>BLFK01000028.1:190022-219446 GCA_014634185.1 Astreopora myriophthalma
GGGGAAGGGGGAGGGGGAGGCGCGCGGTTGTTGTCCCCTAGCATTTTCTGCGCTTTACGCTCCACAGACTTTTTTTAGGCGAAAGACGCTCTGCTCGTAATCTACGTCCTTAGAACAAAGCCAAAGCAATCAAACTAGCGTGAGTCAATCACATCTCACGCAGACGATCAAGAGAACTCACAAGAGTTTGGAGCAACAACATGCAGCCGGCGTCGAAACATCTTCGCTAATAGAACTAAACAAGACGCCTGGAGGCGTTCACGTGGGATGCATTGATCGAAGAATGGCTGTCAACAGTCGGTGTTTACACGAACAAATAAACTTGAATAGAAATGGTTATGTCAACATTCAGTACAGCATCAACAAACGGTGTCGCTTGTACTATTTCGCAAACAAGAAAAAACTAACAAACAAACAAACAAACAAGAAGAACAAGTCAACAACACGGATATTATGAATGGTCACCCAACCAAGAAGCATCCCCAGCCAACAGGGCTTAACTTCAGTGACAAGCACAAGCACGTGCCTGATTATCATATGAGACCACGATGGAAAAAAAGAAGAAAAAAAAAAAAGGAACGCGACCGATTTTTTATACGTGGTATGCCTGTGGCATACCCAAGGGGGTCGGGGAAGTACTTTGGTTAATTTTTGCTGGGTATGTGCCGCTGGCCTCTCCGAGCCCCTGCCCCATTATAGTCTATTTTGTGGCCAGTTAGACCCCATCTTGGTCACTTTTGGGAAAATGTAATTTTCGCGATCCCAACTTAGTCAACTGGTTAATATTTAAGTTGTGGTTTAAAGAACGGAATGTAATGCGAGCTGATTTTCAAATTTAAGTAATGTTTAAAAAACGAGCAGGAGTGTTTTACGGGTTTAAAACCACGAGGCGTAGCCGAGTGGTTTTTGACGCGATAAAACACGTGCTGCGAGTTTTTTGAACAGCTTCAAAAACATTCCACAAAAAGCGTGTCCCTCTGGAGTCTGAACAATGGTTCAAACTTTGCAAGGAAAATTATTAGCATACAAGAAAAACAAGCTATGCCTTATTAGTATTCTTTATATCAAGAATACTAACGGGGAGTGTTTTATCGGGTATAAAGCTCATGCACGTGACGTTTTATCACTGACTTGATAGGCTGTTAGGCTCATGAATTATTAATGAGTTTTTGAACAAACATTCAAAAACTCATTAATAATTCATGAAGAAAATACAAAGAAAATTAATTTTTAATGAGTGTCTTTATATCTGATAAAACACGGCTAAGTAAATTTTTACCTCCAGTTTTACCAGGGAAAATAATTAGAAAACCCAAGGATTATTAAAAAATGAATAGATTTGCAACAGAAGTTTTTGAAGCTGTTCAAAAAACTCGCAGCAGTGTTTTATCGGGTCTAAAAACACTCGGCTACGCCTCGTGTTTTATACCCGATAAAACACTGCTGCTCGTTTTTTAAACATTACATATCTTTCTGAACTTTTTAACCGAGACAGAAGTCCATAACCCAAAGTCTCGAACTGGAATGGAATGCGGCCCATCAGTTTAGGGTATTATCTATTTTTAGAACGGCTGCTGATAGATTTGTGCCATGATTCACATTTAGCACGAGCAATCCCTCGTGCGGGTCTTGGTTGCGGACCAATGAGACGACTTGTGGTCATCAGGCCCAATCTGATTGGCCATTATTTGGCGGGACCTCTATTCTAAATTTGGATAATACCGTAAACTGATGGACCAAGGCCAAATGACACAGATGGAGATTTTGAAATTTTGAATCCCTACTTACTAGAATTTCTTATCCCAAAAATCCGATAATGTGCGATCCCACTCTATTGAAAATGCAACCCCATTATAGTCAATCCAGTCGTGAAATGCGATCCCATCCAGCGGCACATCCTCATTAGCCTCTTATAAGGAACTACCCCTCTCCCCCCGGGAACACCGCGTCTTTGACTTACCCGTCCAACATCAGCTGTTTCGACGGCAAACTTGTCGATTCTTCCACGTTTGAATTTGGGCGCTTCTAGTTTGTTTTCGCTTCGAAACTCAATCTTTTCTGTTTGTCCTTTCTCCCCA
The DNA here is from genome assembly GCA_014634185.1 of Astreopora myriophthalma. NCBI lineage: Eukaryota > Metazoa > Cnidaria > Anthozoa > Scleractinia > Acroporidae > Astreopora > Astreopora myriophthalma. Next base: position 192,101 of record BLFK01000028.1, read on the forward strand.
GAGAGTTGCACATAAACAGTGGCATCGGTGCCAGCGAAGGGGACATCTTCTGTTTCAAATGTCATGTTGTAAAGGGTGCCTAAACCGGAGACAAAAAATGAAGTCAAGTGAGTGGACCACGCTTGTTTCTTCGAAACCTTTTTAAAGACGATATTTTTGGCTTGTGAAGCAAGAGTTGGAAAAGATTTCAGCTTTACTGAGCACGCTTTCATTTCAGCAGACTCCTGCAAATGTGTGTCAAATAAAGTTGCCTTCTCCCTCCCGGTAACTCGAACGCTCGATAATTCGAAGTGATCTTCTGGTTATTTTCTTTACAATTTAATTAATTAATTAGTTATCGAGAGTCGACTGACTCAGTGTAGAGGGTTTTTTACGTCGCATTTTACGAAAGCCAAATCCTTCACCATACCGCGAAATGAAAGAATTGACAAATTCGTATCGCCTAATAGAATTAACACGTTCAGGCATTACAATTCGATATCGTTCGCCCAACTTGGGATAAAGCGGAATCATAACTGGGTATCACGGCGCTGCGATGGATATCAATTATAACGAGGTCAGTAGGTGATTGTTTTAAACTAAATGTCTCACTGTCTAGTTGCGGCTGAATAGTTTCCCCAGGCACTAATACTCTGGCTGTTTTGCCGTCCCCTTCATCTTCAGCTAACCAGCAGCGGCAGGGAAAAATCACTGGTTCCTCGTCTGCACACCGAATCTCAATTTCTTCAACAAAGACTCCGCGCTTGGGGCCATGCCTGTCATTGCCCAGATAGACTTTGTTGATCTGTGGATGCAAAATAACTTATTGCGCGTTTCCCCTGTCGATGCTATACCTTAATTAATATTTTAATTTACTACCCTCTTCCCGGAGGTAAATTGCCTCCTCAAACAACTGAACTGTGAAGTAGCAGAGAAAACGTGCCGCAAAGCGACGAGAGGAGAAGCTCGTTGTTACCCCCCGCAGCTCAGTTTGTAAAGCGCATTTGAATGTATACCTCATAGAAAATGCGCTATATAAATGCTAAGTCATTTCATTTCATTTTCAGAGACCACGGTACAAGTGGGAGTACCTTTCCAATGTCCTTGATGTTGACAGACACCCTGTACTGTTTGCCACGCTCAAATTTAGTACCGTCAGATGGTGTGAGGTATATCTTGCCAGACTCGCCACGATCACCATACAGTATCATGTACAGTTTAGCATGTGGATCCAGAACGTCTCCCAGGCGAAACAAGACTTGATAAAAGTGAAAGCAAAGAGGGAACTAGTAAGAACACAACAAATACGAGGTAACATTTTGGTTAAAGCATTCCTGTCTCCCGGTAGGAAAGATCGTGCGGCAAGTCTGCAGCAGGGAGCACAGTTTTGTCTTCTCAAACAAGGCTTTTTTTCAAAATGGGTGGAATGCGCTACACCTGTGAAGATTTTAGATAATGCAGCAATCGCTTTGAAATCAAATTTATTGAATTCACAGCATTTCCCTATTGATTAACTGGATGTACGTTAAACCGTTTAGAATCCATCTATATTGCGGTTGCATGCATGAACGGCCGGGATCTGCACTGCACTAACGAGTCTGGCAATCACAAAACAGAAATGCCAAAAAAGACCCTCTTAACTTCTTAACTTGAACCGGGGAACAGGGGGAACAAAGACAAAATATCTCAGGGAACAACGGAACATAAACCATTTTAGGGATAAATGATACCGTATGCTGCACACCTCATTGGATTTATTTTGTTCTTTTCAGCCCTACGCAAGCATGTGTTTTCTGGAACTTATGCTTGACTATGCTTTTTCAATCAATGTATACTTACTGTCATATGGAGGGCTAACAGTCTCTCCAGGTTCCAGAACTCGCGCACTCTTGCCATCTCCCTGATCTTCCGCCAACCAGCACCGGCAAGGAAAAATGGCTGCCTCCTCATTCGGCGCAGCTACCTCAATTTCTTCAACGAAAACGCCATGCCCTGGTCCTCGGCTTTCGTTACCAATGCTTATTTTGTCAACCTGAATTCGTCACAAAAGATATGGTCATCAGAACTTACAATTTCACGCATTATTGGAGAATGATTTTTGAGCTCCTTGTTCAGCTATATTCCATCGAGCCAACAAGGAAACTGATGACTTACCGGTCCGATATCTCTTATATTTGTAGCCACTGTGTACAGTCTTCCAGGCTCAAACTTTTTGCCATCAGTTGGAGCAAGGTAGATTTTTGGTGATTCGCCTTTTTTACCGTAAAGTATCATGTATAACTTTGCGCGAGGATCGTGAACCTCTCCAAGACGGAATGCGACTGTTGAAGGAGTAACACCGTGGTTTTAAAGTTAGAGCGTTTACGAATAACACACACACAGAAAAGCAAAGAACAAAATACAACTTACTGTCATAGGGCTGCATTATGGATTCCCCAGGTGCAAGAACACGAGATGTTTTGCCATCATCTTCCTTCTCAGCAAGCCAACAGCGACAGGGAAAAATTACTTTTGGGGAATCTGCAGCAGTGACTTCGATTTCTTCAACAAAAACTCCTTTGTTACGGCCTTTGCTGTCGTGTCCAATGTGAACTTTTTGGATCTGTTTTTTCCAGAAAAGTAGTCTTAATTTTGCTCATTTACTTATTCAATGTTGGGCTATATGCTGGCCTACAGAGAGTGGCAGATAAGGCCGGGGAGAAAAGATTGAGGTTTGCTGGGCATCTCATCACCCTTCGGGGACACCCTTCGGGGACACCCTTCGGGGACACCCTTCGGAGACCACTCATGGTAGAGAAACACGAGGAGGTCGCATCGAAAGTACACCTATGTGAACATGCTCAAGAGGGACACTGCATATGCATGTGCTGGGGAACTGAGATCTGGCATGTTGGACTGGGATGTATGGAGAGGGGTTATCCGACCAGCCTGAGATCCACCAAGCAAGCTCAACATGACGACTTATTCAGCAGAGCTTTCACTTGATATCTGCTGACATAACAGGCCCCAGTTGTTCAGAGTTGGGTAAGTTCATCCGGTGGATAAGTGAAACTCTCTACCCTGTTGTCAAAACTGAACATACCCCAAGCTACAGACTGTGTGCACACGGTGATGTGTGGTAATGATAGGCCGAAATCTTTCCAAATTTTGAGACTACTGGATAGCGAGCTATCCATTAAATGGTATCTAGCTATAAACTGGAGCCTGGTCTGATAACTGTTCATGAGTGACGGCTACACACACAAGTCACAAGAAATAACCACCAGCCTTCACGGACATGAAAGGTGCGCTCTACTTACGTTAAAAAGCCACAGTGAAACTGAAATTAGGTAGGATCCTTTGCATGTGTGGGCGGTGAATTTTACTACATAACTATATCAAAGGGATGTCAGCTTATACAATAATTAAGCAACTCACATTTCCGATGTCCTTTATGTTGACAGAAACTTTGTAGAACTTATCAGGTTCAAATTTGGATCCATCAGGCAACAGGTAAATCTTGCCGGACTCGCCCTTGTCACCATGGAGCATCATGTACAGTTTAGTGTCAGGGTCCAGCACTTCTCCCAGGCGAAAACCAACTGCAAAAGGTGATTAATGCAACATCGTAAATCGTCTGACTGTTTGCATCCACTCGGGAGTTTTACTTAACACTCAAGAAGCTAGAGTCGCTATCGGCTGACGCTTTGAGCGATTCTTATGCTTCTTTTGTGCTTAGCATTCTCCCGCATGCGCCTTACTTAACTCAGTAGTGCATGCTGAGCTGTTATCATTTGTTAACTAATTCCTTGACGATTGAGGAACGGTTTTCAATTGACTGTTGAGAAGTCATTACACAATTCCTTTTGTTTTGCTTTGGCATTGCACTATGATTGGATTAAAAAAAACTTGCCTGAACTTCTCAACCAATCAGATGCAAAAGTAAAAGCGACTGCAACTTAGTTTCGCTCGTTTTCCCGCGCTTAGCACTGGCTGCATTTGCTTGCTTTGCATTTTGACTGGCTTGTAAAACCAGCTGGTGATTCAGTTACTAATTTGTGGCAGGTTGATCTTGGTTTTACGAAAGTCAACTGAAAACCGCTCTATCCTGCACAAATTACACTGTTTGTGTCTGGTTTCGCCCACTTTCCTCCTCCTTTTCGCAATTTATTCTCGCGCTCGATAGCGCGCGATCCTCTTTTTCAAAAGTTTGACCTTGCGTCAAAATAACCGTGGGACCATATCCAAAGCGTTTGAACCGTGGCTAAGAAAAGGCAGCATTCTCAAGTCCCAATTAGACGGAGAAACATTTGCCTAAGAAGCTTTTTAGCCAAATGCATTAAATATTTTTATTTGAGAAATTCGCCATACTGTCATAACGTGAGTTCAGTGATTGTCCTGGAACTAAGACCCGTGTGGTTAGCCCGTCATCTTCATCTTCAGCCAGCCAGCAACGACAAGGAAATACCACTGGCGGTCCCTCAGGGGCTGCGATCTCCACTTCCTCAACAAACACGCCCTGGTTGGGGGATAAACCATCCTGGCCAAGGCTGATATTGCGAACCTGAAATGATAACGATTTTCTTATTTCAGAGAAGAGAATCATACTGAGAATCCTCAGAGAACAAAGACAAAAAAAACAAAACAAAACCAAACAAAATCCATTCATTTACAGTTGAACCTCTCTAATGCGAACACTAAAGGGACAGACGAAAGTGTCCGCATTAGAGAGGTGTCCGTATTATAGAGGTCACCAAGATTGCAACATTTTTAAGACTCCACTGACAGTTTTAAGTGTTCAGTAACGAAAAATAGGCCCAGTGTATCTAAACTGACTAATATACGGTATCAGACACATTGATTTGTACATCTCAGTTACAGTACATACTTTATACGAATCGGTTATTTGAAACTAAAGGAACTACGTACAACGCAATGCTTCACCTAAAAAGGTACTAATAAAAGTACAATTTTCAAACCTCCAGTTGACGATCAGTGAATAAAACGTTCATGCTTGCGTAATCACAAACTCTCTCTTCTTCCCGTCCCCTCTCTCGCTCCAGGGGACGGAACGGGGTTACACAATGATACGACGAACGAACGAACAGAAACAAAATGCGAACTTGTTATGTTGTCAAAAACTATCACTGCTAACTGGAATATTAACTACTTGTGGTCCTCCCAACGGAGAGACCCTAATTACGACTTATTCTTCTGCTCTTTCTTCTTTTCAACAATAGATCTATCACGGACCAGAAGTAATCTTGATTTGAAGGCACATATTAATTTATTCGCACGTGGCATATTGGTACACAAGGGCAGTTGCGCATGCGCATACTAAATACCTAAAGAAAAATATGCAGAAGCGGTAGCGGTACCTCTGGACATTTAAGCCGGAGCGGTGTACCATGACGAGTCTCCCCGAGATTTCGGCCCGCGGATCGCTTATACTTGCTACTTTCGGATACCTATCCCCGATAGGCAGTGAGGGAGAGAAATGTCGGCCCCTAGACCATACGTGACAAATCCCTTACGTACTCGTAGCTCAACTCCTTCTGCTTTATACTATGATTTGGAGAGATATATATTTGCGACTATAGTTGTCATGTATTCCATATGGTAAGGATATTTTTTGGTACTAATTTGTAATACACGGAGTTGGCGCATGCGCATTTACTAAGCATGACAAAACAGCAAAAGGAACCACGCATTTTCCGGTAAAACTTTAAAACGCTGTGGCTTTTTCAGACATATTTTGTTTTGTTTTATTGTTTGAATTCCGCGCGAACAAACGAGGACATTAATTTCGCGTATACAATGACATTAACGTGTCTCGTTGGAAAGGGGATGGACAAAAGAACTAAAAAGTTATTCAAAAAGAGCAATAGCTCCTAATGAACTAGTGTTAAAATGTTTGCTGCCTTCAGGGACTCTCCCGGACATTGGTTGGTTGCAACTGTTTCTTTTTTAGCTGTTATATTCCCATAAGCATCTGTTCAAAAAGGTTGCTGTGAAAGAACAGCAACATGTAAAATCGCTATGGAGGTGTAGAACGTCCACATTTTGTTTCGTTTTGTTTTCCTTTAGTTGAGTTTATTCCGGTGTTAAAAATGCAGTTTAGTCGATTGAGAACGAAGAATGTTCAGACCTAACAGAGAATCCAGCTGTCCGTAAAGTACATACCTTATACGAATCAGTTATTTGAAACCAAAGGAACAACGTACAACACAATGCTTCACCTAAAAAGGTACTAATAAAAGTACAATTTTCCAAACTCCAGTTGAAGATCAGTGAATAAAACGTTCATGCTTGCGTAATCACAAACTCGTGCACACTATATGTGAACTATATGTCAACACCGGATCACCAGAGTGTCCGTAATAAAGAGGTTAAGTTTATATGACTTCGCTCTCTGGGGCCGAGATTTAGTGTCCGTTGTCCTTATTAGAGAGGGTCCGTATTATAGAGGTTTTTTTTATAGAAAACGGGTGAGAATTTTTTCGGGACAAAGGGGAATGTCCGTTATAGAGAGGTGTCCGTATTAGAGAGGTGTCCGTAAGGAGAGGTTCGACTGTATCACGAAATTATGATGAATGCCGCAATCTCGTAGAATACGATGAAACGGATCAAAGATCACCCCTTTGGAAATTTGTCTTTCAACAGACGTGCTGTTTGAAGATCAGAGTGCTATTGTGAATGATCTTGACTAACAATAATATTGATGAATATCTAGGATTGGAAACAAAATCAGGGGAAACAACTTTTGAAATAGTTGTCCATGGTACCCCATTGTAGGCGGCAGTTTGACAAGTTCACGATAGGATTTTTAATGAAAATCAACACAAACTAGCCAGCGGTGAAATGCAACCGGCTTCTATTGAAACTGCTGAAAATACAAAGCTACAGAAAATATTCTGATGTAGACTACTCCATGTGACATCATTAGTAGCCTGTAAGTAAATTTAATGATAATGATAATGACAATAATAAAAATAATAATATATGAAAAAATAATATGAAAATTTCACATATTTCCCATCATTCATTAGATCTCCTTCCCTTTGGTTCATTCTCTCCCAGTGTTTGCATGGCTTGTGGTAAATATTTAAGCAATAGAGGACTTTTCCATCTTTACATAGCCTCATCTAAACACGAGGAGGGGTTGGGAGAATTCGAGACTGTTATGCAAACCCGAGACACAGTCAAGGGTTTGCATAACTGTTGAAAATTCTCCCAGCCCCTCAAGTGTTTACATGAGACTATGTAAACATGGGAAAAAGTCCTCTATTGCTTTACAAAACATTTCTCAAAAATAATTAGACAAATGAAGGAAAATGCTGTTTGTTTTACTTCTTGATTGAAACAGGTTTTCTCGTTACACGCTCATACAGTGTATTTCCTACCAGCCAATCAAAGCACGCATTTGACAACACAACCCATCAAAATTCGTGTGATGTCACAACCGTGTTGACATACTCTCATCTAAACACACCTATTGACCAATGAGAGTGCACGTACTATCCTAATTATTTTATAAACACTTACATTTCCTACATCAGTAGTCATAACAGTGACAGTGTAAAGTTTTCCTGGTTCCAATCTCCCTCCTTTAGGAGTCAGATAAATCTTCTCCGTGTCTCCCCTGTCTCCGTGAATAACCATGTGCAGTTTGGTGTATGGGTCCAATACTTCCCCGAGTCTGAAGGATACTGCAAATGGACACAGATTCTTGATAACTTAAATAAATTTGTCTTGAACTGAAAAAAGTGAAAATGTTGTGAACCAGTTTGCCATGTTTGTGGCTAAACATTCAAGTTATTCCTTGTGGCAAGTGCTTATGATAATGATAATGATGATAGTTATTGAACAATACCTTTATATTCTGCCATCTCTGGTTCAGGTTCAGGAGCTAAATCAGGGACAAAATAGGTGCAATAATTACATCTGAGGTTGTTATCATCAGAGCAAGGAAATATGAAAATACAAGCAAAAAAAGGTGTGGCTTCTTTTCATCACATTGCCCTAATTTTTGGTTGAGGTTCACCGTAATTTTAGTGCAGTTGATTTGGTTTGAAATTGGCTGTGATTTTGTGAAATGACCTAAAAACCGTGCAAAAGTTACTTGTAAACCTCATTGTCACACTGAACCCTTAAATTGTCTTAGGGGTGTTTAGAGTCTGCCCTCCAATCAAACATTGTAGGAAGACTGGGGGGAGGGGGGGAGGGGGAGTGAATGTGGTGTTAAAAAATGCAATTACAAGAGGGGAACTATGTCATAGGTGGAACAATGAGTAAACCCGTGGAACTTACTTGTGTGAGGATTTGCTGCAACTTACATGCATATTTTGGCATAAATTGGTGTTGATTAATAAATTAATGGAGAACAACCTGTGAAGCTTTTATATTTGCATGAATTGAAGTCTTACCAGATGATTCCACAGACTGTTCTACAATAGTAATTTTCTCCTCCTGCACAACATCCTCATCAACTGAAAAAGAAATAATATTTTCACACCTTTAAAACAACAAAGTACCCTGTAACAAAATGTTTCTCAGGCCCACATAAAAACTTACACTCATTTAATCCATTTCATATCTAGCATTAATGTCAATTTCTATAACAGCATTTTTGTAAGTGCAAATTACCAGGATAAACCTCCACTTCCACTCTTCTCTCTTCATCCCCAGTCAGCCAGCGGTTGCAAGGGAAGAAATACTTTTCATTGCGATCTGGAATTTCTATTCTCAAGAATTCTAAATACCACTCTGGATTAGCACCAGTGTTGTCATGACTGAGTCGAATTCTCTCAACCTACATAAGATCAGTAAATATGAAGCATTAATGTGAAGCCTGACCGGAAAACATTTCATAGACTCAAAGGAGCCACATTAAGTATAGAGCTGTGTGTGGTGTGCATGTGGGGTGTGCACAAGTTCTTAGGGAAACTGGGCCATTCTGTGAGCCCAAGAACTTCTCTCCTCACAAAGTCATCTTGACAGGACTCTGAAAGTGGCCTTTCAAGATATTGTCATTATATATATGAATGGTCACCATAAATGGCGATAACTCTCTGTGAACTCACTTTGCCAACGTCCATAGTCTGCACAGTAAACCTGTCAGTACGTCCCCTATCGAACCTCTTCAATGATTTTCCTAATTCTTGTCGCAGCATGATCTTTTCAGTTTGGCCTTTATTACCAAATAACTGCAGTGTTACGTTAGCATCAGTGCCAGAATAGGGCATATCAGCAGTCTTGAATGTCAAGTTATAGGCAACACCTGTGGAAATTAAAAATGCACAAACTTGCATAAGGATGGGACAAAACGCTTACTGAAGATGTCTGTTAATTTTACAGGCAATGGAATTGCAAGATGACTTAGGTTATGCATCAGATGCTAAACAAAAAAGAAGCTTGTCCACTGAAACAAAGTCCTTCTTCCATCTCATATTCAAAGACTGCCATTTATTATGGTTTTCAAAACGACAAATCACAAGTTATCATTAATATTCATTACACAGAGATGGTCCTTCTACCCTAGACATGCTCATTTGACAAACTGAAGACAGTTTTTCAGGGTCTTAACTCTCACAGACCACAGAAATATCATAAAATATTCAAAACTAAAGTGGAGCCACGAGCTGAGGAATGTTGTCGTTGACTTCTTTTTTTAAATAATAGCATACATATATTGGTACAGAATGATGGTGAGTTTTAATTTTCATGCATTCAAGACAGTGCATGTGACATAGGTGAAACCAGAAAAAAAACCAACATTTCTGTGACCTGTACGCGTATATGGATAACTATTTACAAGATTGCACATGCAATCTAAATGAAACATACTTTCTGGTCTCCTGACAGCTTTTCCAGGTAACAGTTCTCTTTCTGTTTTGCTGTCCCAAACATCCTCCGCCAGCCAGCAGGCGCACGGGAAAGAGACAGGGTCACTGTCTGCAGGTGCTACTTTGACGCTGTCAACAAAGAGTCCCTTGCCATAACCACGACTGTCTTGACCAAGACGGATCTTCTCAATCTATGGTACAGTGATAGTTTAATTGGCTCAACAGTTATATGGTATATGCAGAATTTGGCTTCAAACACTTACAGCTGTACTCCAAATTCAAATGAAATGATAAAAACAGTGGATCATAAACTTAAATGTAAAACAAGAAATGCATAATGCATAACCATTGCTGTACCTTTCCTATGTCAACAGTCAGAGCCAGTGTAAACTTGTATGTTTTCTCTCTTTCCAGCGGTTCTTCTGGCCTCAAGAAGACCTTGCTTGTCTCTCCTTTTTGGCCAATCAAATAGATGTACAGTGTGGCTTCAGGGTTCAGTACTTCACCAAGATGCACAGACACTGTGTGAGTTATGTCTGAATCTAAACAGTTTGAATTAAAAAGCTCTTCAGATGGTTGTCTACTGTTCCCATTACATGCTATAATTTGCTAATCTTAAATTCTCATTGTAACTGGCAATCAAATTATACAAAACTGGCAATACAAAATGTTTAATCTGGCAAAAAATACTGTCACTATTAATTTTATACTTTTACCCTGAACATTAATGAATGATCCTGTGTCCAAAATGCTGTTTCATATCTTTGGAAGAAATTGTACAAATCTTACCTCATTCATTTTTCTTCATAATGAACATTTATGACCAATAATTAATCTTGCTACTTGGCTTAAATTAATACTCGACTACTGAAGTGTGTCCTTGGCTGTTCTTGCCTGATGTATGTGGAGTTCTTGGTCCAGGATAAACTTCTCTTTCCAATTTTCCATCACCAATGTCCTCTGCCAGCCAACACGAACAAGGAAAGAACACAGGCTCCTCGTCATCTGGGGTGACTTCAACATCATCCAGAAAGATTCCCTTTCCACTTCCAAGACTGTCATGTCCAACACGAATTCTCTCCACCTTAAAGTCAGCAAAAAACTTTTGTTTACCGCATAATTTATTACCTTTGAGCGGTTAGAAGCACATATTTGTACCACAGTGTTCATTAATTTTTGAAGTAGAAGGGTACCTGATGTTGAGTAGCCAGGTACTCCATGTGAATTGATGCTGACATGTTTTCAATTTCATACTTTAGAGAAGCTGGGTACTCCCTTCAAAGGACACGCGTGCCCGTACTCGGGTCCTGGCTTCTAATGCAAACCCTGATTTGTATGTTATACTGTAAAACTTTCAGATGCCAGCTCACTGTGTTACATGCAAGGGCATTGTAGATATCGATAATCATGCGCAGCCCATGCATGACAAAGAATTTTAACTTGAATTTGTTCCTGCAGGTTTTTCAGAAAGGCCACAGAGATTCAAAAAATCTCCAGGCATTATAATTTGCACATGAAGTCCTATGAACATATGTCCCTGTTTAGTCATCTGTATTGTTGTTTAGTTCATGAATACATGATGTAAATTCTACACAAAACACCTATTTTTCTTTGTAATGACCTGTATAGTTAGGCAGTACCAATTTATAACAAGATGTCACACGGTAATACCTTTCCAATGTCTGGCATTTCAACTGAGAACTTGTAAGTTTTGCCTTCTTGGAATGTGTCTACAGCAGAACCAGATGGGCGGAGTACAATCTTGGTGCTTTCTTCATTTTCTCCACATAGCTGTAGATACAACTTGACATATGGATCCAAGACTTTGCCCAGGTGAACAGAAACAGTGTAGCCTTTGTCTACATTAAAACAAGAGGTAGGACATCAAAATCACATGTGCAGTGATATTGATTTTTTTTAGGTTCAGCAAAATCTGGAAGTCTTCTCTTTCTCTTTCTGATTAACGTCTTAAGCTACATGTATCAAAAATGGTAACTTGTTTACTGATGGCATTTAACCAAGACTACGTGATTCAATTAATCAGTTTTCTTTATGAATAGCCTTAGCCTCTCACTTGGTGTTGGTGTCGAAGCATTCAAGTCTTTGACTGTCATTTCTGTTAGCATATCCTGAGCCAGCCAACAGTTGCAAGGAAATGTATAATGGTTGCCATATGATGGTACATCCACTTCAACTTCCTTTACATGCAAGCCTGTGCCATACTCCATGTGGTCATGGCTAAGTTTAATCCTTTCCACCTAAAGAATGCAGTTAAAATAAACAATATTCATGAACAATAACAATTGAAGGGCTCAGAGCAAAAATGTCCAGGTAACTGACTTTTTAAGTGCATCTGGTCATTTTGCAAAGTTGAGGCCAAATTTTGTGCAATACACGGAAATTAAGTTATGGAATTACCTTTCCTAATTGATGTGAACAAAATAACAAAGGAAAAGAAAAAAAATTCTGGGCCCTAGGGAAGAGGAACGGGGGTAGGTGGAGACACAAGAGCAAGAAAAATGAAAATACAGGTAAACATTTTTTGCCTCGTTTCATCGGATTGCCCTAATTTTTTGGCATATAGCATGGGGCTGTTCACCCTGTAATTTTAGTGCATTTGATTTGGTGGAAATTGGCTGTGATTTTGTGAAATGACCTAAAAATGCGCAAAAGTCAGTTAGGATGTTTTTGCCTGGAGCACTTCAATTATTGGTAAGTTATAAATAGCACACCACAAGGCTGCTGCATAGCCATCTTGGTATAATTCTAAGTAGATTAAGATACTTTTATTTAAACAGGTTATCTCCTTCAGTACTCACAAAGTAAAAACTGATATCACTTGCATCTAGTTTATGTGCTTCATGAATAACACATGTATAGTACAGGATTTGAGCTGAGGTGGCTTATTCAAGTTAAGCTAGGCTCACAAAATAAAAGAATCATGTTCTTTGTGAAAAAGCCTGATGAGAATAATAATTTATTTAACAATAATTTATTATTTACTACCCACCAATCTTCTCACTAAAGAGTTGTCGAAACGGTCTGGGAGGGAAGGAATGGGCATCCAGTAAAGTTCACTTCGTTAACATGTGAGTTTCCCACATTTAAGACCACCAATAGTACAAACTTCTGATATCCTACACTCACATGGCCATTTCACTATGCTGTAGATAGCTTTAGTTATGAAACCTGCATTCAGAAGTTTTGACCAAACTAGCTGGTAATGATTTGCTAGCAGAGCCAATTAAAACTTACATGGAATTAAATTTAAAGTACCTTTCCAATATCCAGTGTGGTTACCATAAACTTGTACTCCAGATCAGTTTCAAACCGGTTCTTCTCATCTCCTGCTTGTCTTAACTGAATTTTTGCTGTGTTTCCTTTGGATCCAAAGAGTTGAATGTAGACATTTCCATCAGTTCCATTGCCTTTAACCTCCCCAAGTTTCATTTTGATATTGTACTTCACTAAGAGGGGAAAAAACAATACAGGAACAATTATTTATGAACATTATCCATATGTAACAGCAACCTCGAATTTGACATAAATGGTAAGTTTGTCACATGCTTAAAACTTACTTAATTGAGAATTTAACAAAGTTATAATTAACCACTAGGAGATTGGCATTATGTATTAGCTTAGTGGACTTCCGGTTACTGATCAAAGCAATCAAATGCACATTACAGGCTTCAAAATAGCAGCCGGATGCCGGCAACAGCTGGCAGTTTGGTCACACTTGCCGGCGATTTTTCACAGAAGCAATAGAAAATTACATCTACTGATCGGCGAAATCAATGTCACTTGGGAAAAAAAGCCTACAAATTCAGGCTAAAAGCTCTGATTTTATTTTGAACCCTGCATTAGTTCAGGCTCATGTGGGCCTCTGAGCATTAGATTGGAGGACAACAACAACATCACCGACAACATCTTCATTGCACCTTATAGATTGTATTTTATGATAAACAGGAGAAAGATACATAAATAAAAGGTACTGACCTCCATAAAAAAACAACAAAGAATAAAAATTCTTCTTCTTCTTTTACAGTTTTCTAGATTTTTTAGAGTCAAAAATGCCTGGAGGATGACTACCACTATTATAACTACGAGCTTCAAGTTCTGAGCAAGCACACTTGGAAAACTTTAACTTCCCAACCTAATGCATGTCCCTCTTACTGAGACAATTCATTTTGTAGTTGAACCAGAGCTACCATATGCTTACCATTAACATCAGGAAGGCCTGATCGAGGATCTGATGGTGTACGCTTCTTCACCAATGATGATGTACGGGGAAGTGTTGTAGGTTTTGCAGAGGAAGACTCTCCTCTAGAAGGGCTGATTGCTTGAGCTGCAATTCATAAAAGGAGCTTGGATGTGATATTGAAGGGAAAAGTGTTTCCATTAAAAAAAAAACAACAACAAAAATCGTTATGTGGACACTCTACTGTGCTCCAAAATGAGGACTGAATTTTACCAGGAGTTTCACTGCTGTTGGATATTTTACGTCCAGCTGAAAAGGATGAGGATCTTATCGGCATGGTTATGCTGGATATTTTTGTCCCACTGCTAGTTGAGCCAACTGAAGCACTACTTGACTTTCGTCCAGTGCTACCACTACTGTAAGTACGCTGTAAAGAGCCAGTGTCACTGGCATCAGAATCATGCTTTTTCAATGGAAATCTTTCAGTTGTGGCTTCTGAATTGGAGTCTCCATTCATCATATAAATTGTTCGTTTACTATTTGTTTTTTGTTGTAGCGAGTCAGTTCCATTTGTGATACTGCCATTAACATATCGGTCAGATCCATTAGAGCTTTCAGAGTACTGTCGCTCCATTCTTGTGCTATATCCATCTCCACTTATTGTACGAACTTGCCGCACTTCTCTTCGAGTGAATGACTCATTCCTTGCTGTTTCCCACTGCATAGTCAGTCGGCTGACAGGTACCTACCCATACAATCAATAAATCTGATTACTGAACAGTGCAACTGTGCTTCTCATAAATTACTATGGAGGCTTGTGAGTGGTATACGATTGTAAAAGTAAAAAGAAAGGTAAAGAAACTATATTTATACACAGTTCTATTTCTTCCTGCTGTGTTCTAGCAGCACCTATTAAGTTTGAGCTTTGGGAGACTGGGAATGGCTTTTTATTGCATTAAGTATGGGCTACCCTGGCCTTTTATAGCTGTAACCATTTGGGCTCCCTGTGCTATTTTGGCATGCAAAGAAAGTCTTGGCATTCACCAAAGAATTTACATTTGTAGCTTTTCCTACTTCTTTCAAGGAAGCTTTTAATTTAAACCTTAGCAGAAAAGAGGAGATGTCCGACTCCTGCAGCAGAGCTAAATTTCCGGCTCAAAATGATCTTGTGAAGTAATGTTAGTTAATTTTTTGTGATGTAGATAGCGCTAATTTAAGGAACCTCTTTACTTAAATGGCGTTAAGTGATACTGTTTTATTGCATAAAGATAAGCAGCCACTCTTCAGCCAATACGTGCCATAACACAAGAATATTGGATGAAAAGTCATCTCAGATAGCTGACAGTCATTTCCGAACACTGTAAAAGCTGTAAATGTTGAACTACACATCACTTGTGATCAAGTCACTACCTAATAATTAAAAGGCATTAGAAGTAATTGCAAAGGTTAATAAAACGGGCAACACTTCGTTAATTTCGTTAATATCTACGAACAAGCTTATCAGTAATTAGCAAACTGATTTAAGAAACGTTGGCAAGAATCGCCTTTCTCCAGCGGACAATATCAAACAATTTAAAATTTAACGACTTAAAGCAGATTAAATGCTTAAGCACATTATAACTAGAGAAGTTTGTGTACGCTGAATGAAAGTGAAAATAGAAGCCAAGAGAGGATTATTTTTGTTCGTTCTTCTCTGAGAAATGTTCTGAAAAAACAAAAAAAAGGCCAACTAATACACTATCAAATTCGAAAAATCCAAATTTTCTGAGTTTGCATGTGTAAGTAAAACATACTTCATGATCAAGACAAATTGGAGGAACATGAGTGTCACAAGCTTAGGCTGGACAAAAACCAAAAACTTGCCTTAACTTATCTACATCGCAACAGCGCGAAGAATTCAGCACATTCAAAACACGGTTTACAACTCGAAATTAATCTCCTAAACTGTAAACTATGATCCCAAAAGTCTGTATCGCTTTAATCCGAAGTGTTATCGTTTGAAACCATCTCCCAAAGTAAGACAGTTTTAATACTGTTCTGCTATAGCTAGCCAGGATAAATTCACGTCAGATTATTCAGACAGCTGTTTAGATTATAGAGCCGTTGGAAATTCTGTTTCTCGTTTGAGGAATCTTTAAGTAGACTTGCAATTCTTCTTTGTTCATATTATATTGACATACGCTTCTGAGATAAAATTAACGGTATATATTATTTATGCAAGCCGGGCTTCTTGATGCGTGGGATCGGATGTTCGATGATGTTCTCTCATTCAATCGCGCCTCAAAAATCGAGAACAGCGAGATGTTCTGTAACTGACAAACACGAGAGTAAAGCGAAGAAAATAAAATCAAGGTAAATGAAGTGACGATATGAACTGATCACAGGTAACAAATTACCTTCCTAGTGCACAACAACCTCGAGCAGCCCAACAGAATCTCGCGATTTCTCCCGCCTTTGTAAAGTTCAGCTGAATGCAAATTTTTGGACTTCACGCAAAGCTCTCGCCTATTTTGACAGCTACCAAATATCGAGTTACAGGGCTGATCGTGGCTTTCTGTACGTCACCCCGCCAAGAATCACCAGTAATTGACTGTTTAGTGTTTGCAATATGAGCAACTGTTTGTTTGTAAAAGCATATTATCTTTCAGTCGCCATATTGGATCTGCCGAAATGTGGAGCGGTTACAGAGTCTTCTTTATGTGTCAGAAAATAAAGAAATAAAAGAAAGACAAAGCGGAGAAAACTTTCTCAAGTTAAAAACAACAACAGCAAAATATCTCGATCCCTAGTAAATTCAAGCCATGCCAAAGGTGGTTTAGAAATGAATAGAATTTTAATCGGCACAGAGGATTGCAAACGCGCCGAATGCAACAGCACCCCCTCCCCCCAATCCCAGGAGTGATGTTGGTATAAGACCAGTAGAAGTCCGTGAAAAATTCCTAAAAAGGACAATCAGGGCCCTTTACAAAATAAGGGCTAACAAAAAACAAACCAAAAAATAAAAACTAAATAAAAAAAGACTGACAGGAAAGAAAACAAAGACAGTTTTGATTCCGATTCGAATATCCCCCACCGCACCCACAACTCAAATGGCCAATTGATTAAAGCATAGGCTGAGCAAGTACTGCAGTTCTGACCGTGAAAACACCGGTTGCAGCTACGGACCAAATTTGAACGGTACAGATCTGAACAAACTGAAAAATTCAGCCTGGTGCCGAACAATGGACTAGTCTTGCCTACGGATTTGTTTTCGGAAAGTTATAGAAAGAGCAGGATGCAACGGAATTCATATGCACTGGACAAAAACTCTCGAACTTGAAATAAAGAAAATGGCGAATCATGTCAATTCAGTTCAAAGGGTAAAAAAACAAAAAACAAAAACAATATTCGAAATGAGACTGACGGACAAAATTTTGATTAGCATGTTGAAGTTATCATTCCTTAACATAAGCCTGATGAGTGCGTGGCCACCCGTACGCCACAGAGTTACTCGCCCTGATTGGCTACGTACGAAAAGTGGGAGATCTCGTTAATTTTAGATTTTCCAGCACTGAGCATAAGTTAACTTCTCTATTGTTTCAAGATTCACGAATGAGAAGTAATCAAGACTCCTACCACTTGCGAAATATTTTCAGCCTGATATGCAGTTTAAATAACTGCCTCGTTATTTGCGGATTTCAACACTCACAAAGGACTTGATAGACTTCGGCCTGTAACAATTGTAGGCGTTTTCCCACGAAACCATTTGGCTTGCTTGATTATTGTGAATACTCTCAACCTGAATCCTTTGAAAACAATGCGCTATTTTAATGCACTGTTTTGTAATTGTGGCTCATAGCATGTGCTAAAAAAATTGCGACCCTTGAAAGCAGTGCGTCATATCGTTTAGGCATTCGTTTCGTGGCCTGCTTGTGGGAAGATGTAACGCTTCAATGACAGTCTTTAAAAGGCAATTTATCATTATTCAAAACACAACTGATTAGCAATGATTTATTTTTGAATACAACGGTGAAGTCGATCATAATAAATTAAAAAGCAATGTCGATATCATTGAGCTCTCTCTACCTTTGCCATTGTGAATCTTGTCTGCGTCGTGTTAAAGCGACGCGCTAAGGAACTGGTAAAACTTAAGTTGGCATGATCCATTTCGCAAAACAACTTAAAACAACGTGAAGTTCGAAAACTTCTTAATCTCCTTAAAATATCATACGATCGAGTCGTCATTTAGAGGAAGTGTCTCCGCAATTCCCTTTGTTTCAGACCCCGGCACCAGACGCGGGCGAAATTCGTCAAAATTGGACATGAAGCCAAGAACAGGTTGTTTTTTTTAGCTTAAATCTCAGCTCCCCGAGATTTCACTGATTGCATCGGAGTACTCAGTTGCTTTAGCTAGCCTTTGACACATATGAAAAGAAAAACGAACCACGCTTACAAGGCTCCACAGTTTGATTATCAAATCTGTAAATTGCATCACCAAACACTGAAATACTCAACTTAAAGTACCAATATCATTTAATGTATGACTTCAGTGTTCCTTGACCCATTTAGTGGATTACTTTGGCTGTACTTCATGTCACGTCTCAGCAATTCAAAGTGATTGCAGTTATTTTAGAACGAATGCTAGTTCTCCTACCCAACTAAGATCACTAACGTAACTACAAAAAGCGTACACCTCAAGTTCACAACCTTGCTAGAGGAAAACAAACTGTCTTGGCACAGCCATGTCATGCAATAAATCATTATTATTGCAAATGATGCATACAGTCCTAGGAACAACATAAATGGTAAATATAATTGAAAACAAACTCTTACTCAGCAGTTCCTCACCTTAAAGGCACTTTTAAATAGCGCAAAAACCGAAGCTCAAGACGGCTTTTTGACGGAATTAAGTTGCCAATGGAATTTTCGTGGGAGTAGCCTTCGAGAAATGTTGTTGGACGCTTAGCTGCTTATACATTTTTCATGAACCTTAAGATTTACAACAGATCGCTTGCTGTGAGACAACTGGTTTCCTGTCATTTAAAAGCAAATTTTCAATGCCCAGTTTTCAGCTTGATTGATTAACCACCGCGTTCACTAACGTCAGTTATGATACCGCTAAAGTAGCGAGAACTTGACATAACAGTATAAATCTGGAAATATTGACTTTGTTTGTTAGCACAGGAATGACAGTAGCTTAAGAATGCATCAAACGCCAGCGAAGACAAAGCTGTGAAGTAAACTAAACAAACAGGAATTTAATTAAGACACAATGTCACTTTATCTTGACGATTCGACATAAATTTGGAATTTCTGGAAAGTAACACACTTCCTCGTAACCTCAGTTACTGCGCGGAGAACAATCTAGTGTCTGTTACAAGTTCTTTCTGTGGTCCAGATTTCCGTGGTATATTATGAGAACAGCTCTAATTGGATAAAAGATTGATAAGAGTTGTTCAGATAAGTAAGCCCCAGACATAACATTGCTTGCGCCACACTATCTCTGGCACTTGCAAGGTTTAATCCACTTTTGATTGTCGAAAATATTAATGAAAAAAAAAAAAATCGATCAGGGACCAAATTTCATTTTCATTTATTTTGCTGTGCCTCGGGAAAATCTAGGTAGCACATATCAATTATTAGTCAATGCACAGTTATACGTGTCCACGTTTAACCATAAGAAATCACCATCGTAAATTTCACAGTTGCAAACTGAAAGCATAACCGCTTTCTGACAAGCTGTAGTCCCCGCCAAAAATGTTTTTAAAGTGAATTTTGCATCAAGTATTTTAAATTCGACTTTATTTGAAATTACCTTTTTTTTCAATTCTGAAACTCACATGACAGAACCCACATAGCAATTTTTCTGCTAGGCTTTGGAACTGAACGGGACACTGATTTTGCTTATTAAAAGTAAATGAATTTCACATTTTGCTCTTTAAAAACAAATACTGACGCTCCACGCCATGTGGAGATGTTTGGATAGACGGTGACGGCGTAATGACGCCACCAACCTTTTGTCCTCCGGAAATGAAACCCACGAAAAGTATAAACCGTAGATTCAACTCGGAGAGGGTGATAACACGGACAAGAATATGCCTCGCAACGTGTGTTTTCGGATCTCGCTTATGTGTGCAGACAAAACATGGCGGAAAGTCAATCCCTTGGAAATCACAGTCTAAACTTTTGTCAAAATGAAAATGGGTCTCATTTTTGTCATCTGTTTTTCTGATAAGATCTTCCGGGAGCAGAACTTCCTAGAGGTGTGGCATCGGAAGAATACAATATAAAACAACTTCCAGGCCGGATGGCTTCGTGTCGAGTGGCGAATACATCTGACGATCGAATGGAACAAAAGGAGTTTTGGCTCAGATGCCTCCTGTCAGTAGCAAGGGGTCATTAAATCAAGTACATTTCAAAGATTTTGCACCCGGAATGTCTTCCTCGGCCTGTTCGTGACAAACACTTAGAGCGAGGTTTTTACGAGATTCGCTTTCCGCCAAGATAACTGACTCATCACATACGATCTCAGTCTCCCTACGTTACATCAGTTAATTGCACTAGTCATGCGCAGTTAAACCGATAGGCTAATTAAAAACCGGCGATAAATTGACATAGCCTGCGAATTCAGCAGCCCTTCAATTTGTCGCTCACCGCCACCCCTGGGGACGGGAAGCAAGATGAGCGACGAAGGGCGGCAATGCATACATAAAGCCTCTTGCTGAAAAGCCTCTTGTTTTGTTCATTTGTTTCAAGCAATTCATCTTGTCTTGTACACGATAAGTTTTTTAATCATCATACAAGCATCCGACTCATGATCAGAGGTGTAGTAAAAAATTTCTCCAAGGGACAAGAAAAATGGTCTTCATCCCAAGGGAGAACACATGCATTCTGACTATGTCATGTATGGCCTTGTATTTTTTAATTTCAGATCTTCAGTACATTTTCTGCTCGTTATTAGCAAACGACTTTGTAATAGAACGCAACCCTCAAAGTTGTAGTAGAAAAGTTACGGGCTTTACAGTATTGTTTCTTTTCCTTCTTTTTTTTTTTTTAAGGCTAATTTAATTTTTAGAACTTAATTTAATTTTTAATTTAATTTAATTTAATTTTTAGAACGCAACCCTCAAAGTTGTAGTAGAAAAGTTACGGGCTTTACAGTATTGTTTCTTTTCCTTATTTTTTTTAAAGGCAATTTAAGGAAAAGTACCGTCACTCATCTTCGTGAAATTAAAAGCATTAATTTTAATAATAATAATAATAATAATAATAATAATAATAATAATAATAATAATAATAATAATAATAATAATAATAATAAAAATGATGCTGTTTGTGGCAACATCACTGATTCGATTAAAATTGCGCCCTGGAGATCATCTCGGTGTGTTTCGCGTGTGTTGCAACAGTTTAGGTTGCTATGGAAATGAAGGCCTAAAAAAAAAAAGAAAAAAAAAAAAGGCGAAAAACTAACACTAGTACACCATTTGAACCTTGAACTTTTTTCTGATTTAGCTGAGACGCTTTGGAGATTTTCAAACGCCCACTTAGTAACTGAACTGTTGACCGTTGCAAAGTGAGAGCGTACATCCATAAGACTACAGCCGCTGTTAAGCCGCTGTTAGACGGTGAAACTTTTAGTTGAGACGTATGTGCAACGGCGCTGTGAAACAAGTTTCACGAGGTTGTGTTACGCGATGAAACTCTCGTTTTTATCACCACTGCGATCGTTTCGACCGTTGGAGGAGTAGAAAGCGGTTCTACTTTTCGTGAAACTTGTCTTGCAAGGGAAGTTCAAAAAGTTTCACGAAACTGCCCATGTTACACGGTGCGACGCCTGCTGAAACTTATTTCGCAGCGCCGTTGCACACAAGTTTCAGCTAAAGTTTCAACGTGTAACAGCGGCTTTAAGTATTGTTTTGAGTTTGGTTAACCGGCTTGAAAAAGAGAAATGATCGAAATTGGTCTTCCCCGGGTAGGTTTAATATTGCTGATTTTGTACCACGTTTCAGAAAAGTAAATGAAAAATTTTCGGTAGGCAAGCTAAGCATATGCCGGCGTGCGATATTTTTATGTTTGATATGTGCAAGGTAAAGCAAGCGACAATGTGGTGACTGAAGATGCAGCACACAAACGTTTCTATTCAAGGTAATGAATCAATGAATTCGGTAATTAGCTTTAATTTGGCGACGTTTCATCTCCTCGCTTTACTGGAAAAAATACAGCGAATCAACTCAACAAAAAATACGACTGATGTTGCGAGGGTGGCGAAACAAAACTTAAACCTCTAATTTATACCGTCCATGCGGAAACAGCGAACGAAAGCAATTCCAAGACCAAATTTGTCGATTAAAAAAATTCTTGAAAATTCTAGAACTAATAACGAACAACCGATAATCGAAAAACGGGAACGGAGAGTTGTCTGTTGCGTGACTTTCATCCAGGTCGGTCTCGTTTCACGGTTACTTTAGAAACTTTTACCATTAAAAAGGCCATGGTCACAAAGTACACGCAAAAGCCTTATTAATGCCCGCTGTCTATTCACTGAGTTGTCTACGCCTCGATCTTTAATAACCTTAAGTAGCAGGAGCCATTTTCGTGAAAACGACAAGCCACTTTAACAACCTGCTACACTCGTCAACGAATTGAAAATTATTCTTTAAAAATGTATTCTTCCTCACCTGGAGAAGACACTTTTTATCCTGAGAGTGACCATTAAGAGATGCTGTCGAACCGCAAAAACGGCGAAAATGACAATTCAACAGCTTCCAAACGTCTTTTAACCACGCAACTATAAATGAGATAAACCGAAGGAAAAATTATCATAGAACATAAACAACTTCAACCATTGTGATGTAACATAAATATTCATGGTTTCAGGTGTAATTAAAATTTCGTCTGAAGAAACAATTCATGTTGAAGGCTGAAATCATTCTTGCGACCAGCCCCCCTTTCAGCGCACCAAGAGTAACGAATAACCATAATTTATCATTACACTACATTACAGAAACGACGCGACTTGCGTTGTAGTATTATTGATAAATGTGCTGATGATTGATAGAAATCTCTCATCCGCTTTGTAGCGTGTTTCCCAAAGCGATCTGCAATCGTGCATAGCTTTAACATCTTCGAGCACGATAAAAGTACGATCACAAGAAGTAGCGGGAGAGCAACACCCTGAGGAGATTTCATTTTAAATCGGACAGATGAAAGCCAGGGCAATTTACGACCAAACAACGACTGCTAATCTCGTGCGAGGTTCACTCCAAAATGATACTTACGTTAATTGGAGGATAGATGAAAGCAATGGGAAAGAAAAACCTTCAACTGGACAGAATGAAATGAAGAAATGGCTGCAAGATTAAACGAACGGTTTAAGAGCTTGTCGGTTTGTCTGCTTGCGTTTCTGTCCAGCAAATCTACGTAGTTCCAGTCGCATTAAATACAGACTTGAAAACATGGGTTATAATAGATGTTCGCGGCCAGAGACGAAAGAAACTTGCCTGGCCCACCGGGTCCCCTCTCTCCAGGTTAGGTCACTGTGTTTGTTTGTCTTTCTTGCATTCAATTTTGTATTGATATCTGGCCATGTATATCGACTTGCCAATTTAGCTTCCACTGTTACTGCCTGGCTCCTTTACACCTTGCTGATATGGTTATTCTATTCTAGGTAGCTCGTAATGAATTGTACATGTAATTTTCATTTCATAATTTCTTTGTCTTAAATTGTAATTCTCAGTGGTACAAATAAAGGTGACTGTTGTTGTTATTGTCGTTGTCAGTGAAATTGGGTAAACACGCCATGTATAAAGAATGTAAATACACCAATTAAACCGGTCACATTTTCGTACTCTCAGTGTCAAACAGTCGGGCAACAAGCAGTAGTTTATCACTAGAAAGTCTTCTCTTTTATTGCTTTCCTGCTTTCTTATAGTTGACATTTCCTCATTTAAAAAAAAAAATACAAAATCCGATATTTTTTCAACCTTCTGGGCCGAGTTGTTCGAAGGCAGGTTAGCGCTAACCCTGGATTAAGTCTGATTAAATCCTATTGGTTGTCATGGTATTTGTCCGGGATTAGCACTATAACCCTGCTTCGAACAACTCGGCCTGAAGTATAGCTACCTAGATAGTCTAAGCTTTTAAAAACAGTTGTTAATAGCTGATCGTATCTCCTTTTGTCTTCAGGACTGGATTTTGTCGAGGTCCATTCCTGTGCAATCTGAAGTTCTTGCCTCAGCACAAGTGTTCTAAGCCATTCTTTCAAACGAAAGGGCGAAGACAGCTTATATATTTCTGACGTGCCTTGCAATGATTTCCAATTACTCTACTCAATTAACTTTGACAAAATGGCGGGTCCCACCCAAAGACTCGCAGAATATAGCGCAGTCACGTGCGGTTCCGATATCAAAGCAATAGTGTGAGTACTGGAGAAAGCTAACTGGGTGCTTTGGCCCACGTTTTGATCAAAGACTTCTTTTTACTCAGTTCACAAAAGCAGGCTTCAGTTTGCCATAATAAGCATTACCACTTTCTTAAATGTACCGCACTGAGTGGTCTGAGACAGCGGACCGAATCTATAAATTTATGCTGACTAAAACAAAACCCCACAAACTTCCCCGTCCTAGCATCATTTAACTGTAAATTTCTTGCGGTATTTTAAACAAATCGCCTTATCACTGAAAAATCCAAAACAAAACAAGGAAAAAATTTGACTGTTATCAACTTTAGCCATGAAGAGAAATCAAAACGATGAAGTTCCAGTTATAAGGGAAAGGAAGTGACTTGATTTTTTTTCAACGTTTGCGTGGCTGTTCATAAATATGTTAAGACAGGTTCATTCTCAAACTTCTCAATATTATTGATCATGAATTCAATGTTAGTTTCTTAAGTACATTTTGCCTTATTACACTTTGACACACTGGGAATTCGAAAAAGACATGGACCCGAGGAGCTAGCCCTTCTAGTTCGTGAGAAGCTCTAGTTGTCGGGGGTTTGAGCTATTCAGGGTAATTGATAGTAGCAAATTTATGAAGCACATCCAGGGGAATTAGCCTGAGTACTACGCTGTGACGGCTTCCACTAAGCCGATAGAGGGTTCCAGTTACCGAAAGTAAGCCGCTGTTGTAATCCCGGGCCGCATGTAAACGACATTGAAAAGGCAGTTTAGTAAAATCAATCCGCAAAATTAGACTCAAAAAGAAAGAGCTGCGGTTTGGGAAGACGTTCGTGAACTGCTGGAATGTTTTTCCTGGTACTGCACTTCTGAGGCAAATCTAGGGTCATACGGTATCTGTGCAATCACGTTCCTGTTACCCTAGGGATATTCTTTAACTGTCGTCTCCCTGGGGGTGCTGGTGCACTAATAGCTCTTTACTGTGGAACAACACTGAATAAATAACAAATAAAAACGAGCGACACAATCTCCATTTTACTCGACATCAGTTTTGGAACCCAACTTTTCGCCCAAATTGTGGTTATTTAATAAAGATTTCTCTAGAATTTTGAACTTGTAAGCAACTTGAGAAACTCTAGATCGTAGGCGTTGTAAGAAAAACCCAGTTCCTTAAGAGGAGCAAACCATTAACCACTCATTCGCATGTTTTTCGACTGAGAGGATAAAAGGGTCCTTTTCGTCAAGTCGTTTGTCGTTTTTCTGCTTAGAGAAGGTGTCAAGAGCACACAAGGTCCTTCTACGATTCCCGCCCCTCTCCCACCCCCGCGGGACACGCAAGGACCAACGGTTCGTCAACAGTTCGTCAACAGTGTTTGCTACGCAAACACATAGTCTTAGTAAGTGTTTGTGTGATATCGACCTTCGGTCGTCTTCAGAAAGCATGAAATCACGGTGGTCTCAAACAAACCAATTTTTTTTAAAACCTCCTGGGTAGCATATCCCCTCCCCTCGTCCCCGGACGCCCCTAGATTCTCGCGCCTCTGGCGGTCTTCCAGGCCGCATGCATGGACTCCATATCGCTACGTTATAAGTACTGATGAGGGAGTGTTACTGCCAAATAGTCCGCATTTGTTGGAATTTCCTCCTATTCTTTAAGTTTCCCTTTGATTTACCGATTCACGCTTCCGTGGCTAGTCCAGCGGTCGTATTCACTCACGTACAATGTTTTGCACAAGAAACCTATTGTTCATTGTCCTAACTAGTATTATTATATGGCTAGCTCTGTGAGCGGGCAAGATGAACCAAATCGTGCGCTGTGATTGGCTACCCGAGCGGGCAAGATGGAGCTATCTTACCCGCTCGAGACCACCCGCCGTGTCCCGCGCGAAAAATTTCCCCGAAAGCCACATAATAAATCCTTTATTGACCAAGCTTTTTCGGTCAAGATGGCTTGATATTGGCCTGGTTCTTTTTAGCGTTTTTTATGGACCTCGACTTTGTCTCGGTCCATAAAAACGCAAAAAAAGAACTTGGCCAATACTGGTTCTTTTTAGCGTTTTTGTGGACCTCGACTTCGTCTCGGTCCATAAAAACGCAAAAAAAGAACTTGGCCAATACCCAGCCATCTTGACCGAAAAAGCTTGGTCAATAACGCATATTTACTAAAAAACACGCTTAGAAAAACCTTTAGTTCTAGTCAACGTGCCACAGAGTAAGGATCAAGCCTTAAGTTTCAACGCTAAGGGTTCTACATTTTGAAATCCTCCCCACTGATACAGAAGTAAGTCTTTACTTTAGTTCTTTACCTCTGGGTTTTGTATGTTACCGCCATCGGATTAAGACTTCGGTTAATTTGTCTCACTTGTGAAGTCTCAGATAGTTTACGCTTAGTCTCATTCTAGCTTTTCTCCGATATCTACTTCTCAGTTTTCGAAACCGTCTCACTTCGCCATGTATCGCCTCGCTACACACCGCTTCACAGTTTGAAGAATTGTTAACGCCTTATCGCTTCACTTCAATGAACCTTCATCCGAAATTGTTAGTATCCGAACTTTGTCGTGGCCAATCGTTTGAAGCGCTCACAGGCAGTAAAGTTCACTCGCTAATTGTGATTCCACTGTCTTAAGTATAGGAAACACGTTTTATTCTTAATTCTAATCGTTTAATGGACTTCAAGTTAAAGTCTCTACTTTTTATTTTCCCGATAATTCACAGCTTACACTTTTATCATTGCATGAGAAATAGTGATTTGAAAATTTCGGCATTGTCTCAGTATTACCATAACGTTGGAAAGAAAACTTCAATAAATGGACAATGTAAAATTTCATTGGGCTGACATTTTTACAACTCCATCCTCCGAAATATGCCAGTCCTCACGGTCCATCCTTGCGCAATCCAGAGATCTTGCTACGGCGCAAATGTTCCTGGCTTTTCTCACTTTTAACTGAAATACAAAAAAAAAAAAAAAAA
>BLFK01000028.1:219456-234456 GCA_014634185.1 Astreopora myriophthalma
TGCGCAAGTTGACCTCTCTACTGAAAAGTGTTAACAGAAACTTTTGTGCGCAGGTACCGCACGTCTACGAACCCATAAATTAACAATTAAGCAGTGAAATAGCCTTGTAAAAATAGGACACAAAGGTTGTCTAACTGTGTAGCTCACATGAACATGATCAATAGAATTGTTTTTTGATGATTTGTGCCACAAATGGTACAAATTGCTTCTTCAGGGGCAAATGCAATTCTTTGTGTACCCTTCATAGTTTTGAAAGAAAACCTGTCCAAAAAAATAACAGTAAGATTAGTAATATCGGCTATCTGATTGTTAGAAAGCAAACCTTATTATCCAGTTCCTTTCTGCCTGGCCTAAATACGCCAGATATTCCTTGACTCTCATCAACAAAAGGGCCGAACAGCAATAGACAGAAGATGATAATGACCTTGTGGTTCTCCATTCGCTTTACCTTCAAGTTTGTAACAAAAGTAGTAACTTGGAGATCAATGTTTAGCACTTAGATCTGCTCGTCGTTAGTGAGAGACTACGGGGTGAAAAATAATCTTTTTAAAGTTGAAAACTTGCGTAAGAGAAATCCATTAAGTACTTGAGGTGACAAAAGAGGACAACTTAAAATGAAACGATTCAGTCGAAGGAGGCGCTCTCTGTAATTTGTTTTACACCAGTTGTGATTTTTCTCTAAGAATTTTGTTTGAGAGTGAAAGCAATTTTCATCAGGGTAAGAAAAAGTTGTAAAATTTGATAATAAATATACAAGGTTGTCAGCAAGATTATAGTTTTTGAAGCACTTGTTATTTTACCTCTTGTTGATCGGTGTACAACGTCCTTAACTCAAGCAGTTAATGGATTTCTCCCCTCTTATGCGCAACAGGTACTTGGAAAATATTACGGGGTAAACTGCCATAGTCACGATCACAAAGGCAAGAGGTTTCGATAAATAACGCGCAAAGAGGGAATGACACCATTTGCTTTTACTTTTGTTGTAAAACGTTGAAAAGGAAAAAAAATGAAGAGTGCGGCCATCACTGTTATTTCCTTTCTGTTGCTGTTCAGCACGTTTCTTATTGAGAGTGAGGGATTCGGAGGAGTGTTTCAACCGCCTGCAAGCAGCAATGGGCGACTGGATAATAAGGTTTGTGCAAAGTTACAAACAAATTGACTTGAGTCTGTTATGAGTCTGTCCTTCTACTGATGATAAATTTCGCCATAACATTGTGCGAATACAAAATTGGAACTAAACCCTTATCAGTTACATAGAGCGCCCTTCAGACTTTAATTCCTGGTGAACACTGCTTTAGGAGAAAAACTTCGGCAAACATCCTCATTTGTCCCAAGGTGGTCCATAAGCGTCTTGTCTTTTATTGCTAGTGATATTTGCTCTTCTGTAAGTGAGCAGGGTAGGATTCTGAATCCAACTAAATGAGAGATGTTTATTACCGGTTGCTACAAATTAATCCAATTCTCTGACTCTGTAATCAAGCGCATCGTAACGTACAAATTGCCAGGAGGTCGTTTGTCGGAAAAACTCTCTTGGAACCTCCCACTGAAATGACAATCCTCCGAGAGCTCTCAAGCGCATTTACGCATTACACTCACTTAAAAGGTCAGGTGTTGTTAAAGAATACCTAGATCTCGTATATGGCTGCTCGCCTGTCTGGGCTAACATCCCTGACTATCTAGTAAACCGAATAGAAAGCGTCCAGAAGCTTGCAGTGCGCATGTTTTGTCACGAACCCTCGTATGAAGAAGCAATCCTGTGCCGTGGGCTCAGAAGCCTGTCGATGCGCCGCGACGTAGCGCTAGCGTGCATGAAATTTATGCGAAAGGTCAGGGACTAGGGTGTCCTGGCAAATTGGCTGCCGCAGCACACTCGTGAGTGTATATCATGGGTACAAGGTGCGATCAGGTGTCGTTAAACGTGGTGCCGGCAGTAATAGCTGCCACGCACAACTTACAATCTTTTGTCACCAATAGATTCCAGGAGGCGTAGATTTACCCATCACTTGTCTCTTTTGTGTTTCGTTGAAATGATTGTTCATCTGATGACCCCTCTTGTAATTTAACATAAAGCTAAAAAGAGTGATCAAAATGATGACTATTATATCATTATCTCCGCTACAAGACCGCATTTAACCCGATGAATTTGCGAGGATTTCCCTGCTCAAGATAGAATGCCAAAAAAAAGGGGGCTAGAAAATAGGAAATACTACAAAACGTTCGCCAATGGCGTCAGCTCCATGTTTCTGTACTCTTGATAAAAAATCAGCCCATGAACGCGCGAGAAATCAGTCACCAGTCTTGCTGTTACCTCCCAGCATAGGGAAGCCCAGCAAATAGACTGGGAACCAACAAAGTTCAAATTTCACACGATAACCCGCTTTGGTACAATCTCGTACCCAGAGTCCTCAGGCTCTTTGGTCAGCGGGTTGTCGCCAGGAGAGACTCTGGGATAATGAAAAAAATTCGAATTTTTTGATTGGCTGTTACTTAACAACTTCTAAAGAAACCGTCCCAGATTTTGTGGGAAAAATGGCGTCCATTATCCCAGAGTCTCTCCGGGCGCCCACCCGCTGACCAAAGAGCCCGAGGACTCTGGGTACGAGATATCGGCTTTCATTCTAAGGTTTGGTACTTTGAGAAATTTTTCTGAGCTGAACTGAAATAGAAAGATTACCAAGGATATTTCACGACCTACCTGTTCACGTAAGTGAGGTTCTCCGCTCCTTACCATGCAATTTGCACAAAAAGTTCCAATTTCCGCTCCTTACCAATTTGCACAAAAAGCAAATTTAGTGGAATGGTCAAACCTTTAAGCACTTTTAGCCAAGTAGCACGACGAAATTTAGAGCAAAGTGCTTATGCACAACAGTTGTTCTTTTGTTTTTCAGCTCAGAGTTAGAGAAGCAAGGAACATTTGCGCAGCAGCAAGAGCTTTGGATTGCGCAAGAATAGAAGCAGAGGACTGGAAACAATCGGACGATAACGTTTACACTGCTTAAGAGCTGCCAGGCTAATGAAAAGTTTCGACAGTTCGTTCGTTCAGGTTTCTTCCCCAACAACAATAAGGCAAAAACTGACATAGAAAATGTTTGAATGCATTTTCCACCGATAAAAGTGTAACCAGTGCTTAAGATGGAAAATAAAAGGTGAATGTTTTCTTATCTATTAATACATCGCACTTAGCGAGTCCACTTTATCGATCGACTCTTGTCATCGATGCTGTGTATCGGAGCTTACGCTGCTTAGTTGTTGGACACGGGCAACGTCTAGCAAAGGTTAGGCCCTAGAATGTGGTCAGTATAATCCTTTGCCCTGTACCTTCAGTTCGCATTGCATGAAATTTTTCTCAGCTAGCGTTTTACGAAAATTATTTGACATCGGATCTCCATACAAATAATGTAAATTCGTTACGTTCAGTACCTTCCCGTCAAGATGGCGGCTTAAACCATGTTCCCTTTCTAAGACATTTTTGGACCCGAGGTTTTATCGTTCCAAAAGAGAAGCAGACGTCATTTGTACCGCCGCAAGTTCCCTGCGGGATTGCACCAACATTTAGTTTAGTTAAAGGTCAAGTTAAAGGTCAAGTTAAAGGTCAAGATAAATCAAGTTCAAGGGGAGTAGGATTGGTGCAGGGGTGAGAGCGCTCGCCTTCCACCAATGCGTCCGGGGTTCGATTCACGGACTCGGTGTCATACGTGGTTTGAATTTGTTGGTTCTCCCGTCTGCTCCGAGAGGTTTCTTCTCCTCTCCTCAAAAACCAACATTTAATTAGATCGGATTTGATTTAGTTTCATTTAATTTGTAGTCTCCCCAAGTAAAGTAAAGCACATGTGCTCGGCTACATAAACTGGAGATTAGGGGAAACGCAAATGCTTATTTATAATCAAAGACAAAGAACAATCGCCTTTTAAGAAAAGCCTTTTTAATTTACTTTCTGCGAACTTGAAGACAAAAGAAACAAAGAGTCTTCAGCTGCAAACCGCGCTTTGCTTTGTTTGTCTGCTGCTGCATCCTTAGAACACTTTACTTCTCTTCAGATACCCTGCAAAAACACAACAATAACAATAACAGTGACACTGACACTGGCACTGACAGTGGCAGTCACACTGACAAAGACAATGACACTGGTAATAACTTTAACTGTCAATGAAATGCTAGCAGTTACACACCACTAACTGAGGACACTATCTACAATTCCAAAATATTAACAACAATAACATATTATTATATAAATTGTAAGATCTTTAAACCTAAAAAAACTATAAGATACAAACTCTAAGTTAACCCACAATTAAAATTGAAAATATACTTGAGTCCACCATGTCACATTAGCGCGGCATTTTAGTTCCCTACCCTATCTATTGTTCACGCGGAATACATTGAAAAGTAGATCCTCCGTTGTTTTCTTTAACAGTATTAAACATTTTCAAGGCGTCGGTAGCACCTGTCGTCGCTCTCGTCTTTGCCAGATCCACACATAAAAATCTCCATCGGACGAAAGACTTAACATAGATTTTTTTGCGTGACTACTCAGTTTACCTTTATAGGACATCCATACAGCTCAGCACGCATGGATACATGGTTATTCCAGGTCAAAGGATGGATCCGAACAAAGCGAGCGTAAAACGGCGGGAATATTCGGTGAACAACAATGGAATCGCGATCAAAGTTGCCACGAAAAATCTGCAAGAAAATGAAACTATTGCAGTCGTGTTTTACAGACCACTGCATGTACTGTTGTCTTTCCGCGTATTACAATGGTATGCTTTCTGGTACCAGGTGAGGACATAGCTTATAAGCGCTCGGTAGCTCATAAGCCCCCGGCTTCTATATAGGCTTCCTTGTCATTACCACCTTAAACATTTGTAGTCTATTGTCTTTAAGTTATTATAAATTTCTAGTGTATTGTGTGTTTTTTTCTTTTTTTCTTTTATGTGGTTAATGGCAAATAAAAATGGAAATGGAAAAAGGACAATTTTTACATAATTTCTTTGTGTCGGAATCAGTAGTCTCCTTTTCCTAGACAAATAATGCAAGCAACTGGTAGGGTTACAAAGGGAGCTAGGAAACTACACATATGATGAAATCAAGCAACCTTCCTGCTGAAAAGGTTTTGATAGCTCCATTTTCACGGAATGTCCCCTTCACCAGGCTTTTTTCACGTCGCACAAAAAAGATACTCTAAGTCAGATTTAA
This sequence comes from Astreopora myriophthalma, assembly GCA_014634185.1. Taxonomy (NCBI): domain Eukaryota; kingdom Metazoa; phylum Cnidaria; class Anthozoa; order Scleractinia; family Acroporidae; genus Astreopora; species Astreopora myriophthalma. The sequence goes on from BLFK01000028.1 coordinate 224,653, forward strand.
TACAATTTTATCACGACCCTACGATTTCATGAAAGTAATTAGGGAGCTTAAGCAAGAAGGACGACGACGGCTAGGCTGAGAACGTCATCTGAAAATATAAGTTCGCGTTCTTGTAATAACTCCGTGATTACGCCAAGCGCCGTTCGGCTTGTAAATTGTGTACCAACTATCCAGGAATGAAACTAGAATGAACGGCCCAGCAGTTTAGAGAGAAAATCGAAAATTTATGGTTGAGTGCTCACGTACTTCAGATAGGTTCAAAGTTAGTCATTTCAAGTCGTTGTTAGGAAGAGAACTGCAAGGAAATGTACCAAAATGTAGAACGCACGTGCAGAGCGTGCTGAGCTATTGTTCTTGCTCATTAAAGCTATTGTTTTCCACAATTCTCGTTCACGTCGACGTTGTCAGTGCTTAAGCTCCCTATTGTTTACACTTACTGACCCTCTTTTTGCCTCGCACAGTGTAGTGAACCCAGTAGGAATTAGTGAGACTGTAGGAAAGTGAATAACTGGTGACCCATTGTGAATAATCTTGCCTTCCTTGTGTCGCCACTTTTGTAACAGTTGTGGGAGTTCCAAGGTCGATCTGAAGCCACTGATTGTTGTTATTCGTTTTCGCACACCAGGCCCCCATCTTTCCGGACTTGGCCACAAGGTTCAAGCGGCCTAATTGTGGGGCGTAGTTAGCGCTAGCACTCGTTGAGGCACTCATGGCTGTATCGCTAATTCGGCCGTCTTCCAATCCGAGGGACATGGAACAGTGATATCCTACACGGAAAGGTTATTCCGTTATTGAAAACAAAATAACATAACGAACCGACCATTCATTAATTATGTAAATATATAAAATTACTTTGTAATTGTTAACCTTATTGATTTCTATTGAATGTTTAAAAGTGTTATTATTATTTCATGTCATTGAATATAATACTGAACGCCCTGATGGTGGTAGCAGGAGCAATGCTGATGAAAATTAATTCCCTGGATTCACCTTGAAAACATTTTATATGGCTACGTGAAAATTAGACGAAACTGAATTATTGGACTGCAATATCATCCGGGCAATGCTCGGCTGCCGCCGGGTGAAACATTGAAAAAGGATACAAATTGTTCCCTTTCGGATAACACTATGCAAAAGTCGCTGGCTGGGTGAGCTTAACTTGCTTCAATAAAGTCCGGCTTCGTAAATTTGGCTTTAACTTCGTGTCAACACGCAAACACACGCACATACAAACAAGAAACTAGACAAAATTCCGCAATGGCTCGCAAACACAATGGTTTTTCTATTGTGTCTGACACCCAAAGTGGTTATAACAAATCATTTGCATGATGGCGTCATTTTACTACCAAGACCAGAATGCATTGAGTAGCTTCTATTGTCATGCAAATTTTACCGATTGTCTCGTTATTCCCTGAAGAGTAAAATAATCTGCATAAGAAAGCATCTCTACAAAGCGTTCTGGTCTTTGTAGTAAAATGACGCCATCATGCAAATGGCCTATTAGTAATTAACAGTGCAACAGAGCAATTTTCAGCTGAGTGTCCACGGTTACTTCGCGATTCAGGCAGTGCTCGAAAGATTTCCCGCTTTTTTCTCAACCAGTGAGAAGTTTTTTCTGCGCTTGGCGTCGGCTTCATGTACTTCGTCGACACTTCGTCGAGTTCTGAATGGCTTTTTGATCGTTGGTTTGTGTGTTGCGATTGGTTAGAGTAATAACTGGTTTTGGCTTGACGACAATTAACTTCAAAAAAGCTGCTCCATGTGCTTAATGGGGAGCCTCCGAAACGATGACGTCAGCGGCAACGAGAGCGCCACAAAACAAAAACAATGGCCCTGCACGCTCTGCACGTGCGTTTTACACCGATTTTGGTGGATTTCTTTACGGTCATCTAAAAAATAACGACGCGAAAATCACCAAATTTAGGATGCATTTTTTTGGGACTATTCCGGAATAAGAATGGACGGAATGGTCGGTAAGCGTTTTGGGGGACTTATTCCGTTTTCGGAATGAGCTCAATAGTATTCTGTTCATTCTGCTCTCGATAGCAGAGTGAACGGCATAAACAGAATACGGTTTACTCGGAATACACAGAATACGCGTTCGTTTGGGATTATTTTGGCGCGAAAATCGTACGCGGCCGCCAAATGTCAGTCTTAGTCATGTCCAGATTATTCAGAGCGTTAGTTCCCGGGGCACCTCTGCAAGAACCATTCCGTTTTCGGAATGCGAGGTCTTTTGGAAAACCTTATTCCTGTCATTCCGTTAATCCTAAACCGGAATGGGAACAGACAGAAAAGTTCCAAAACAATGCACCCTTAAGGTTCCGTGGAGGACGTGAGCATGCGCATGACGATGAATGTTCATTCCTATCTCAAGGCTTCCAACCCACTCATACCAGTTTAATTCCTCGACAGTTACCACACATTTTAAAAGCAGAACGACATGAAATAGTGATATCGGCCGTGGCAACCAAAGCGAACTTATATTTTTAAATGACGCCCTCGTAGCCGTCGTCGTCGTCCTTGGGAAAGCTCCCAAATACTGCACAATATTATGCTGTTTTTTCACCTTCTTGGCAGCCATAGACCTCTGCCCTCATACAAGTGTGACGATACCATGTCCTGGGGTGGAAGCGAATGTACTTTGCTTGGATTGGCCAGTGTAGAGGATGGTAAACTGGAGTGTTGGGGTCGATATTACCTCCAAAAACCTGTAGTATTTTATATCACACATTTAAGCCTGGTTCAGTCATATGTCGCCGACTTACCTGCGACATACCGCCGGTAGTGTCTGGGATACTGCTCCGACATATGAGAACATACGCCGCGGGCATCAAGAACCATCGCAAGTCTTTACCGCCGGCATGCCTGCAAGTTGACTTGAGTTCAACTTTGCAGGCACGTCGGCGATTCTTCGGGAACGCCGGCGATGTCCTAGCGGGAAAATTTATCCCACAATTCATTCCATCCAACTGATTTGGCGCCCTTTTTCGAGTTCACCGGGGATACGTCGCAGTTTCGCCTGGGGCACCACTGCGAACGGACTAAAGGAAAAAAACGTCACCTTCCAGTTAAGGCGGTGTTATACTAGGCAATTTCTCTTGCAACTTGTCTCGCAAATTTTCCCACGATGCGAGACAAGTTGCTCGACCGGTGTTACGTTTCGTGCAACTTGTCTTGCTTTGATGACCACGTGATGTCAAAGGGTCATTTTCATTCGTTGATGCCGCAAAACGTTGCGACACAAGTTGCAGGGTAGATGTTACACTGCGCAATGTGGGAAAAATTCCTCGCAACGTTGCGGAAAGTAACTTCTACTTTTCGCAACGATTGCGGCCATAAAAAAAAAAGCGAAAAATGTGTGTGGCAGGGAATGTTACACTAGGCAATTTTTCGTGCAACTTGCCTCGCAACAAAATTGCGAGACAAGTTGCACGAAAAATTGCCTAGTGTAACAGCGCCTTTAGGGCGTGAACAGCATAAAACACCGACAAAATATACGTGTGGGATGTAACTACAACCCTGCGTAACAAAATATGCATTGCTTAATTTTGGGGCCGTACGGATCATGTTTAACGTTTAATCCGAACCGACTAGTCGGAGAACTACAGCAAGTTGAAAAGATACGTTATTTTGTGCTGCTCACTAGTATTAATTTGAAAAATTAAAAAATAGCGTTTTGTACCAATAAATTGAATCAAAACCTGGAATCACAGATGATTTCTTTCGCTCTCAGAATTATCAGGAATAATGAAATGCGTGATACTATAGTTGTCCCTGTATTAATGCAAAAACTGATGAAACATGTGAGCAATGTCAATAAAATCCAAAATGTATAAGAAACTCGGCTCGTATTTGATTGAACACACCTTAATGTGTCCATTAGCAAGTCTGTACGATGCCCAATGAGATCCGTCCACACTATAACTCAAACTGTAGCTCATCACCCATTGGTTGTGGCCATACGTCCCCTGAGTCGCCACTTTTGTTACTGTAGTCTCTCGGTTAAAGTAAACCTGCAGCCACTGGTTGCCATCGTTACGGCTTGCGCACCAGGCCCCATTTTTACCTTTCGCGGGTATTTTGTTGAGACGGGAAAACTGAGGAATATGATTGCTATCGGCGGATGTAGATGCTGACAGGGCACTGTCGGCAAGATGACCACTTTCCATACCCAGGGGAAGAAAACAACTTCGGGCTACCAGTCAAAAAACCAAAAGAAAGGAAAAAGTGACCTTTCTATTAGTTTTGGAAATAAATACGGTAACAATAATGACAATGGAGGAGATAACAGTTCCAAGCAAAGCTATGCAGAAAAAAATTTTCATTTGCTGCTGTTACGTGTTCATACCTCGGCACTCCGGCGTTTATTCGCGATCATTACGCTTTTCAATAGATAGTTCCTCCACGCAAAAATGTCCGTAAATGGTCAAGTTTCCAGAAACAAAAAAAAAAACGCTTTACGAAATCAATGAGACTGCAAGGAAATTGACGGGTGAGTTATAATTAACAATTATTCACCGAGGTGGAGGTGAATAGTGGTGGATATCTCCACCACTTTCACCGACACTGAGGTGAATAATTGTTTTGGTATATCCCACACAAGCTAAATAACTAGTGGACCAAAAACTTACTTTACTTTTGACAAATGGTCCGACATTTTAAAACCTTGAAGGCCGCGAAGCCACCCTGTTTCTCTTCTGATGCTCGGAGGTGAATAGGACTTGGCTAATCACCTCCGAGCTTGCCAATCAGCGCGCGCGCAAAGCACTATTCACTTATGTGGTATATACAAGTGATATATATTTGTCAACGTGCTTTTTGTTTTGAACTATGCACTGGGTATTCCAGGGGCCATCATATCTTCTTTATTATGTTTTCTTTGTTCTGTATAGTTATTTTGATGAGTTACGTGCATATATGGATGCATTGTCCAGTTTCAACGCGAAACAATAGCACTTTTTCGGCCACTGAATCAAGTTAAGTGTTGTCAGACTTCCGAAAAAATAAAGTTCTTATTCTCAGCTGTTCTTAGAGTATTCAGCTTACCGTCTTCACATACCTGACGCTGAATGATGATCTGAGAGTTGACACCAAGATATAATGAAGTTTTCACTGTTAAACAAATAGTCTCCTTACCGTCTTCACAACCGTATATCTCAACTCTCATTGATATGTGGGCATGCCAACTCTTAGGATGGAAGCGAAGACTCCGAGCAAAGATTATACTGTCAGGATTGAAGAAATGTTTAACCACTGTCGTTCTGTCGCTGTTACCAAGGAACGTCTACACGAAAGATTCAATGGTATGCTTGGATCAGTTAAATGGATACTGAAACCGCATGCTCAATCGATCCGCCAATCAGTCAGTTGGTTTATGAAAAGATTTACCGTCATTTACTTTAGATTAATATCGTGTCTGTCAGTCAGTCAGTTGGTCAGACAGAGGAAGGAACAGACAGACAAACAGAAAGACAGCCTGCGTACAGACAGCCATTCTGTCTGGCAGTTGACGGACAACCATGCAGCCAATTAGCGACCTTTGAATTGGAGTACAAGTACGATGAAGACTATGAGTTTTCCGTACTGAGCACGTGCATTACGTTTGGAGGTCGAAATATTAAATTTTTTCCAAGTGCCCGAGTTCAGAAAACGAAACTTGTTCTCGTAGGACAGTCCTGACCCCAAACGTTTTCTCTTTTGCGCATGAGCGAGGGAGAAGGAGCTCTGGGGGACCCTGAAACAGATTTTTCCCTCACTGGTTTTCGCGAATTGAAGAACAGTGAAAGCGTATCTGATTGAGCCACTCTTTAACCAGCTTAGGTCAAAACAAAGCTCCAGAGTACAGAAAAGCATGCGCTGGAATTGCTAAACGTTGGTTGTTTTGGCTACAGTCACCTCGGAGTTTTCCAGAGCCTTCGGCAGGGTCATGCGCAGCCGTTAGACCGGAGGCTCTGGTGACGAGATTGTTAGTAGAAGCATTCATACTCCAGTCTAACGGTGGCTATTAATGATCCATCCAGTTCATGTGACTGTCACTAAATTAGCCAGGCTGTTGGTCAGACATTTGGTGGCGTCAGCCCGTTGTGCAGCCATGTTCTTGAAAAATCACTAGTTAGATATTTTGTTAATTTACTCAACACGATGTCATAGAATTAAACTGATTGCCTTCTTTAATTAAGGGGCAAACAGTGTCACTGCAGTTATTACCTTGACTTGGCTCATTTCACGGATGAAAACCCAATTGAAGCTGTCAGCAGTATAAGACAATGAAAAACTTGTCACCCACTGATCAGAGTCATGCCTTCCTTGGGTGGCCACGCCCCTTATCTTGAACAGGCGTTCTAGTGTAACCTGAAAGGGGAAGCGCAGTCGCGTTGGGCGAGTTTTACTTTGACAACAACCGGTTTGTACAACACTTACTCTCCAACATGGCGGTTGCTCCCTTTTTTCCCCACGGGTTTTCGGGAATCCCGAGGGTCAACCGGCGAATGTCCAACTTCATGGAGTTTTCTCCGTGACAGTAAATCTGTCCAGTACACATTGAGATTCCATAAAGTAATCAATTTTACAAAGGACGGTGTTATTAGAGAACAAGCATCAAATCATCTCGCATTGGTCCTGACGAATCCAAATTGAATCACCCAGACTTAATGACACGTGGTTCAATTCCCACCCTGTCCAGAGAGTTTTCTCTTTCCTTGTGGGCACATTTCCACACCAGGGCGCGCTAACGCTCAGATGGATTTCCTAGAATATCTAGCAGTACAAATTACCCTTTGATTGTTAATTCTGTTAACGAAAAAACTTTGGAAGGTCAAGCTGCACGCACGGACTTGCTCGCGTTTCACACAAGCCACACAAGATGGAATTTAATCTAATCACCTTGGAAATCGGTCGTTCAGTAGGTGTCCTTAATCGAAAACCCTTGGTTATAGATCCGCCCGCCGTGTAATGAAGGAAATAACGTTTGCCTGAAAACGTGATGCAGGAAACAAAAAACAAACAAAATAGTCATTTGCAGACCTGAAGCCATTGGTGGACGTCGTTTTTGCCAGCAGCCCAACAATATTTTCCGCCATTGGGAAGTAAGTTGAGCCTTGCTCGGTTTGGAAGGTAGTTGGAATTAGAGGAGCTTGATGCAGCAAATGCTTCATCGGAAATTCTGCCATCCTCAACTCCCAAAGGCATGAGGCAATGTTTAACTGAAAGATAAGCAAACAAAGACCGTTTATAGACAAAAACAGAATCGAGTATTTGCTCAAAACGCGATTGTTTTGAACAGCCGTTACTGGCTATCTTGCCTTGCTTGGTGAGTGCTGGTGGGGAATTTCGGAATTTCTATCCATCTACGACTAGTACTTGATTCAAATCTGATCCCAGCGCTTTTCGGCGAAGCTGATCCGAGTTTCGTTGTCAATATGAAGGCTCATTTTGTAGCGACCATTACCTTCCGGGTGGGAACTGAGTGGGGCGCGGAGCAAACTACGCTGTGCCAACAAAATGTTTGCTTCGATCCAAACAATCCCTCTTTTATTGGAACGTGCAACACTCAGCCCCTCCCCGGGGGGTCGGTCTTTGTTTCCTTGTTCCCCTTAAAAATTTGCTTTTGTTCCGTTGTTCCCGAAATTAATCCCCAACTTTTTCCCAGCTTTTTGATCCCTAAAACGGTTCGTGTTCCCTTGTTCCATGAGATATTTTCTCTTTATTCCCCTGCATGTTCCCCAGTTTAAATTAGTCCTATTCCCTTGTTCTCCAAAACCCCTGGGAGGGCCGGGCTCAAGACTGAGGAATGACTGAAGTATGGCGACCGTGCGCTGATTAATCGGACAAACCGGAAGTGACTGGCAACAAGCTAGCGACTTACCATGTCGGCAGCCGTACAATTCAGCTCTCAAACAAGGAATGTTGTGATAATGACTTATTGGATGAAAGCGGATGTAGCGAGCCTCAATGTGGGGCTTTAAAGAGTATGTAATGATCGTGTTCCTATCAGCGTTCCCAGCAAAGATCTGTTAAACAAAAGCCGTGGAACATTAGAGACATAGACAAGTTTAGAAAATAGCAGCTAGGTCAGTTTTGGAATCGCCTGCGATCTTCTGTTTGAGCTTTTACTGCCTTGTCATCCGAGGCTCGATTACCACCTGTTTTATCTTCCTCCCTCGGAGGAACGCGGACGCGTAAAACGACTGGAAATCGAGCCTATTAGCATCCTAGTTGCCAGTTTTGTCATGCTAATTGTGACTTTTAACTGAAGTAGTTTGTTTAGGCACTGCTATGTCAAATATCCCATGATCACAATATATCGTCCCATCAGAACAATATTGACAGTAATTTACCTAGATCATTTATTTCATACTTTGATACTTCTAATCGATGTGTTGAAAGGCGTAGATTGTTAATAACCCTGAATGACTCTACTACCTTATCAGCAGAGCGTTGTTTGTACCAAGTCCAATGTATACCGTCCATACTGTACGACAACTTGTACGTTTTGACTCGATCATCTGAACTGTATCGTCCCTGAGTTGCCACTTTAGTCACAGCAGTGGTTTCTCCTAGGTCTATCTGCAGCCACTGGTTAGGAATGTTTTGCTTTGAGCACCAAGCCCCCACATGTTTTCCGTCACTAATAAGATTAAGTCTAGCGAGTGAGGGCCTGTGCTGATCGTTAAAACTGGTGGATGCTGTGAATGCACTGTCAGCAATCCGTTTGTCTTCCAAACCAAGGGACACAGAACAGCTATGAACTGGAGAGGCAAAAAGCAGTGTAAGGCAATACCCTGTCACGCTTATAAACCTTATCCTGTCGTTTTTAATTGCCGATAAATGCTACAGTACTGAATAGAGACGACTTTGTTAGATCTCAGTATTTCTCAATCGAGTCGCCTTTCCTTCTTTTCCCTTTTTCTCCCTTTTCTGTGTTTGTGCAATGCTTGTACATGTCTGGTCCGATGGTATGTTGTTTGTTAAAAATAAAACAAAAAACAAAAAACGTGACGGTAGTAGCTTTCTCGACGAGTCTCTGTCCTTATACAGATAATAATGTTATGTTGAGTGAATATTGTTTAAGCAACGACAAAAAATAGACTGAGTTGATTTAGTCAGTGCGAGTCATCTTCTTTTACTTCTGACTGATAAGTACCATTTCTGCAGCCGTACACCTCTGCTCTCATAGAAATATGGCCATGCCAAGACCTTGGATGGAAGCGAATGAATCGAGCGTTAAAGGCCCTCACAAGCAGCTGTTCCATCACTGTACTCCTGTCCTTATTTCCTGAAAAAACCTGAAAGCAGTTTTTAGATCCATGTCACAATTTAGCATTTATATTAATTAGAATGAAAATAACAAGAAAAAGAGAATACTTAAGTAAAAAGACAGAAAAAAAAATCAGTTAATTTTCTATTCCGTCTAAGATACCCCTTTTTACGGTGTACGGGGTGAGAAATGAATAACGTATGTCTACTCCTCAAATATCTACCTTGAACCTTAGATCACTCAATTTGAAACAATGGTCTGATCTAAAAAAAGTTTGTTTGTCAATCTGAGCCTACTGAATTCGCGCGCACCCCCCCAAAAAAAACAAAACAAAAAGCACTAAGACAAAGACAAAGACAAAGACAAAGACAAAGACAAAGACAGAGACAGAGACAGAGACAGAGACAGAGACAAAGACAAAGACAACAACAACAACGAAAAACAAGACAAAACAGAAACAAAAACTTTCAAGCCACCGTGCATGTTATACTGTGATTGGTGGTGGCATTTTTTACTAACCCATGTGACACTGTTTTCCTTGTACT
>BLFK01000028.1:239456-247045 GCA_014634185.1 Astreopora myriophthalma
ACTGAATTTATGGCTTTAGTCATAGATAGTAGTTACTAACTATGCTTTAGTGACCGCAAAACTTGCGACATTTTTTTTCTGTAGAAAGCCGTCTCTCCATACGCGCATGCAGATCAGTTTAGAAAAATTAGTTCTTAGCCCCTTTGTTGTCACAAGTTGTCTCTATTGTTTGATTACGATATACTCCTGTCGACCTCTTGGCGTCAGAACCAGAGTGTGTCGATTTTACTTCGCTGATCAAAGATTTCATCAGCCTCGAGACAGAATCCCTGGCTTCATTTCTGTTGAAAAATGTATCAACGCAGATAGAACGAGAGTCCGCAGCACTCGATGGCGAACAGACTCGACAACGGCTGTTATGTGGCATGTTAAGAGGTCCAAGAGGTGTATTAACAGAAATCAGCAACAAATTCAGTTTCTGAGTTTCGCCAAATTTTACCAACTCTCAAGTTCGCAAGTTAAGCCTGGTTCACACAGTTTGCGACATAACGTCATTGACACATCGGCATCAGAAAAGAAAAGATCAGTTTTTCCTTCTGTCATTATGATCCTATAATGTCGTTATGGTGTGTTGCACACACTAGAGACATAAAGCACTAACACCAGCTGCTTTTTTTCATTTGCGTGACCTTCCCGTTATGTCGTTATGTCGTTATGTCGTTATGTCGCAAGTGTGAACCAGGCTTAACTCGTGTGGAAAGTCGATCAAAGAAGAGAAAAATCAAGCGTTCAAATGTTCTCGTGAGGCGCTTGTTTTTCCAGCTTTCTTACGTGTCAACTCCCGGAAAAATTCACAAACGGGAAGTTTACCCGATGTATTCAAGGCATAAATTTAAAGCAAAGGCCCAAGGACCAAGTTAATTGAACGTTTTCGTTCTAATTTTATTTTAATGCACTTATGCATCAGTCAATTGAAACCCCGCACCCCCGACCCCCGGGACATAGCTGGGATTTAACGCTTCCATAGCCGGGCTTTAACGCACTTTTAACGGCTCGTTGGCCCCGGTGGACGGTGGATTTAACAAAATGCCATTGAAACCGGGACCGTGGGGCGGTGATTGAAAAAGTGACAGCATTTTATAGTTTTACCCGAAAATGCGTGGTTCCTTTTGCTGTTTTGTCATGCTTAGCAATTGCGCATGCGCCAACTCCTTGTATTACAAATTAGTACCAAAAAATATCCTTACCATATGGAAGACATGACAACTATTGTCGCAAATATATATCGCTCCAAATCATAGTATAAAGCAGAAGGAGTTGAGCTGCGAGTACGTAAGGGATCTGTCACGTATGGTCTAGGGGCCGACATTTCTCTCCCTCACTGCCTATCGGGGATAGGTATCCGAAAGCAGCAAGTATAAGCGATCCGCGGGCCGAAATCTCGGGGAGACTCGTCATGGTACACCGCTCAGGCTTAAATGTCCAGAGGTACCGCTACCGCTTCTGCATATTTTTCTTTAGGTATTTTGTATGCGCATGCGCAACTGCCCTTGTGTACCAATATGTCACGTGCGAGTAAATTAATATGTGCCTTCAAATCAAGATTACTTCCAGTCCGTGATAGATCTATTGTTGAAAAGAAGAAAGAGCAGAAGAATAAGTCGTAATTAGGGTCTCTCCGTTGGGAGGACCACAAGTAGTTAATATTCCAGTTAGCAGTGATAGGTTTTGACAACATAACAAGTTCGCATTTTGTTTCTGTTCGTTCATTCGTCGTATCATTGTGTAACCCCGTTAGTTGGCAACCTCGTTCGCAGGGTCTCACTTGTCCCCGTCCCCTGGAACGAGAGAGGGGACGGAAAGAAGAGAGAGTTTGTGATTACGCAAGCATGAACGTTTTATTCACTGATCTTCAACTGGAGTTTTGAAAATTGTACTTTTATTAGTACCTTTTTAGGTGAAGCATTGCGTTGCACGTAGTTCCTTTAGTTTCAAATAACCGATTCGTACAAAGTATGTGCTGTAACTGAGATGTACAAATCAATGTGTCTGAATACCGTATATTAGTCAGTTTAGATACACTTCAAACTGTCAGTGGAGTCTTAAAAATGATGTAATCTTGGTGACCTCTATAATACGGACACCTCTCTAACGCAGTGTCCGCATTAGAGAGGTTCAACTGTAAATAGTTTTAGGGGAAGTTCCCTATCTACTTTTGTTTAAGTTTTAAGTGATTGAATCATGATAAGAATACCTTTGAAGGACAAGATAATTACATATTTTTATAATTAAGTTTAAGTTGATCAAAGTTTATACGGAGTGAATTATTGTTGAAGATATTTGGAATAAAAGCATTTAGAAGCGTTTTCATCACTACCAATTTGAAATTTATTTTAAATAAATAGCTTATAATAGTTTAAATCCACCTTATTGTACGAAGCGTTTGAGATATCGGCTCAGGTATCTATAGAGTATCCTATAAAAGGTGGGTCGTTGGCGACGTTTTGGTGTCGTTTTCCGGCGGAAGACAGGTCTTTTTATGTGCTGAACCCGTTGTGTTTGACGTTAAAAACACACGCGCATTTGCATTCATGTAATACCAAGATCCATATAATTCTGAAGTTGTTTTGGGGATGACCCATTCGCTATATCCGACACAATGCCGATTTTACATGAACTCTGGCTTATCAAAATGAAAGGGGATTTCTGCATCGCAAATTCGGCATATTGAAGGCCAGCTTTCGGCGCAAATGGAGATTGCAGCTTATTAAAGAGGCTGCAGTTTTTAATGAAAGAACGAAAAACAGTTAAAGTTTGACATTTACAACGAGTAGACCAACGATCTCGATTTGACTCATTTCTTTTTCGTTGACTCGTTCTTTTTCGTTCTGAGTTGAGTCTCTTCACTTGGTTCGGATGTGCCCGATATGCGGCTCTTTGAACAAAAGTCTTGGCCCCGGGGGCGGGGTAATAAGCCGTTTTTTTAACACTTGGTAAATGTTCAATTCCCCGCTAAGTCCCGGGGGTCGGGGGGCCGCGGTTTCAATTGACTGGAGCATTAAAGAGCAATCGTAGTTCAGCTTCCGACTACTGATCTTCTTGGGTGGGGGAAGGAATTTATAAGTAAAGACGACACATAAGGTAACATCAAAAGCGAACACGCACGCAGGAGTATAATGGCAAGAGTACTAAATTTTTTGTACAATTTGATTTTATTTATTTTCCCTGAAATGTGAGCGGAAGGTAAAGAGAAGAGTGCTCGAGGTTCCCCCTCTATTTCATGATTTTTAGTACGTTAAAGTGTGCCTTAGTTAATAAGTTTCCTTCGGTTTCCTAAAATTGAGGCGTTATTCAACACGTTTCTCTTTTCAATCAGAGGATTGAAAATCTGTTCACAGGCAAAACAGAACCCAAGGAATTATGTGGACACGTGTCAGTCATCTAAATCATGATCATTTGGTATCACGCGACACCGAGCAAAGCTAATTTAATTTCAAAGAACTGAGCCAGTCATATTTCTCAAACTTTACAGATCCAAGTTTTGCCTCCGCAGTTATTGTCCTTGTTTGTTCCGCCGCGTCACGTTTTGAGTTGAGTTGTGCCGTCATAACAGTAAAGCTCTCTCCAATGTCTTCCTCATTCTTAATCAACTTCATGTTAGAATCAATGTCGATGCTTTTGGACTTCACTTTGAGCTCTGAAGAAACTGATTCTTCCAATGTCTTGACACTAATATTTCCTGCGAGAAATACGAAAACGATTTACCACAAAATTCTGTCTGCTGAAGTTCCATGTGATTCTGTCTCGGGTACGATATCTTGGCAAAACTGATATGTATTTGAGGATTTCCTATGATGTGCATTGTTTATGATTGTTGCACAAAGACACCATATCTGAAATGATGTTTGCATTGCTACCTTAAATCCCTACATGCTTATAACTTTCCTTTGGTAAATATGCAATGCTAATCATTATTAAAGGGCTTTTGTGCAAAACTACAATCATGGACAAATTCAGTGGGACAGTACAGCGTTTTATCTGTCAACTCACTGTTTATCACATATTCTGGGTTCTTTTGCAACCCCCTCCCCCTCCCCCCCAATCCAATGTTGCTTGGGGGAAATGAAGTGAAAATAGTGTGCAGGGCTAAAAGTGGACCAGTTTATGACCAACATTGATTAGGGGGGAGGGGGGAGGCATCTGAAGTCCGAGGAATGTGCACTGGACTGAAATAAAAGCAAGTGTCCCAAAGAAATTTGTCCATGATTGTAGCATAAAACTTTTGGGTTGTTTTTGTCACTTTGTTGATATGTGGTCAAATTCCAAGCAATTTTATAGGCACCAGGGTTATGCTAAGAACTGTCTTAAACCCAGGTGGAAATCGTATTAAGATCTTTGAAAGACTCTTAATAAGTTTCTTATCAAGGTCTCATCTTACCTCTTGAGTATGATTCTTACAAGAACCTTATAAGAATATTCTAAGATCTTATAAGATCTTCAAATTGCTGAAAATTGAATTTTTCTATTACCGGTAAGATTTGATGAACAAATGCACTACCTAGAGACACTGTTGAGATGAAAGACCTTAACATTAATTCCATTCTTACAAGATTCCTACAATAATTTGTAAAATCTTGCAAGATCTTTATTTCCACATGGAAACCTTGTTCTTGTGTGCAAACAAGTTAATTGGTAAAATTAAGCAGGAACTCGTGTTACCCCTCGGCTTTCATAGTGTTGCGACCTATCGCTCTCATTTTGAAATTTGGCTCTGAGTTGGCAAAATGACAAAGAAACATCCAAAAAGGAATTCTAATAACATTTTCTGCATTAATCCCACCAGTAGTGAGAGGACACACTACAGCTGTTTACCTTCCTTTGATTTTAGCATCACATCATCATGATGTGACAAACTGACATTGATGTCTCCACTTCTGGTGACAGCCTTTAGCTTTCCAGATGCTGAGCCAATACTTATGTCTCCACTGTCAACATCTATTTCAGTCAAACCTGAAAATTGTATCAAGAAAATCTAATTATGCTTGAGGTTTGTTTCTGTTTGAGAGCTTGGAAGACAGTGTAGCTGAAGGGGTAGAGCTCTGGACTTGAGCCTGTCTGTCCCTGCTCCAATCAATGAACCAAATATGGGATTATTATTATATATTTTTTACTATTTTTAAACTTTACATTTACAACTAAAATACAAGGTAATATATGAACAGAACAGTTGATAACAAATAAACTAAGCCAATTCTATGGGATTAAGTTGTTCTCTAATGGAAGCCCCTGGTTAAACTGGGAAATAAACTTCATTAAAGTGTATCAACTGGTCTGCTTCTCACAAGTGGAAATTCTTAATGTTCTCATTATGTTTAGTGTTGTTATTTTCTTTCACATGTCTGAAAAGCCCCTCAAGGGGAGTGCTTGATTAGTGTATTGATGATAAACAACAGCAACAAATGGAAAAGGTAAAAGAAAAATGCACTCAACCCCATATTTGAAGAACTTGCCATGGATATCTCCTAGTCTGACATGTCCTCCTTTCGATGTCAATTCTGCTCGCAGTAGGTAAGTGGCTCTGACATCAATATCGCCATTTTCTGAATCCAAACAAAACTTGTTTCCTTGCAACTTTTTAACACAAATTTTTCCTTCCTTTTTTGTACCAAGAACTCCAAACCCAAACAGTAGCTGTGAGTCACAATGAATGTCACCTCCCTTTGTTTCCACATTCAAACGGGATCCCCTAAGATTTTTCAGTTCACAAAAACCTTGATCGGTAATTATTTCATACAACTGCCCTTCAAGGTCTCTAACGTCCACATTAGCCTTGCCCATGACTTCAATTTCTACACCATAATTAACAGGAACATGGAAATGCAAGCTGATGTCTTTTGAAGGGTACCGTAATTTCTGTGGCTTGGAACATGTCACCTGAAACATCAAATATAGTGTAATACATTTAGTTCATACCATACCATGTTCTTACCAACTGTTGACAGGGATCCATATTCGCAGTCGCCTGGTCGTCCCAGACGACTACAATCTGGCACGGACGACTGAGGTAACTCCAAAAGTCATCCTTTGGACGAGTGAGGTTTTGTTCAACCTTAAAATATTTCCAAACATTTCTATTCTATTTTATGATGTACATTTTACCCGTGTTTGGGTACTTCTCATCCACTTAAAACGTTAAAAATAACATAGAATAACATACAACTTTACTTTTTGTCTGAGATCGTAAGTTTGGGCGCCATCTTTGATACTGCAGTATTTTCCATGAAATGATCGCAGGCTCAGTTTTCAGGTTGTTAACTGCTGGTGTCTGGACGACCCAAATTGGAACCGGGCAAGTAGGCCATCAGGCTTACTCGCCCAGCTGACGACTCAGAAAAAAAATGAATGTGGATCCCTGTGTTGATCTCACAATTGTTTGGGGACAAAAGGAAATAAAAACGTTTTTTTAAAAACTAAATGTATGTATATGCATGTAATTTTAACTTTTAAGGTCACATGTATCAGTATTGCAGTGTTTGCACCTTGCAAGAAAACAATAGCTTTCCTTATTCCATCAGTGAGCCTTAGAAATTCCTGTGCATGTACAGAAGTATAAAATACAGCTGCTCTTCATCCCCTCCCCCATCTCCCCCCAAGGGACGGGAAGCAAATCTTTCTTGCTTCCCATCCTTCGGGGTGGTGGTGTGCGACAAAGGGCAGCTATATTCGCAGGCTAGGGATCGGGGTGAAAATAATTGGTTTAAGCCTGGTTGAGAAGCAGGTAGGGTAACCCTATCACTAGGGTGCAGAAAGCTGCTTCCACCCTATATTATGCAATGCTGACCGATTCAAACACCCAAATAAATATGGCTTTTAGTCTTTCAGTATGGTTACCTCCACATATTCTCTTGAGGGGGACCAGACTGTCTTCATCTCATACTTTATGTCCTGCTGAAATGCTGTCATCTCTTTTGCCGAGATTTCTTCGTCCGTCCCTGTCTCTAGGTAAAGAAATCCTAATACAGCTTTGATATCACCAAACTGGACAGGATCGACTGGTTTTACCTCGACTGAATAAGGACTCCTGATTATGATCGTTGGAGGTCCACAGAATGGCGCCGGAATACTAGTATGGTCTATACACTGTATTTTGTTGCGAATCTGAGAGCGACATAGTAGTGTAGCCGCTGTCTTTAAGCTTTTAAACAATTGTTTATCTTTAAACATACTAAAACCTAACTACAGTGGACCAAATTACTACGAATATTAATATAGTACAGTCCGCCTGGGTCCATTCATCCACCATATTGTTTTCTGAGCCTATTCATGTCAGCGGAAAAACATTGTGCCCATCTTTGGTATATACTTCGTGCCAGTATGCCATATAGTCGCCCACCATATAGTCGCCCACAGAATAGTACGTGTGAATAAGTTCTACCAAATGTCCTGCCTAGTGATTAACTATGCTAAACTAACATTGATTACCTGTCCCTACAACGGATCAGCAGTCCCTGACAATGATTACCTGTCCCTACAACGGATCAGCAGTCCCTGACAATGATTACCTGTCCCTACAACGGATCAGCAGTCCCTGACAATGATTACCTGTCCCTACAACGGATCAGCAGTCCCTGACAATGATTAGCTGTCCC
>BLFK01000028.1:254467-259467 GCA_014634185.1 Astreopora myriophthalma
AAAAAAATTACCAACGCTAACACAATTTTACGAGACATTGCGCAGGTTTTGCTACCTCCAATTTTTCCATTGTAGTTTTCGCTGCACAAATAAATGGGAAAATGGCATCAATCCTTTCGACACAAATTTGCTTTGGAAATAAACTAAGCTAGGACCACAGCAGCAAAATTGCCGAAGAATTGAGCCTGTGTTCCAACCTGCACGACAGTGACCACATGCATGCTTTGCGGGCCTATCCTGCCACCAAGCACTTTCACTCACTCGGACAAACTTGATGACACGGAGGCTATTGCTTACTGTAGAAGCCACAAAAACCTGAAGAATTCTGATGACGCCTTACACATGTGGCGCCATCGTGTTGCCCAGCTCCTGTGCGGTTTTCTCCCAGGCAGTCATAGTCAATTCGTCTTGGCGCGGTGTCACCTTTTACATCCTAAAGCGACTTGCCCAAGACGAAACACACAGAGGCCTTGGGACCAAGCAAAAGAAAGTGAAAATATTTGGCACTTCTGTCCAGAAATGCCAGTAATTAGATGCACGCTCAATTTTGATATCCACCACGAAGTGTCCCAAGCGTCCACGCCTTTCCCAAGTCCAAGCGTCTAGTGCCTATTTCTAACAATAAGGTTAGGGTTTGTGTTGGCGTTATTTCTAGGTTAGGATAAATGCAACTGTTTATGTTTAGTTTGGGGGACACTTTGTGACCTTTATTACCTGTATTTCTCGACACAAGTGATGTTGAAGTCGAGAAGAAGAGCAAGGAGACACTTTGTGACGCTTATCAAAGTCAGCGTGCATCTAATTACTTGCATTTCTGGAATAGTTGTGGAATAGTGTTCCGCTCATTCCGAAAACAGAATAAGTCCCCCCAAAACGTGGAAACCGACCATTTCATCTGTCCTTATTCCGGAATAGTCCCAAAAAATGAACCAGGAGTACCGGCACTTTTTTTGGCGGGGGAGGGGGGAGGGGAAGCGAAGCTTTCCTCTTCAAAGCGTTCAGTTCCACCCACGACAAACCAACGCTTCACAAGGGCAAAAGTTTAAACACCCACTCCTCCCCTTAAAGTTATCACGGCATAACCAAAAAGTCAGGTATTTGGCCTATCAATAACAGCCACACCCGCGTAGCTTCTACCTATTGTCATGTACGTTTGCAGTAAATTCCATTGGTCAGTCCTGGGATTATAAACTTCCACCGAAAACAAGTTACTAGATCCGTCGTCTCCACCAACAACGAACAGCAAGCCATTGACGGACGCAACACCTGCATTTCTTCGGCACATGCTCATGTCAGCAACTGGACGCCACTGGTTTGCATCCGGGTTAAAACACTCCACGCTCTTTCGAACGTGCGGCCCGTCGTGTCCACCGATAGCGTACAAGAGTCCGTCTGCCACGCCGACTCCTGCACCGCTTCGACGCGTGCTCATCTCCGCCATCAAGCTCCACTCGTTAATGTTTGGATTGTAGCATTCAACTGAGCTTAAACAATGTCTTGACGCACCATCGTAGCCGCCGACGGCGAACAGCAGGTTGTTCAAAACGCCGACACCGACGCTGCTTCTTCGGGTGCTCATCGGACAAATCGGCCTCCAGTCGTTAAGCTTGGGGTCGTAAACCTCACAAGTATTAAGTCCCGTCGTGCCGTCAAAGCCTCCGATGGCGTACAACAAACCGTTCATGACAGCCGCGCCAAGCGTGCTGCGCCGCGCTTCCATAGATGCCACGGGACGCCACTGATCTTTGATGGGATCGTAGCAATCGACAGTTCGAACGCGAAGAGAGCCATTGAAGCCACCCACAGCGTACACGAGACCGTCTAAGACGGCAACGCCGGCGCGGCATCGGCGCGAGTTCATCTCCGCGACAGCAAACCAGCTTTCGCCCTTAAAATCGTAACATTCAACGCTAAGGAAAGAATAGAAGCCGTAAGTTCACCAACATCCACAAAAAAACCCCCACTAATATGTAATATACTTTCTCGTTTAATTTTGCGAGACACACAATGTACTTACCCCAGCAAAATGAATCAATGCCATTCAGAAGAAACACTTGGTAAACTTGCTTTCAATTAAAGAAAACTGACCCCTTAAAATTTTGCATAATTTCCAAATGTCGACACTTTTAAAAGGTGTTGGCGGCCTATTGCATGGACTTCGTAAATGCAACAGAATTGCATAAGGATTAGTCAATAAGAGAATTTGTGGTTTGTGGACAGATCAAACTCTTGTTGGGGCGGGGTGGACAGCTGAACAAACTACAAAAAACTAAAGGAAAATGTGATATATCAAGATTACCTTCTAATTGCCTTAGGTGCCTGGCCTCCCACAACGTACATGACCTTGGGTAAACCAATCGGGGTCCTGGGACGAGTCCTGGGAGATTGAACAGATGACCGCTGTTCGTTTGTAAGCAAGTGATACTTCATAGCCTCGATCAGGAAATCTTTACACATGTTGTTGTTTTTTACCAGCGTTTCTGTTTCCACGCGGCTCACAAGGTACTCACGCGACAGAAGGGGTAGTCGCACATGCTCCATCAGCTGGGCTAAGCAGTCCTGCCTGTGTTGAGGATCGTGATTTACCCACATGACTACTGCCTCAAATACCTGCAACAAACATAACCAAGGCATCAAAAGGTGTGCTACCGGGCGGCGTGGTCCAGTTGTTAAGGCGCCGCAGCTTCGTTCCCAGGCCTTTACGCGCTTAATCGAAAGAAGCGCGAGACCTGGGACTTCCCGATCGCCTCAACGGGTGACATCACGAGATTTCCCGACAAGACGTCTAGGAACGAGGCGCTCTGAGCACTTGGCTGGATTTGCCTTCGGTGGCTCCGAATTCAATTCCACCACGCTTTGTACATTATTTGCAAAAAATTTCGGACGTTTAATTTTCGGACACTTTTCCCCTCATTTCGGACAATTTCAGACACTGCGCTGAAACATGTCTAAAGTAAGTTTCCGACTAAAAAACATGAATGAGATTGAAATAAAATCTGTGAAAATGATAGTTTTACTGCACCTTCAAGGTTTTACAGCCGGATACACCAACGAGAAAATAACACAAACTACCTATGTTTTTGTCTTTCATAAAAGAAACAAATATTTTCCTTTCCAGTGATAAAAAGAACGACTGAGCAAAGCCGCCTAATCCGAATTCTAGCCATATCATGTATATTGCAGGGTGGTAACGAGGTATATTTTTTCACCGCTGATCCCGTAATTTTAGCTAACAATGAAAAACACCGCTGATCCCTATCCCGGGGGTTGTGATCCCAGATCCCGGGGCTGTGATCCCGGATCCCACCCTTTTTTTGGCCTTTGATCCCTGATCCCATATACCTCGTTACGACCCTGATATTGGCTTTGAATATGTGATGCCGTCGCCCCGGGCCGTCGCCCAGAAAGTATTTTTAAAGTTTTACACTATACTGTAAAAATTTCGGACGCTTAAAAGTTTCGGACGGTTTTATTTTCGGACACTATTTTTGTCCGAAATTAAAATCGTCCGAAATTTTTTGCAAGTAATGTAAGTAGCCAACTGGAGGACTCCTTCCAGTTGTTCCGTTTATTTGAATTGTTACTTTCTATACACGGCCCACAAGCTTGAAGAAATAAATATCACCGTGTGTAAATTAAAAGTTCTTTACACTTTACTGTTGATTTATTAAAAACCCTAGACTGTTTACATTCTCCCTTTCTTCTTTGTGTCCGGCAAAGTGTGAAGCTGACCCAGTTTGATCATGACGCGGACGAGTAATTCTTCAAACGTCGTTTCTGGTTGGTACAGCGGGGGATCACAAGCTTTTGTGGTTTATCACACAGCATATGATGATAAATTTATTCTTCTAATACCATCCCTTAAGACTGAAAAACACCCACATATAGTTGGAATGAAAATAAATGGCTTATACTCACAATAATTACTTCCATTCAATTCAACTCAAGGAACAATATTTACCTGCTTGTATATCGTTAAATGAAGAAGACATTTTGTACCTTTTCTTCTGAAGGGACTGTAAGTTGATCACTAGAGATAAGCTCTTCAACTTGCAGGCTTGGCAAACCCAGGAACTCATCGGCCTGTACAACCTCACTGAAATGTTTCTCAGCAAACGAGAGGGCTGCAGCCATTAAATCAGTGCAAGAATGCACGTCAGCAAATGCTCTGATTCCTAAACAGTTTGTAGAATGAAGTTGACCTTTCAGAAAGTCACAGCAAGCATCACGCACATCCGTTAATTGCAGAAGGTTGGCAGCTGGGAGAAGAACCTAAAAAAAACTCCAAGTATGACAATTTTTTTGTCACAGTCTGTTAAAAAAAGTACACATAGGTCGAGATCCATTTTCTTCTCAACTTTTAAAGTGAGGCATCAGTCAAAAAGGGATTACAAAAAAGATCATAATCATAACAAAGTGGTGTGGATGTTTAATCCCACAGCAGAAACTACTTGGAGAAAACTGGCCAAATAACTGGAAAAGCCTTCCAGCGTGCGAAAACACACGTAGGAACTGGTATAATTGTACATTGCTCACTAATGGTGAATGACTAATGCAAAGGTAACAAACAAAGGGCAAAAACGCCCACAAGAGATGTCCAAAATTACAACTTGAACCCAACATTCATTACTATAAACCCTTACCTGGACATTATCCTCTGTGACTTCAATCTCTGCAGTGTAGACATACTGAACCAAAAGCTCAAGAGCATGGCTATCAATCTCGCGCATAGTTACAACTGTCTGTCTGCTCTCGGACAACTCTCCAGTAAACATTGCAAGAAAGTATGGACTAGATGATGCTAGGACAACTCTGTGTGCAGGAATTTCACTGCCAGCAGCTTTCAACAGAACATCACAGAGTTGGTTTTGTTCACGTAAAGCGTTCATAACTTGAAAAGACTTATTATGACTTTCAGGACTCCTGTAGGGTGGTATAGCAACCTTTTCTTCCTCTTGCTGTTGTTGTGGGATTGTTTCCATTTTGTAATGAATAATGCT
>BLFK01000028.1:261967-273128 GCA_014634185.1 Astreopora myriophthalma
ACACACACACACACACACAAAAACGGCAGGACATATAACATCGGCAAATGTAAGTTTATTTTATTGATTTACCGAAAAAAGTTCAAATACTTTACGTTCGCAATCCGCGATATTCTGTTCAGATATATTCTTTGTTTAATTAAACCTCGGATAACACATTTCTGGCTTTCTCATTGGATCAATGGATCTCGTTTATCAGCCATTATACATGTACCTACGTTTGACCATACTCCCGCCTCCTAACCCCAACCTTCCCGGGGTCAGCGTTAGGTACTTATTTTGCATAACTGACGAAAGTTTCCTTTGCTGCGCGCGATCCAGTCAGTGGCTCTCGCCTAAACTAGGACCTTATAAAGGCACCTTTTTTTGGGGGGGGGGGGGGGGGGGGATGTAAAGTCCTGGGCTGAAATTCAAGGATATTTCAATTAAATTCTTCTAAATCCAAATAAACCGCCTGGGCATAGCTGCATGAAAATGTCTTGCCAGTTATATGACTCGTTAACGTTTCCCAGGCTGATCTCAACGAAATGGTACACGTTTTTTGCTGTTCTCGTTGAATGTTTATTATCAACACCACCCTGGGGCATGAACGAAATACGCGCACTGCATCTGTAGTGTAAATTATGCAAATCAATTTGTCAGTATAAGCAGAAGCATATCCGACCTAGGTGATATGCTTCTGGTATAAGCTGTCGAGCTGCAAGCGTAATTTCGATGGTTTAACAAACAGGTAAGTAAAGCCACTCAGCTCTCTTAGCTTTGATGCCATTAATCTCTGATCAGTTTCGTCCTTTCCGTGTCAAGTTCTTACCGACCACGTAAATTATCTTTCCTTTGAGGTTGGCAGTTGTTCAAACTAACTACTGACTGCATCAATGCGTTTTCTTTAGGAAAGTTTGCGGCAAAGATTACGATCGTTTAAGTTAAAGAAATTGAAGCTGGGTAAGACAGGGGAGGATCGGATTGAAATCCCCCTTCTCCCTTGTTTTGGGTCAGCCTTGAACCGGCTGTTAAGCCGGCTACCGTTTGTAAATGAGCCAAGTGACTAATTGGAATCCTACCATATGGGATTCTCGACAAAGAAATAAATGAAAGAATGATTTTAACTTCACAAACATGCACAAATCATTTTTTTTATGTATCATTTGTACTTCCCGTTACTGCCGGATAGAAGACAAAACGGGCAGTGTCTGTAGTAAAACCAGTCAAACGAATTTATTGTCTGATTATTTAGGCAGCTAGAGCTCAAGCACTGATCAACCTATAACTGGAGCCAGAACTGAAGGATATGTAATAATAGCAGTATCCACTGGATAAATCACTATCCACTTGTTACTAAATAAATATTGTTGACTGATAATTAAGTTGGTTTTGCTGGCGCTCATCAGCTGGATAATGATTTATCCCGGCGGTAGACAGCTAGTGCATGTTATCCACCTTTGTAACAAGTGAAGCGTGGTGTGGAATTTACTCTATCGGTGGATAAATTTACTGATCTGGAACCGCCGTCGGTGGGTTAGACTTAAAAGGCCCTCAGGTCAGGATTGATTTTGAAAACAGTATGTGTCTGTAGAGATTGTCGACTGATAGTGGCTCAGTTTTTCTCGTAGACTATGACAATACAACACAATACAATACAGTAACTTTATTTAAAGAGGGAGTCCCAATAACCTATTACGGTTTTCCAACTTACGGCCCTCAAAAAAAAAAAATAAAAAATTAAAAGACAATAAGTATACGTATACAAAAGAAACAATGTAAAGTAAAATAAACTATAAACACGTAATAAAATTACAAATATATAAATCGATGAAAGAGAGTAAAATATGTATAAAAGACTTAATACGAGTTGTGTTTGGCACTATGAAAAACAGTCACAATGGATGGAATAACGACAATTCGAGCACATGCAGTAGATCCTTCAAGTGCTCAGCAGAGGATGGGCGTGAGAGAAATAGATTTCGCAATTTAGACTCAAGAGAGGAGAGAAGAGATTTAGATGTCAGCAGAGGAGAAGTAGAGAACTCTTTTAGGTCGGAACCAAGATCATTGAAAAGTTTAGCAGCACTATAGGCTAGTGTGCCCTTCCCTGAGTTGTTATGTGAGAATGGCACCTTTAAGTCATAAAGAGAGGGCGGTCTTGTAAAACGGCCCAAAGGTCCACGCGAATCAGAAAGAAATTGAAATCTGTTCCTGAGGCAATTGGGAGCATTCGGATTAAGGAGTACATTGAAAAGAAGAAAACGTTTCCTGTATTTAATGAGATAAACGGGGATCCATTTTAGTATACTATATATATATGATTCATGTGAAGTATATATGAAATAATTCATATGTGAACTGCGGTTGTAGATGAAAGTGAAGAATGATCATCGCAGTTAATTTTCCAATTTAAGCAATTGGAAAGGAGAAGCCTGAAAAAATCAGGGTTTCAACGGGATTCGAACCCGTGACCTCCGCGATACCGGTGCGATGCTCTACCAATTGAGCTATGAAGCCACACATTGGGAGCGAGGTCAATTTAGCGAGGTCAATTTATGATTCATTTCATATAACATTTCATCCACTTTAGTCTTAAAAATATTTAGAAAGTGGCACAGTTGGAGAGTACGGCGCTCCGTTGCGCTGCCGCTCAATTTATATTTGCCTGCTTTGATTATTTTTTTTTTCTAATTTCGCGAGTGTTTCATTTGCAACTTGAAAATTTTGTCCGTAACAGGGCTCCATAGTAGAGAGTAGGCGCAATTGATGGCATCTCCTAATGGTTTCCCATCTTTTTCTGTTTTGGACTTGTCTTTTGTTTGCGTGTCACTGAAAACCTAGAATTGCGTTATGTTGGTGAACTCTTTTGACATCCTGGCAAACATTTCTTCCCAGCCAGGCAAAATTTAGCAGGAGTACATGATGGAAGACTTTTCAATCAAGAATCCACAAAGCCAAGCTAGCTTTTTATCAATATTGACATTTTCTTGGATGTCTGGAATTCTTAAGCTCGGAAAGAAACAACCACTGGAAGAGAAACACTTATTTACAGTCGATTCTGAAAATCAAGCAGAGAGACTTGTTGGTGAGTTGGAACTGGAATGGCTTGCAGAAGTGAAAAGGTGCGACCAAAAGAGAACAAAGCCACGCCTTTGGAGAGCCATGATGAGGGTCATTTCCTTCAGGGATTACCTCATGTTGGTATTACTTAGAATACTATATTCCATGAGCTTCTGTGGTATGCCTCTGATAGTGTGGTTCTTCTTAAGGAGCATTGCCGCTGAAGATTCAGAGGAAAACTACAGTGTTACACTGCCATTAGTTCTTGGGCTTGCTGTTGTGCCAGTTGCCAGGTCAATGTGTATTTCTCATTTGACTTTTAAATCCGAGACCATAGCAGTTCGATTGAAACTCGCTTTGGTTGGCTTTGTACATAAACGGGTAAGTAAAAAAAAAAAAAAAAAAGTGCCGCGTCTTGTGGGTGACAGCAAAATATCCACATTTTTGGGATTTGGAGAATAAATCAATGGCCACTTGCACTCCGTGTTAAATTCATAACTACAGATCAAGACTTGTTTTTGCCGGCCTGTGGCTTTCATAGCTTAAACACTTTCAAGGTCTTTCAATTTTTGGGATTTGGAGAATAAATCAATGGCCACTTGCACTCCGTGTTAAATTCATAACTACAGATCAAGACTTGTTTTTGCCGGCCTGTGGCTTTCATAGCTTAAACACTTTCAAGGTCTTTCAATGGCTCTCGTCGTTTGGAGGCTGGGTTGGTATTTATACCATAGATAGGATGTTATCCATTGTCATGGTTTTACGTTCAACATTCATAATTTCTCAACAATATTTTCTCAACAATATTTTCTCAACAATATTTTGTCGTAATTTTGCTTTTGGCCACTAGTAACCAAAAAGGAGCTCGCTCATTTCCCCGTTTTTAAGAAAATTTTTGTCGAAATTTGATCGACCTACACTACAGGATTCTTGTGAATCTGCGCTTGAACCTTTCTGTCTGTTACACCTAGCCTTCTCTCATTTTTAGGGTGGTTCTCTATTTACTTGTGCGAATAAAAAAACTGTTGTTTTACTCTGCTTAGATTCTCAGCATAAATAGACGATCCTTAGAAGAAGTCAGCTCAGGAAATATTATAAATGTGGTTTCCAACGATGCTAAAGCAATTGAAGAAGTTGGTTATTATATGAGCACCTTCTCATTTGCATTCCTGGATGTTACTATTTCTCTGATAATTATTTGGAAGGTTATTGCCTGGCAAGCTTTGCTAGGGACTTGCTTCTTGTTGGTCGTTTCTGTCTATGGATCATTTACAGCAAGAAAAGCTGCAAAATGGCGAATAAAGGCTTCACAGCTAATCGACAAACGTTTGGACGTAATGAAAGAAATTGTAGCCGGAATCCGTGCTGTAAAAATGTATGCTTGGGAATGGAACTTCAGAGAAATGGTCACCAGACTACGGAGGTTTGTACGCTCTGTTGTAAATGTTACAGTAAATTTATACTAGCGTGTCGTATGTTAGTTTTATATCTTTGTAGCAAACGACAACGAAACCAGGTTTTGAGTACTTTCTCTCCCGGTATAATCCGGTCCACGAAGTCTTCATAACTACATTTGTCAGTCAAATCAGTTTTGAGATTAAACTTTGTAAGTCTTATTACTTCAGTTTTTCTGTGCTTATAATATACAAATTAACCCTGGAAAATTGTACGTTTCAAAATGGCCGGAGAGGTAATCTATGTCATCTCAAACTTTTGTCGTAGGAAAGAACTCACTTTTCACCGTTTGCGTGGAGGCATCATCTCAAATACCTACGCTCTCTTCTTTACCAGCTCCACCATTGCGGGATTCTTTTCAGTCCTGAGCCTTCTTTTAGCAGGAATTGAAGTGAAATCGTTTCAAGTTTTTACATTACTCTCTGTCTTAGCTAATCTGAAAATGGTCGCAACTATTTTTATCGGAGAAGGATTGCGTTTCATCGTGGACGCACGAACAGCACTTGAAAGGGTGCAAACCTTACTTGACAAGATTTCCGATGCATTCAGATCTCAAATCAACCAAGAGAATACCTTTCCACTTCATGCTCATTGCAGGGGAAGAAAGTATAAACCTCATCCTGTGCGAATTGAGAGCTTTAGAAATGGAAAACCAGCGTTGTTTTCCGTTCGGAGACTGGATGACACGTCTGAAAACAGCCAACCACAGGTCTTACTCAGCCGAATCTCCTGTCACTGGAGCCGTGTCCGGTTGGAATGTCCTTCTTTAAGGGAGGTCTCGCTAAACGTTACCAATGGACAACTTGTGGGAATAACAGGACCCGTTGGAAGTGGAAAGACATCTTTACTGATGGCCATATTAGGAGAACTTCCAATATCCTCTGGACATTCCTCTTGCAGCGGCAAAATTGCTTATCTTTCCCAGGTGCCTTGGGTGTTTTCTGGCACCTTGAGAGAAAACATTTTGTTTGGAAAGGATTTTGATGAACACAAGTACAACAACACCATTCAAGTGTGTGACTTAAAAATGGATTTGGATCGCTTTCCAAAGGGTGACTTCACCGAAGTTGGACAACAAGGAGTGATACTTAGTGGTGGCCAGCGTGCACGAGTAAGCCTGGCACGCGCAATCTATACCGACGCTGACATCTACCTGTTGGATGATCCACTGAGTGCCGTGGATGCCAAAGTCGGCAAACATTTGTTTGAAAGGTGCATCAAAGAATTCTTATCTGGGCGAATACGTCTTCTAGTCACCCATCAGGTGCAATTTCTCAAGCAGACAGATTACAATGTCTTAATTGAGAATGGCGCTGTTACTCGAGAATGGCAATACCTCGAAATGGAGCGGTATGAGAGGGAAAGTGCTTTTCCTGGTGCGAATAACGTGCAAGGAAGAAATAGAAATGGGGATTCACTGCAGAATAGTCCAAGCAAACTGGAAGGATCGACTGACAAACCAGTTGCTGTTGAAAGCAAGGACGAGAGAGTAGACCTCAAAGACGAAGAAGAAGACAGAATGGTTGGATCTGTGAAATGGTGGCGATATTGGAGATATTTTAGAGCTGCCCTTCCAGTTTTAATGTTGGGTGGACTTGTTGTCTTCTTTGCGACAGTTCTGGGTAAGAGTCATTCTTTAGCAATTTTTGTTGGTTTTCATGTTTTCTTAACCAAAAGTTAGGTGTCCGAGCGAGGAAGAAACCTTACATTAATTTACTGAAACGTTATTATGTTTCTATATATATTCAGTGTCATGGATCGCACCCTATTGGTGGCTTTCACGGATGACAGAGATGCCGTACGAACAACAAAAGAGCCACGCAACTCTTCTGGTCTACGGATCGATCGTAACTTCCTCCTTTCTCCTCTCAATAGCGTCATCACTTTGCCTCTACCTCACTGCTCTTAAGGCTTCTGAGAATCTCCATGAAGCGATGACAGAAGCAGTTTTCAAAGCACCAGTGTTGTTCTTCGACACAAACCCAGTCGGTCGCATCTTGAATCGCTTCTCTAAAGACCTTGGTTGCATGGATGATCTGTTACCGGGACAATGTCTTTTTGCAGTTCAGCTGCTACTGTTTGTGTTTGGTGGTACTGTGGTTTCAGCCATTTCCAACGTGTGGCTCTTCATTGTTTGTACTCCTTTGATGGCTGCGTTTATTTTCCTGGCCAAGTTTTACTTAAGATCATCCCGGGAGATCAGGCGAATAGAAGCGATGACCTGCAGTCCCGTGTACTCCTTTATCGCGGATACTGTGGCAGGATTAGAAGTGATCCGCTCTTCTTTCATGGAAGAAGCATTTGCTAAGCGGCTTTACAGGTTAGTACCTCACGTAACCGCAAACCTATGTACATAAAAGCTGGTATTACACTTGATATCAATAAACTCAATTCTAAGCGTGTTTTGATTGGTTCTCACTTACGATCAATTAGAGGACAGACTCAGATGACGTCATCTAGGCGTGGTTTTGTTTTATTTTTGTATATTTTGTCTCTTTATTATATAAAACAAATAGATTCCAAAAAATTCAGGACTTCAACGGGGTTTGAACAAATGACCAGCTCCCAACATCAGTGGCTCCATAGCTCAGTTGGTGAGAGCATCGCACCGGCATCGCGAGGTCACGGGTTCAAACCCCGTTGAAGTCCTGAATTTTTTCAGGCTTCTCAACGCAATTGCTTGAATTGCGTTCATAACTGCGAGGATCATAGCTTCATTTGAAATGGATTCTATGTTGCCGTGCGTCTGTTTGGTAAGAGATCACACATGACGTCAAAATGTGGTAAGACGCACGGCAACATGGAATCTATTTGTTAAATAGATCCTTTGGTCAAACTTTGTCTCTCTGGGGAAATCACTTGAACTCGATTTGCTCTGGGTTTTGCCGGCCATGGCATGCTCCAGGTCAGCGGTTACACAGCAATAAGTTACCAATGGGGAAAGCGAGCTTAGACCAGTTGTTAGTGGTAAACACTGCTACATTATTGGATGGGCCGCTTTGGGGTCTTGATACATGTAGGATGATCACGTGTTCCAATCAAGTGCGAAAAATATGAGAACAAACAAAATCAATTCGTCACGAAAATATCAAGCCATGGAACAAAAACGGTTTGTGAAATCAGATAGGTTAAAGTGAATGGTTTTAATATTAGAATGATTATCACAGTAAACTTCAGTGGCGCGTCTACAGCCGGCTTTTGTTGACTACTTAGTTACCTCGACAAGAACACTGCAGCGTTACTGATGTTGAAGGCCTCCACTCATTGGCTGGCTGTTCGAGGAGACAGTTTGTCTGCTTTCCTCATAACATGTGTGTCAGCAGGAGCTCTAGTGGCTACGCAAAGTCCAGGTACCCGAAAGTTGTCATGATTGGTTAATGGAGTAGGGTGGACAGGTTTTCCGTCCTGAAATAGGACTTATATGAATTAGGACTTATATGAATAGGACGTATTTGAACTAGGCCGAGTGCAAACTCTCCCGAGATAAATGACCCAATAATAACAGCGAGCTTTAGACAGGAGAACGAGTACGACTACGAGAACGAGTTTTTCGTTCCGAGCATGCGCACTTCGAAAAATGTCGACCTCCAAACCTAATGCGCGTGCTCAGTACGGAAAATTCGTACTCGTAGTCGTACTCGTACTCCGATCTAAAGGTCGCCAATATTTGATGAAAGAAACTGGTTTGAAGTTATACTCTTAGTGTTACCATTTGCATTGAAATTATCAACCTTTCTTGGGCCTTAACGAATGTGTTTGATGATATTTAAACCGAGACAATGTCAGTCGCGGCAAACGAGACAACAAAAAGCTTAGACGCGGGTTTTACAACTTAGGATCTAGCAAAGTTACCCAGGTTTAGTACATTTTTGTTTTCAATCAAAAGTGGAAAAGGTCGCTTTTTGTGAAACAGTAGCTAGGCTCCGATCAGTTCTGTCTTCATCACCTGATACAAAGAGCGTCATCGGAGCGCTCCTCTATTTACTCCTTTTCCAGCTTTAGCAGCTATGGCTTTAACGTATGCAGTCGAGACATCGGAGATAACACAGTACGCAATCCGCATGGCTTCAGAAACAGAGAACCACATGACGTCAGTGGAGAGGGTCATGAATTACACCAGCATTAAGCCGGAGCCTGGGTACAATACTGAAACACTCCCTCCTGAGCAGTGGCCAAAACGAGGCGCCTTAACATTGTGTGACTTGTCGTTGGCGTATTTAAAAGACGCTCCAAAGGTTTTGAACAACATCAACATCAGCGTTGCTCCAAAGGAGAAAGTTGGGATAGCAGGTCGCACTGGAGCTGGCAAATCATCTTTAGTGGCTGCCTTGTTCCGTATGCCTGAACCTGAAGGACAAGTAAGATTGTTTCATGAGTCCATAACATTTGCTTAAAATTTGAAACAATTCTTTTCATTGTCTTAACTGTTGACCGCCTTGGCGCTCTATGGCAAAAACGATACAACTGCACTGGCTTAACGCAAGAATCACATACATCCGAGTTACGGGCAGATTCACATTTAGTTGGTCTAAGTTATTAGTTGAATTCATTTATAAGCTTCCCGTGCGGCAAGGTTACCGCTGCATTAGCGAGTAGCTAATTATTAGTGCGGCTCCATCAGTACTCTATCCATGAATACCACATCGAGCATTGCGTTCATGTCTCTGCGAACAGCGGCGTTGTGGGTTCTATATCACCCCAAAAAGTTTATAAACAAGTGCTGTAAGAGGGGGCTTTATCTTCCTTTTCCGAAAAGACCGCCGGGCCGGCAGGGGATCAACGTCTTTTATTTTATTCCAGATTATCATTGATGGTGTGAACATCAAGGATCTTAATCTACAAGCGTCCCGCAGCTTCATGGCCGTCATATCTCAAGATCTTGTCCTTTTTAGTGGCACCCTCAGAAGGAACTTAGATCCTTTTTCATCGTACGAAGACAATGCTCTGTGGAGTGCTTTGGAAGAGGTACAATTGAAGACCGTCATACAACAGCTACCCGGCCAGCTGGAGTACAAATTGACAGAGTCTGGCAGCAATTTCAGTGTTGGTGAGCGTCAGCTGGTCTGTTTAGCGCGGGCACTGTTGCAAAAAAGTAAGATCATAATTCTGGACGAAGCCACTGCTAATGTGGATTACAAGACAGATCGCTTGATACAAGAAGTGATACGCAAAACTTTCAAAGATTGCACAGTGTTGACCATCGCTCATCGTTTGAACACCATCATGGACTATGATAAAGTGTTGATTATAGATCAAGGACGAGTGGTGGAGTTTGACAAGCCTGAAATTTTGCTTCAGAATCACAATGGATATTACACGCAACTTGTTCAGACGCATAACTTAAATGCATGTCAATAGATTGGTGAACTTCATTTATTACCACAGACTGCATGACCACCATCAAAGGGCAGCTACAATTTGTTCACCGCATATGTAGGACAATTAATCTTGAGAATATCTGAAAGCGTGACCCATTCGGTTTATTCGGTCTCCTTTTTAATGACTGTAGATTTCTTTTCGTGTGTTTTAAGTGGTCTTCTTGTTTGAACTCAAAACGGCACAAGTAACAGCTGTAAGTGAAGGGCAGCGTCTAGCCCGTTGTAGTTAGCGGACACCAGTAGCTTCCTTGGCAACTGGCGGCCATCTTGGATTTTTGTAAGAAAAATAGTTTAGCATTTTAAAAACTGTTCAATAAAGATCATAAACTGTACAGTTATAACTTGTTAATGTTTCCTGGGCTGATTTCAACGGAAAGGCATACGTTCAAAAACACTGGGCCTTAGCCTTTTGCTAAATGACTATCCACAAAGGCCCCGGGCTGGCGCATGAGTGAAACCTGCACATATCCTGAATTATGCAAATCCAATTTTTAGTAGACACGAATTAAAAGGTCCGCTGAGGTAGACCCACAATTTCGACGCTTTCACGAACAGGTAAGCGAGTATACTCAAGCACTCGTAGCTTTGTTGGCATTAATCTCTAATCAGTTTCGTCCTCAGTTTTCATGTCAACAGAGAGTTTTTAACGCCGGGCTGCTTTAGTTCTCTTTGCTTCCCATTTGGCAATGATTCCGATTATTTAGTCGATTAGTTATCGAGACTAACTGCGTCATTGTGTTTCTTCAGAAAACTTGAAAATTAAAGACTACGGTTGATAAAGCTAGGGAAAGTGAGGGAGGACGAGGCAGATTCTGGCCTACTATCGATCTCAGACGTCCGTGGACAAGGGCTTTTTTTCAGTCCAGTTCACGGGGATGTTACTAAAACGGCGGATGGGGAATGGGGAATGGGGAATGGGGAATGGGGAATGGGGAATTGAAAAATGGGAA
Source organism: Astreopora myriophthalma (assembly GCA_014634185.1). Lineage (NCBI taxonomy): Eukaryota > Metazoa > Cnidaria > Anthozoa > Scleractinia > Acroporidae > Astreopora > Astreopora myriophthalma. The sequence continues at coordinate 272,793 of BLFK01000028.1, forward strand.
ATTGAAATGGGAAAATCGAAAATGGGAAAAAAAATAAAAAATAGCCAATTGGATTGTAAAGAATAATTGTTATGAATATGGAATAATTTTTCTCAGCGGCGATTACCCAAGCTTTTAAAGCGTTTTGCGCCAAAATTAAAAGGAATTCGCGATGATAAGTAGAAACTTTGTTTCTAGCAAAAACTAAAATGACATGCGTACTAAATGTGGACTCCTCTGTTGTTCGGAGTTAGCAGTGATGGACTTTATTCAGAAAATTCAAGAAGTCCTTTGAAAGATCACTAAACTGAATGAAACCGGCAAGTGCAGTGATGACGCACTAAGGTACAACGAAAT
>BLFK01000028.1:275763-278263 GCA_014634185.1 Astreopora myriophthalma
TTTTTTTTTTCTAATTTCGCGAGTGTTTCATTTGCAACTTGAAAATTTTGTCCGTAACAGGGCTCCATAGTAGAGAGTAGGCGCAATTGATGGCATCTCCTAATGGTTTCCCATCTTTTTCTGTTTTGGACTTGTCTTTTGTTTGCGTGTCACTGAAAACCTAGAATTGCGTTATGTTGGTGAACTCTTTTGACATCGTGGCAAACATTTCTTCCCAGCCAGGCAAAATTTAGCAGGAGTACATGATGGAAGACTTTTCAATCAAGAATCCACAAAGCCAAGCTAGCTTTTTATCAATATTGACATTTTCTTGGATGTCTGGAATTCTTAAGCTCGGAAAGAAACAACCACTGGAAGAGAAACACTTATTTACAGTCGATTCTGAAAATCAAGCAGAGAGACTTGTTGGTGAGTTGGAACTGGAATGGCTTGCAGAAGTGAAAAGGTGCGACCAAAAGAGAACAAAGCCACGCCTTTGGAGAGCCATGATGAGGGTCATTTCCTTCAGGGATTACCTCATGTTGGTATTACTTAGAATACTATATTCCATGGGCGTCTGTGGTATGCCTCTGATAGTGTGGTTCTTCTTAAGGAGCATTGCTGCAGAAGATTCAGAGGAAAACTACGATGTTACACTGCCATTAGTTCTTAGCCTTGCTGTGGTGCCAGTTGCCAGGTCATTGTGTAGTTCTTATTTGATGTTTAAATCCGAGACCATGGCAATTCGATTGAAAGTCGCTATTGTTGGCTTTATATATAAACGGGTAAGTAAAAAAAAAAAAAAAAGTGCCGCGTCGTGTGCGTGGCAGCTTAATATCTACATTTGTGGGATTTGGAGAATAAATCAATGGCCACTTGCACTCCGTGTTAAATACATAACTACAGATCAAGACTTCTTTTTCCCGGCCCCTGGCTTTCATAGCTTAAACACTTTCAAGGTCTTTCAATGGCTCTCGTCGTTTGGAGGCCGGGCTAGTATTTATACCATAGATAGGATGTTATCGCATTGTCATAGTTCAGTTTACGTTCAACAATCATAATTTCTCAACAATATTTGAGCGCACTTTTGTCGTAATTTTGCTTTTGGCTACTAATAACTAAAAAGGAGCTCGCTGATTTCTCTGCTTTTAAGAGAATTTTTGTCGAAATTTGATCGACCTACACTACAGGATTCCTGTGGATCTGCACTTGAACCTTTCTGTCAGTTACACCTACCTTTCTTTCATTTTTAGAGTGGTTCTCTATTTACTTGTGCAAATAAAAAGACTGTTATGTTTTACTCTGCTTAGATTCTCAGCATAAATAGACGATCCTTAGAAGAAGTCAGCTCAGGAAATGTTATAAATGTGGTTTCCAACGATGCTAAAGCAATTGAAGCAGTTGGTTATTATATGAGCACCTTCTCATTTGCATTCCTGGATGTTGCTATTTCTCTGATAATTATTTGGAAGGTTATTGCCTGGCAAGCTTTGCTAGGGACTTGCTTCTTGTTGGTCGTTTCTGTCTATGGATCATTTACAGCAAGAAAAGCTGCAAAATGGCGAATAAAGGCTTCACAGCTAATCGACAAACGTTTGGAGGTAATGAAAGAAATTATAGCCGGAATCCGTGCTGTAAAAATGTATGCTTGGGAATGGAACTTCAGAGAAATGGTCACCAGACTACGGAGGTTTGTATGCTCTGTTGTAAATGTTACAGTAAATTTATACTAGCGTGTCTTATGTTAGTTTTATATCTTTGTAGAAAACGACAACGAAACCAGGTTTTCAGTACTTTCTCTCTTGGTATAATCCGGTCCACGAAGTCCTCATAACTACATTTGTCAGTCAAATCAGTTTTGAGATTAAACATTGTAAATCTTATTACTTCAGTTTTTCTATGCCTATAATATACAAATTAACCCTGGAAAATTGTACGTTTCAAAATGGCCGGAGAGGTAATCTATGTCATCTCAAACTTTTGTCGTAGGAAAGAACTCACTTTTCACCGTTTGCGTGGAGGCATCATCTCAAATACCTACGCTCTCTTTTTTACCAGCTCTACCATTGCGGGATTCTTATCAATCCTGAGCCTTCTTTTAGCAGGAATTGAAGTAAAATCGTCTCAAGTTTTTACATTACTTTCTGTCTTAGCTAATCTGAAAACAGTCGCAACTATTTTTATCGGAGAAGGATTGCGTTTCATCGTGGACGCAAGAACAGCACTTGAAAGGGTGCAAACCTTACTTGACAAGATTTCCGATGCATTGAGATCACAAAGCCACCAAGAAAATACCTTTGCACTTCAAGCTCATTGCAGGGGAAGAAAGTATAAACCTCATCCTGTGCGAATTGAGAGCTTTAGAAATGGCAAACCAGCGTTGTTTTGCGTTCGGAGACTCGATGACGCGTTTCAAACCAGTCAACCGCAGGTCTTACTCAGCCGAATCTCCTGTCACTGGAGCCGTACGCGGATGGATTGTCCTTCTCTAAAGGACGTCTCGCTAAACGTTACCAATGGA
>BLFK01000028.1:283263-285893 GCA_014634185.1 Astreopora myriophthalma
GGCGAGCGTCAGCTAGTCTGTTTAGCGCGGGCACTGTTGCAAAAAAGTAAGATCATAATTCTGGACGAAGCCACTGCTAATGTGGATTACAAGACAGATCGCTTGATACAAGAAGTGATACGCAAAACTTTCAAAGATTGCACAGTGTTGACCATCGCTCATCGCTTGAACACCATCATGGACTATGATAAAGTGTTGATTATAGATCAAGGACGAGTGGTGGAGTTTGACAAGCCTGAAATTTTGCTTCAGAATGACAATGGTTATTACACGCAACTTGTTCAGAATCACAACTTAAATGCATCTCAGTAGAGTGATGAACTTCGTTTATTTCCGTTGAATCACCACCACGAAAGGGCAGCTACGATTTGTTTACCGCATGTGAAACATATTTGCATGATTCAAGTTTTACAACTGACCTGAAAGCGTGACGCATTCGGGGGTGTTTTCGATCTCTTTTTTCAGATACCACGCAGCTGTTTACAACCTCTAATTTCAGTGGAACTGATTAGGACGCAGCTCTATTGCTTTCAGGGTTAGGGTTCATTGTTTCTGTTGTTTCTTTGAATGCTTTTATTGTTTTCTGAGCCAATCGCGTGGGCTGTTGTAATAGCTGCGTACTGACTCTCTTTTTTAGGGACTGAATTTTCTTGAATTTGGTCTTTTGCTTTGCGCTTCACAGAACTCAAATGAAGGGTAGTGTCTATGTAGCTTCGTGTATGACATAGGTTTCTCTCCGTGTCTAAACGGTGAACCTGCTTCGGTGTCGGTCAAATTGACTCTCCGCGATGCGCATGCCCGGAAAACTGTACCGGCAACGCATGCTCAGAAGGTAAACAAAACAGCCATTGTACCAAGTGGTGATTGAGGCTGTCTTCTAAAAACATATTTTTCTCTCCTAACCGACAAATAAGCTTCGAGAGTCAGGAAGTGTAGGCTGATAAGCTAAACGATGAACTCTTATGTTCATCAAATCAGGCAATTTTTTTCATGACAAGCTTGTAATCAATAATTATTGTTGTGCACGTCCTGTATTCAATTGTACCGCCTATTGTGATTATCGTTGATCTGCTTGTTTCGTCAAGTTAAGTGATAATTAAGAACCCTGTAGTGCACAGAGTGTAATTTGTAACATTGATTGACCTTGATTTCGATCTTTGATCTTTGAACTCCGATTTCACTAAGTGTTAGTTTTGCAACAGTTCCTCGCAAGGCTAGACACGGTTCAGTCGCTCTCCCGAAAACAAGGCTAACCTGCTAAAAGAAATATCTGCTAACCTGTACGTGACGACCCGCCACAGAAGTAAGTGAACTTTGTATGAACGAAGTCAATTCCTCTTTCAGTGACATCTTTGTAAGCGATTTTAGGTTTAAGTAAATTAACAACAGCCGTTTATCTCCTGTTTCAGATCGAATAATTGTCTACGAATATGTGTCTATAAATGGTCCATACAATCATCATTAAAAGCAATAATTATACGATTTGTGGCTGTCATTAATCGGAAACACGAGTTTCATCGCGAAACACTGCTCCCTCTCTCTCTTGTCATTTACCGTCGATTGCATCTACCCTTCCACGCAGGTGATAAAGACATGTTCTGTTGGCCTATCAAACTTAAATGTTTTGACAGCAAAACTTCAAAGTTTTCCCGCCCATTTGTAGCGGCGTTATTCATTCATTGCTTCTTGGAGGGATATTTTTCAAAAGACGAAAGAGAGGAAAAGAATCATGTCGGATCACAGAAGTACCGAAGAGTTTTTGGCGGAAAAGGATCCTGATTTACTACCGCCACTACGGCTAACCGTTTTCCGCGTTTTTTCAAGAGCCAAACATTCCAGTTAGACCAACGGTCGCATTTTTTACGTAATTCAGTTACGTTTAGTCCGTAAACATAAGACGTTTTGATAGCTACGTATTGAGAAATCGTCGCGTTTTCCACTAAAAATGCATCGTTATTGTTTATTTTCAATTGTTAAGCCTTTCCGTTCGTTCAAATTGAAATATTATCCTTGTATCGCTCGACAGAACTAATTTTCTGTTTGTGACCGAAAACAAGTTATTGTAACAAATGCGACGGTTTGTCTAGACAAACAGCAATGCTTAGGGCTTGAAGAAACGTGTAAAAAAAGTTAGCCGTTCACGGTAGCTCGATAATGGTGGTAGTAAATCAGGATCTACTTTTTCCAAACACTCGTCGATAGTTCTATGCTCAGACATGATTCTCTTCCTATCTTTCGTCTTTTGAAAAATATCTCGCCCAGCAGCAATGAATGAATAGGGCTGCAAATGAGCGGGACGACGGTGCTTTTCGTAACATTTGCTTGAGTTTTACCAGCCAATCAAAATGCAAAGCAACTGGAGGTGGCCGGGACCAAGCGCGGGAACTCGAGAGTGACTGCATCTGATTGGACACTCAATTGCGGAAAACTAAGACTACCTGCTATAAAGGGGAATCAGGGTCAATATTCGGTTTCTAAACAGCCGAGGCACACGCAAGGGCCATCACAGCTAAACTCTATTAGACACGACATAACAAAGACAGGCACAACCCAACACGGACAGGCACAGCGTAACAAAGACAGGCACAGCCCAACACGGACAGGCACAGCGTAACAAAGACAGGCACAGC
>BLFK01000028.1:291324-301324 GCA_014634185.1 Astreopora myriophthalma
TGAGAAGGCCTCACTATTTGTGATCACTATTTGGCACGGATCACAAATAGTGAGAAGGCCTCACTATTTGTGATCCGTGCCAAATAAATAAATACGTGGAAGAATTATTTACATATCTGATAATCAAGTGGTTTTTGGTTAAGCCAGACGTGGAAGCGAGGTGACCGAAAAAACGTATAAATGGTATTCTCATCTTAACTTGATTCAGAATCTTAAATCAGCAATCAGAGATCTAAGATCTTAAATTGATTCAGTACTTTTTATGTACGATTGGCTGTCCTCCCGAGCTGTCCTTAAAGGCTGGGAGCTCACGAGGCCGTGCACAAGAATTAAACTTAACACATTCCACATTATTGCCGGATCACAAGAAACGAAATGACCTGTGTGTTTACTTGTAGCACCAGACAAACGAATCTTTGAAGTCTGTCTGATTATTTACGCATGTAGCTCGTGCTCATTATAATTAGAGCCCTTGAAGAATAATACCCAACACAAGCCGGCCATAGTTGTTTGAAGAGTGGATAGCGCTATTCGCTGGATAAATCAATTGGGATGCTTTACTTGCTTGAGGTGTTTAGGGCTGTTTATGTTGTAGACAAGCAATTCAGAGTCGAATAGCGTGACTTGACTTTATTTACAGATGTTTCGGTTGACTCGGTTAGATGATTACACTGTGAAATTAAAATACATTACAGATTAGTGAAAATGGTGATATTTACGGATTAGAAACTAAGTTAGGATGGGAAACATGAACAAAGTGCAGGACTAATACTCACCAAGTCGTCCGCTAGAGATCGTGAACGCATATGTTCGAGCAGAGGACCTGGTGAGCATTGGTCACGTGACTTAACACCGGGAAAATCGTCGGCAACAGCTTCGCTTACTTGAGCTGCTTCACTTGTTTGAGCTGCTAGGATTTCTTGAGGTGCTTTGCTTGGTTCAGGTGTTTTGCTTGCATTGCTCGCTTTTCGTGTCGTTCGTGCTTGAGGTGGAATTCCTTGTTTTTACGCGCACGAAATATGAGATTGAAGACGACTATGCACTTGGATGTTTCACCCTTCCATGAATGAAAACTGATCAAGGAAAAGGTTTCTGGTATTCTGGGGATGTTTTTCTTATTCTCTAAAATCCTTTAGGAGTCCTGGCCTTTATCAGTCTTATGAACCGGCACACGTTACGGTGTCACAATTTAGCCCTCGTAAATATTAACTGAATCACGTCCAGTGAGAACTGCGTTTCCAGAAAATATTCTGGAGGTGGGACCGGGATGACTTGCCCGAAGGAAGCGGGATGAAAGAAAAATAAGTGTCGGGAAAGTGGAATTTTCAAACCCTACGATGATAGCTCCTCCTTTTTGGGTAAACTGGACATCGTGTACATAATGAAGGGATAGACTCTGCATCTTACTATTAAAAGCACCTTTGAGAAATCTTTCACCTCGTACTTTCATTGTAATATGCAATTTTATGATTTATTGTATATTAGTGTAACTGATTGTGTCTTGGTTAGTTGTGCCCTTTCGTCTGGGTATTGTGCTGCTGCATTAGATGACGCATACGTTTCCACGCATTTTTTGGCCACTAGTAATTTTGTCCTTGTTTTTTCGTATTTGCATGGCGTATTTTTTACGGTTCCCTTTCACGACCGTTTAGAGTGGCAATGCCCTTTTTCATAGTCCATTCAAGGGATGTACACACAAAAAATATAGCTGTTGTGATTCATTTTAACAATTGTAATTTTCGAGCCGGAGCCTGGTTCGGAGCCTGGTTCTCGAATTTTAATTTAAAAGTAGATATCTAATTTCTCTACCGTAACCTTAGGTAAGTGGTAGAAAATGAAGAATCTGCAGTCGGTGTTTATTAGAAGTCTCGCTGATTCTGGTTCTAAGTATGCAGCGAGTTGCAAGCCTATGGACTCTTTCTAAAATAGTTCTTAGTTTGGCAGCTGGAGGAGACCACACTTTGTGCATTGCATAACAAAAATGCGACTACGCATAGTTACGTAGTGATTACGTATAGCAATGTGTAGCTGCAGGAAAGAAAACGTAGCAACATGGAAAACAAAAGCATGTTACTCAGTCTCTCTTGTTGATCTGCGGTTACGTGTGGAAGTGTGGTACAGTCCCGGCAACACTAAACCGACAAGATGCATCCACTGATAATTAACAATTATTATACTCGGGCTTGCTGGATGATAAAGTGATAACCAACGAGGCACGTAAAGCCGAGTTGGTTATAATCATTTTATACCCAGCGAGCCCGAGAAGAATAATTGTTTTATTAAAAACTCCAGGATCAACAACTCTTCGATGTTGATTTTATTTGGCAAGAGCTGCAAAAATGTTGTCAGCTTGCTTTATTGCTGATGTGTTCCTTGCCCACATTAGATAGAGCAGGTATATGAACTGATAGCCTGTGTCCGGCGAGCCAATGAATATGCTGGAAATCTGATATCCGTAGTTCAGTTTTTAATAGTTATAGATAGCTAAGATATCCTTGTGTTAAGTCGATGCTTCCAGCCAATCATAAACTCTGTTCAGATCAAAGTTAACTTGGTCATTTGTTTCGTTGATGTCAACGCTGTGTCATCAGCGTATATTCTTGGCTGACTCAGGAATAACGAACAAGCCAATTAGGTACGTCGTTTATGAATAGGAAAAATTAATAAGGGGCCTAGAAAGGTCAGCTGGGGCACAACAATCATGACAATTTGTCTTACCGGGTTACAGCTGTTCAATGAGATACAAACTACACACGACCACTAAGGTAAAACTGAACTCAACTTTCCTGTAGTAGTCCAATCATCGTTTCAAAAACCTTTTTGAAGTCCAAAAGTGTCAATGTTAAATGACTGGCTGTCAGTTGTAGCTGCAGTAGTGTACGACAATCAGATCGGAGATCGGACATTAGCTAATTGTTCGTCACGGATTTGTGTAAATGGTTGCCATTTAAGAGATGATTGATATTCGCCTATAGTTCACTACGCTCGATGTTTTCCCTCATCAATAGAAGTTACGTAAATTTAGCATGCTGACCACACTGAGTTAAGATATTCAGTGTGAATAGCTTAGGTATACAATACCAGTTCTACAAAAAGAACCCGAAGAAAACAACTAAAAATTGCAAGTGGCCAAAATATGCGTAGAAACACATGCCTCATCTAATGCAGCAGCACAATACCCAGAGCAAAGGGCAGAATTAACCAAGTCACAATGTTACAGTAATATGCAACAAATCAAGCAAGCAAAGCATCTCAAGTAAGCGAAGCATCTCAAGTAAGCGAAGCACCTCAAGTAAGCAAAGCACCTCAAAGGCCAGCAAATCATCTCAAGTAAGCTAAGTATCTCGACTAAGTGAAGCATCTCAAGGAAGCAAAGCATCTGAAGCAAGTAAAGAAAGTAAATGAGAGGCCTTCGTCACGCTATATGTGCCCATACGCCACGTACCTACCCGGACTCGTTATTGGCGCTCACCAAAAGAAGAGCGGGCTCTGGGAGCGAAGACAAGCCTTGTCTTTTATAATCTAACTTTTCATTAAATTCCACAGCCATTCGTGATATAAGGGTAAATATGGTCCAAAGCGTCATAAAAATTTTAAAAAGGACTGTCGAAAATCAGCAAAAGGTCAACAGCAATAATCTCTATAAAATACCGAAAAGACAAATCGTAAGTCAAACAAAATTACCTGTGCTTCCTGTCAGTGACATCTGTCTCGGTTCCTTTGCTACCCAATGTCCACTTGGTTAATAAGTTAAGCTTATAGTTTTACGTTTTCTGCTACATCAGCGAATTTCGTCAGTGTTCCCACAGGTACCCCAGGCTCTGCAACGACCGTTTGAGAACAGTAGTTGTGAGGCAGTGATTTCGGCAAATAATCTCGATATGAATAACAGTAAAATGGTCTCCAAACTTCAAACATGTCTTTGGGTAATCATTTCTAATGTCTGAAACACGATTTCGGGGTTGTCTGATATATCTGACCTCGCTACTGACATAGGCTTCACTATATAGTGAAGCTCTAGCTCTCACCATGCCAAGCGACATTTAAGGTGCTCACATTTTTGGGGAAAGGACATGGTTTCGATCAAAATCAGAAGTATGTGTAGGGTCATGCTCGAGAATATTCCGGAACATGCTATCACATGCTGTGTCATCATTGAATAATACAGATTTATAAAAGGAATGTTGTAATTCTATGGAAAGTTCTAGATCTAGCTCTTCTATATAAGCAGAGTTTGTGATAAGTGTTTTGCTGGATTAGCGATGGTTGCTCTAGGCTAGTAATAAACGCGTATTGCTGCAGAAATACAAGTGTCCATCACTACAGTATGAGGTATTTTTCAGCAAAGTTAGGAAATGAAAACATGCAAAAATTACTTTCAATTCAAACACGATAGCGACATGTATTTGCTTCTCCGTGTTTCGCAAATCCATTCGCTGGTATGTGAAAGCAGGGCCCGCGGAGGGGATTTTCAAGTCGGAGGGCTAATGCGCACGCGTGAGCAAACTAGGGGGTTCCGGGGGCATGCTCCCCCGGGAAGATTTCTTCTGAAATGGCCATAAATGCATGTAAAACTCCCTGTAGGGGGGCTTAATAGGGGGGGGGGGGCTTTAGCCCCCGAGCTCCACCCCCTGCGCGGTCCCTGTAAAACAATGAATGCACTAAAATACATCTTTGTCTTGCCTAAATTTCTATATTTTCTGCTCTTCATAGAACTCGAATCTTTGCCACTGTCAAAGTACTCCTGCAGTCCTGCTCGCTGCCCTCTGGCTTCAGTGGCCGGCGTTCCAAAATGACAGACCTTGTAGATTATCAACGCTCTGCTTCAGTGGAAAATACATGAACCTTCTCCAAGCTAAAACACGTGTGATGTAGAAACCCTTAGTTTCACAAGCACTAGCTAGTTGTTATAAGTTTCCTGATCTGCTGGGACCACTGAACACGTATCTACCCCTCCCACCAACCTGCTAAAATCTGGCAGACACGTGACCAGACCAAACCAACAAGGCTGGCAGTGGCCCAGTTCTTGTCGTAGACTTTGAGACTGGCACAGTTTTTTCTTACTAGAGAGGACGCTCAAATGATGGCAGCCCCTAATTTCCGATCGTTTTTTGTTTTGGATTTATATTTTGTTTGCGTGCCACTGAAAATGAATTGCTTTCTGTTGGTGAACTCTTTTAATGTCCTTTCTTCCGACCTAGGCGAAATTTAGCCGGTGTACAAGAAGGTGATGGAAGACTTTTCAACCAAGAATCCACAAAGCCAAGCTGGATTTTTATCAACGCTGACATTCTCGTGGATGACTGGGATTCTTAAGCTCGGAAAGAGACAGCCACTGGAAGAGAAACACCTATTTATGGTCGATCCTGAAAATCAAGCAGAGAGACTAGTTGGTGAGCTGGAGTTGGAATGGCTGGCAGAAGTGAAAAAGTGCGACCAAAACAGAACGAAACCTCGCCTTTGGAGAGCCATGATGAAGGTCATTTCCTACAGGGATTACTTCACGATTGTATCACTTAGGATGCTTTATTCCCTGGGCCAAAATGGTATGCCTCTGCTAGTGTGGTTCTTCTTGAGAAGCATTGCCGCTGACGATTCAGAGAAAAGCTACAGTGTGACACTGCCATTAGTTCTTTGCCTTGCTCTAGTGCCAGTTTTCAGGTCAATGTGTAATTGTCATGTGGTTTTGAAATCGGAGACCATAGCAATTCGATTGAAAGGCGCTATGATTGCATTTGTATATAAACGGGTAAGTCAAAAACATTACGCGTGCATGACAATTTGATAACGACGTTTCGTTGTTGAATTTGGAGAGTACACAGGGGGGTAGCCAGCATTTTTGCGTCGAGGGGTTCGGGGGTCGAGACTCGAGACTGACAATCAAGCGCCGAAGGCGCTCTCCCGTAGGGGGGATCTGGGGGCACCTTGCCCCAGAACAGTTTTTATTTCAGGTCCTGAGAAATGGCATTTCCATGATTCTGAGCACATATTTCCAATAATCTATAAGAGCCAAATGTAGCTAGCATTTTCTGAGAGGCGATTATAAATCTCGCTTTCTGAAGAGGTGGTAAAATTAAAATTGATAAGACGACAGTTTGATGATTTTTCAATCAGTGACACAAGTGGCTCGGAATAAAGAAAAATTCCGAGTGATCCGTAACCTTCTGGTTAGATCTAATCCCTTAGAATTTCGAAAGAAAGAACCGATTGGTATATCCTCTTGAGATGAAAGCCAATGTCGTAGCCCAAAGGGGGGTTCCGGAACCCCTGGAACACTCCCCTGGCTACGCCCCTGGACTACATCAATGGCCTTGTACTCAGTGTTTCATACATAACGCCAGATCAAGACTTCTTTTTGCCAGCCTGGGTTTTGCTGTGGGAAACGGCTTTCACCACTTGAACACTTTCAATAGATCTCGTCGTTTGAATCCTACACTACAGGATTCTTATGGATCTGCACTTGAACCTTTCTGTCAGTTACACCTAGTTTTGTTTCATTTTTACGGTCTTTCTTTATTAGGTGTTTCCTATTTACTTGTGCGAATAAAAAGACTGTTATGTTTTACTCTGCTTAGATTCTCAGCATAAACAGACGATTATTAGAAGAAGTCAGCTCAGGAAATATTATAAATGTGGTTTCCAACGATGCTAAAGCAATTGAAGAGGTTGGTCTTCATATAGCCACCTTCCCGTTTGCTTTCCTGGATGTTGCTATCTCTCTGATAATTATTTGGAAGGTTATTGCCTGGCAAGCTTTGCTAGGGACTTTCTTCTTGTTGGTCGTTTCTGTCTATGGATCAATTACAGCAAGAAAAGCTGCAAAATGGCGAATTGAGGCTTCACAGGTAATCGACAAACGTTTGGAGGTATTGAAAGAGATTGTAGCCGGAATCCGTGCAGTAAAAATCAACGCTTGGGAATGGAACTTCAGAGAAATGGTCACAAGACTACGAAGGTTTGTAAGCTGTTACAAATATTGCAGTAAATTTATACTAGCGTGTCGTATGTTACTTTTATCTTTGTAGCAAACGACAACGAAACCAAGTTTTGAGTACTTTCCCTCCAGTATAATCCACGAAGTCTGCATAACTACATTTGTAAATCAGTTTTGAGAATTTAAGTTTGTAAATCTTATTACTTCGGTTTTTCTATCCTTATCATATCCAAATTAACCCCGGAAAATTGTAGGCTTTAAAATGACGGGAGAGGTAATCTATGTCATCTCAAACTTTTGTCGTAGGAGAGAACTCACTTTTCACCGTTTGCGTGGAGTCATCATCTCAAGCATCTACGGTCTCTTCTTTACCATCTCCAGCATTGCGGGATTCTTTTCAGTCCTCAGCCTTCTTTTAGCGGGAATTGAAGTAACATCGTTTCAAGTTTTCACATTACTCTCTGTCTTAGCTAATCTGAAAATGGTCGCAACTCTTTATATCGGAGAAGCATTGCGTTTCATCGTGGACGCAAGAACAGCTCTTCAAAGGGTGCAAACCTTACTTGACAAGATTTCCGATGCATTGAGATCTCAAAGCAACCGAGAAAATACTTTTGCACTTCAAGCTCATTGCAGGGGAAGAAAGTATAAACCTCATCCTGTGCGAATTGAGAGCTTTAGAAATGGAAAACCAGCGTTGTTTTGCGTTCGGAGACTGGATGACACGTCTAAAAACAGCCAACCACAGGTCTTACTAAGCCGAATCTCCTGTCACTGGAGCCGTGTCCGGTTGGAATGTCCTTCTTTAAGGGACGTCTCGCTAAACGTTGCCAATGGACAACTTGTGGGAATAACAGGACCCGTTGGAAGTGGAAAGACATCTTTACTGATGGCCATATTAGGAGAACTTCCAATATCCTCCGGACATTCCTCTTGCAGCGGCAAAATTGCTTATCTTTCCCAGGTGCCTTGGGTGTTTTCTGGCACCTTGAGAGAAAACATTTTGTTTGGAAAGGATTTTGATGAACACAAGTACAACAACACCATTCAAGTGTGTGACTTAAAAATGGATTTGGATCGCTTTCCAAAGGGTGACTTCACCGAAGTTGGACAACAAGGAGTGATACTTAGTGGTGGCCAGCGTGCACGAGTAAGCCTGGCACGCGCAATCTATACCGACGCTGACATCTACCTGTTGGATGATCCGCTGAGTGCCGTGGATGCCAAAGTCGGCAAACATTTGTTTGAAAGGTGCATCAAAGAATTCTTATCTGGGCGAATACGTCTTCTAGTCACCCATCAGGTGCAGTTTCTCCAGCAGACAGATTACAATGTCCTGCTTGAGAAAGGCGCTGTTGCCCGAAAATGGAAATACCTCCCAACTGAGCGGAATGAGAGAGAAAGTGTTTTTCCTGGTGCAAATAAAGTGAAAGAAAGACATACAAAGGGGAATTTACTGCAGAATAGTCCAAGCAAATTGGAAGGATCAAGTGACAAACCAGATGCTGTTGAAAGCAAGGACGAGAGAGTAGACCTCAAAGACGAAGAAGAAGACAGAATGGTTGGATCTGTGAAATGGTGGCGATATTGGAGATATTTTAGAGCTGCCCTTCCAGTTGTAACGTTGGCTGGACTTTTTGGCTTCTTTTTGATAGCTCTGGGTAAGTGGTGTTTATCATTCTTCGGTTCATTTTCTTAATATTTTCAACGTCATTCTTGCGCAGTATTCGGTTGGTTAAGGTTAGGAGCCCAAGCAAGAAAGGAACCTTACATTAATTCACTAAAACATTATTATGTTTCGATATATCCAGTGTCATGGATCGCCCCCTACTGGTGGCTTTCACGGATGACAGAGATGCCGTACGAAGAACAAAAGAGCCACGCAACTCTTCTGGTCTACGGATCGATCGTAACTTCCTCCTTTCTCCTCTCAATAGCGTCATCATTTTGCCTCTATATCACTGCTCTTAAGGCTTCTGAGAATCTCCATGATGCGATGATAGAAGCAGTTCTCAAAGCACCAGTGTTGTTCTTCGACACAAACCCAGTCGGTCGCATTTTGAATCGCTTCTCTAGAGACCTTGGTTGTATGGATGATCTTCTACCAGGACAATGTCTTTTTGCAGTTCAGTTGCTGTTGTTTGTTTTTGGTGGTATTGTTCTTTCAGCCGTTTCCAACGTATGGCTCTTCATTGTTTGTACTCCTTTAACGTTTCTGTTTATTTACTTGGCCAAGTTTTTCTTGAGTTCATCCCGAGAGATTAGGAGAATAGAAGCAATGACCTGCAGTCCTGTGTACTCGTTTATCGCGGATACCCTGTCAGGGATTAGAAGTGATTCGCTCATCGTCAATGGAAGGAAAATTTGTTCAGCGGCTTTATAGGTTAGTACCTATGGTACCCGCAAGCAGAGCTCAAATAAACAGTAGCCGCTGTTAAGCTATAGATCCTTGGTCCAAACTTAGTCCCTTTGGACTTAGTCCCTTTTGGTAAACACTGCTATATGATTGGTTGAACAGCTTTTCGGTCTTGATACACCATAGGACTCACACCTGGAACCACCACGGGCAATTCATTTGCTTTTTTTAGCGCATCCAACAGTCAATTGCGAAAAACGTGTTCCAATCAAGTGCGAAAAATAATGACCTAAGAATAAACCTTTTCTTGAGGCAGATAAGTTAAAATGAATGGTTTTAATACTATCAGCGCAGTAAACTTTAATAGACGTTTCAGTAAACTTCAATAGAAGTTCACAACGGCTTTTGTTCATTACTTAGTTACCTCGACAAGAACACTGCAGCTTCGGTGATGTTGAAGGCCTCCATTCGTTGGCTTGCGTTTCGAGGAGACGGTTTGGCTGCTTTCCTTATAGCATGTGTCAGCAGGAGCTCTAGTCGCCACGCAAAGTCCAGGTACCGGAACGTTAATTGTTCACGTTATCATAATTGGTTGAAATAGATAGATAAATTGATAGCACCATGGACGAATAAATTAACTTTGAAACGGAAAAACCACTATGCAATTAGTTTAGGCTCTCTACCGCCATGAGTAGGTTAGTATTTGTCAC
>BLFK01000028.1:306324-337045 GCA_014634185.1 Astreopora myriophthalma
CTACCCTTCCACGCACGTGATAAAGACATGTTCTGTTGGCCTATCAAACTTAAATGTTTTGACAGCAAAACTTCAAAGTTTTCCCGCCCATTTGTAGCGGCGTTATTCATTCATTGCTTCTTGGAGGGATATTTTTCAAAAGACGAAAGAGAGGAAAAGAATCATGTCGGATCACAGAAGTACCGAAGAGTTTTTGGCGGAAAAGGATCCTGATTTACTACCGCCACTACGGCTAACCGCTTTCCGCGTTTTTTCAAGAGCCAAACATTCCAGTTAGACCAACGGTCGCATTTTTTACGTATAAATTCAGTTACGTTTAGTCCGTAAACATAAGACGTTTTGATAGCTACGTATTGAGAAATCGTCGCATCAAGACTTGTTTTCCACTAAAAATGCATCGTTATTGTTTATTTTCAATTGTTAAGCCTTTCCGTTCGTTCAAATTGAAATATTATCCTTGTATCGCTCGACAGAACTAATTTTCTGTTTGTGACCGAAAACAAGTTATTGTAACAAATGCGACGGTTTGTCTAGACAAACAGCAAGGCTTAGGGCTTGAAGAAACGTGTAAAAAAAGTTAGCCGTTCACGGTCGCTCGATAATGGTGGTAGTAAATCAGGATCTACTTTTTCCAAACACTCGTCGATAGTTCTATGCTCAGACATGATTCTCTTCCTATCTTTCGTCTTTTGAAAAATATCTCGCCGAGCAGCAATGAATGAATAGGGCTGCAAATGAGCGGGACGACGGTGCTTTTCGTAACATTTGCTTGAGTTTTACCAGCCAATCAAAATGCAAAGCAACTGGAGGTGGCCGGGACCAAGCGCGGGAACTCGAGAGTGACTGCATCTGATTGGACACTCAATTGCGGAAAACTAAGACTACCTGCCGTAGTACAATCAATTTGAAACCATCGTAAGTCGTATCGGGCTCACGGCAATAAAAATCACCAGCCGGTGCCAATGGGTCAGCGGTGTTAGCGGTCTCATAAAATTCGGTGGAAAGTAGAAAGCATATTTAATGCACGATGTTGTTATTAGAGAATAAATACAATTTGCTTTGACGAAAGCCAATTGGAAATCTATGAATTGTTTGATATGGTAGCTGGAATACCGTATTTATTTGTCCGCGTAACGCACGCAATGTTCACGCTCGTTCACGCCAGACTATACACTAGCTTGTGACCTCGCAGTGACACCTCAAGTTAGCTTACATCAAGTACTACCCACGAACTTCAAACTCCGAGATCATGGCCGGACCTCGAGGATATTTCACCACCGGAAGCCTTTCAGCATTCATTTTCCTTGGTATTATTAGGGGATCATTTTCAGTAGCAATCTATTTCGCTTTACATTCCTACCGATCCCCAAGCCTCGTGTTTCTCCTCCGAACTCCAGGCTCTCTGGCGCTGTACGCTGTGTTCATGATTTACCTCTCTTCGACAAACAGCGAAGTTAAACAGACATTCTTCAACAACTTGAGGACAGTGCGAAATTACTGGAAGTTTGCTGTGATGGGTCTGATACAATTGACTGCTCCATATTTGCTTTTTATGTATGCGTTACAGGTTATAAATCCCACAACAGCTGGTGTGTACATGGCGGCCGCGCCGTGGATTTCAGTTTTGCTTGAAAGATTGCCGTTTGTTCGGGTCCGTTAACTTTTTCATTGTTAAATCGTAATGATCTATCCCGGCCTTGTTTGTAGCACTCTGAGCTTAAATCCTCGTTATTGTAAAATTATGAATCCTCGGTACTGTAACATTCATTTGCAAAGGAGAATTTAAGCTTCTAGTGATTGCAAATTAAAAGATCGACCGGAAGTAAATATTTCAGTCAAAGGTAAGTTACGTGTACGGCCAGTTTCCATGTATACGAGATCTCTACGATCGCTGAATAAAAGTTGCAATCATTACGATAGCGTAATTGTTTGCAGACAATCAGCGATTACACTTTGATTATACGTAAACCACCCCCTGTATAAGAGTTCCACAAATCGCAAGCACCCATTACATGTACCTGTTACTCCGTAAATGAGGATATATTTAACAAATTGACGTCAGTTTTTTATGCGTCTGTCCTGTTATTGATCATAAATTTCGTCATCACATTGTCAAAGTAGCTGTGGATCGCCGAGTGGATCCGCAAACTACTTTGACAATGTTATGGCGAAATTCATTGTCAATAACAGGACAGACGCATAAAAAACTGACGTCAATTTGTTTTTTACGATAACAAAAAGGTAGGAGAGACGAAATTAAGACGAAACGCGAGACCAAAATGTGAGAAACTTCAAATTTTATTCCATCTGACACGACCAAATTCATAACTTGCCTCACTCTCTTATTGGCTCATAGAAAAAACGGAGGCTTTCTATTAGTTAAAAAGTGACAGATTGACGTTGCGGCTCTCCGCTCTCCGGCTCGTTGCGTTTATATCGCATAAATTATAAATTCATGTGTCTGTCCGCATATTGACCATAAAAATTAGCCAATGAGCGCGCGTGAATTTCTGCAGTTATCGTAAAAATCGATTTAGCATGATTTACTCATTTTGCCTCAATTCTCCACCTCTGCGCCTGCTAATAATATCTGGCACACAGTAATAACAACATTATTGCTTGTAATGTTGTGCCAGGCAATACTGGCAAGAGTGTTTGATAATCCACTAATGAACTGCATATTATTTGTTTGTCTCACAGAGCACTTACCCTCTACCAGCAGGGAAAGTTGTGGCAATGGCTGTTGGAGTTTCGGGTATTGTCCTAGTCTCCGTATCTGGTATTGCTGTAGCTGCAAATAGCAAAGGTTATTGTTCCAAGACAAATAGAGCTAGCTTAAATGCAAGTGCAAACATGTCAAGAATAGAGGAACCAAATTGTTCACCATTTACACATGTAGAGTTGGCGATGTCTTTGTTAGCTTTAACTGGTGGATCCTTAATGTGGTCAATAAGTTCAGGTATGTCACTGTTGTATTTGACCAGGAAAGTGTGTTACAAATAGGGGCCTGGGATCCATTTCTCAAACGTCCTAAGAATGTTTTGGGTCTGAAGGACCATTATTTTGTAAAATGGCTATCCGCCTATTCTAAGAATATTTTAATACCGGTATGTTTTCAAGACAAGAACGGTAAAGTTGTTGCATGATTTTACGCCTGGAAATTTTTTTACTGTAACATACATTTAACGATAAAACGTTACATAACGATAAAACATAACGTCATTATCAAGAATGTATAAAAATAAGTTCTATAAATACTAAAACGAACAATAAGAGAAAATAATTTACAGATATCTGTAAATTATTTTCTCTTCTTGTTCGTTTTAGTATTTATAGAACTTATTTTTATACATTCATGACTTGATAATGACGTTATGTTAACGTCGAAACGTCGTCGGTTTTAGCTTTTATAGCTTTTTATCGTTTTTAACCTTTTTTAAATCTTACAATGTTATTAGGAAACGTTTTGTCACAAGTTTTTATCGTTAAATGTTATTCCAAGTCACTTCTACGTAAACATACATTTACATGTAGGATTATGTATTTTTTATTTTATCGTATGAGAAATAAAGGCTATTATACTATTATGTGCATTTTGTGATGCGGGAATGTGCCTTTTCTGAATACCTCTGAAGTCATTTATCACTAAGGTGTCAAATGAAGGTGGCGATAGACCTTTTATATTGGAACTATTTTTATTTTTTATTTTTTTTTATAGTTGACTCTTTTGTTTACTGCTGTGTTGAATGTTTATACTAGTAATTTATTTGTACATTTTTATTTTCAGACTCCTTTGTGCTTCACTGAGTCTTTTGATGTACGTCATTGAAATATTCAACTTTCTTAGAAGTTTCCCTTATGATCTGAGTTTTTATTTTTACATTATGTTGAACAGTCTTTTGGCATGCCAAGAGAGGGGACATACATTATGTCAGTGGTGGAATTGCTAATAATATTTTTGGTGGAATATTTGCCCTCATTCTGTGGGTTATGCTGCCGCAACATGAGGACCTGGAAGAGGTTTGTGTTATAAGATTACATAACTTTAAAATGATTGGGAGGTTGCAATGTGGGCCTGAAAGTGTTGTGTCAGTTTTGATTTCTTTTTATGTTGTTTGTTTACTTCGTCACATCAGGTTCTCTGGAGTAATAGCTCAGGAATCTTGTCCATCATATTCCTCACTGTAATGTCTGGTTGGCTGGCAGCAATCCTTGTGGATTACTTGTATAACGAAGTTGGTGAGTTTAATTCAAGAGGGCACTGCTTGTCTACTAATTATCATGTACTACATTGTGCACTTGCATGGGTGATCAATGCACCTCATGGACTATCTCTTGACTCATAGAAAACTCAACCTTTAGTCTAATTACTAAGGCGTCCTGGTACAGAAAAGACCAAGTCTTAAATTACCTTCCAGTTGTAGTTGTTGTAGTCTATCGTTCAGTAAAGGCACTTCTGGCGTTTCTGCGCATGCCCTGACAATTTAAATAAACCGCGGGGCCTCTGGGGACGAGAATAAGTTATTTTCGGTACGTGTCCCTTCTTGCCGTCAACCTCGAAGCCAGGCATTTTCCCCTCTGTCTTCCTAGCATGAAAGGGCTTCCTTAATTTTTCTTCCAAATTTCCAAGGTTTAGGCAACTGTCTATCTCTTGTGTATTCTGTGAAAGACCTTTACTATTTTGGATCTGGGGCAAATGCAAGTCTCTGTCCCTTGTGACTTGTCAATGAGTGGAAGTATAGATCACCTTGATACTGATTCTGTGAAATGTGGTGCCTCATCTTTGTTTTGACAGGGGCTCTGGTGACCAATCGAGTATTATGCCTTGTTCCACCCATTGCTTGGTTTGAAGACTGGATGTTTGTTAGAAAATTCAAAGTGTTAGGTTTTTACTGGTATATTCCAGTTGAAGTTGTAGGTAAGTACTGTAGTGTGACAACTAGCTCATTAGTCATATTACATCTACGCAGTTGTAAAATATAAATATGGTATGGCTAGATTCAAGCTACAATCAAGTCAACATTGACAAATTTTTACAGTAAGTTATCATATTAGAGAGCAATATATAAGAAGTAAAATTGTATGCACTTTAAGCAAAGTACCAAGCTTTTTGTGAAAAATTCACTTTTCAGCATAAAACAACCAAATCGGTCTATTTGTATAGGTAATAGCATGACCTGTAGTGGTATTTGGGAATAATATCATGAGTGATATTTCAAAATTGTCCAAAATACCATGAGCTGCGAAGTGGTATTTGGAGAATTTTGAAATATCACGAGGTGGTATTATTGCCAAATACCACGTACAAGTCATGCTATTATTTGTTTATAATGGAAGCCGATAAATTTTTGCTGTTATACCACTGCTGTTATACCACTATTACGTGGAAATGGCGGTACTATCAACCAATCAAATCTCCGAAATTTGTCAGCTTATATTATAACGTGAAATCAGGTGAAAAAGTTGATAAAAGGCGATTCTTAGGTTTTTTGCTTAATAATGTGATGACAAAATACAGCCTGCAAAAGAAACCAAAGAGTTTGGGGTTGCACTAGTTCTGTCATCACACTGTAAGTGTATATCGGTGATAAGGATGTTACTGATCAACGTGATGATATTGGTGATGATGCTGACAATGATGAATCCCAATCAAGGCTGTTATTAATGGTTTGAGGCAACTAAGCATTGGCTTCACTTGACTTTAGAAAAATTTCTGATTGTTCAGCCAATCCTCACTTGCACCAGCACTGTAGTTTATTGTGTAAGTGCTATAGGCTGCCAAGAATTCTGGGATATTGGTTTTGAGTCATTTTAGCCCAGCAGAAAAAAGTTAATACCTTCAACAGTCACGTGCTTCATGGAAAGTTGTTTTTTTTTTACAGGTAACTTGAAACATATGTGACCTCTCACGCGAAAACGTACACTAACGGTTTTCCGTTGAACAGCTAAAGCCGTTGGTTACCCGTTGGGTACCCGTTGGAGGCGTTGATGAAAGCGTTGAAGGCGTTGGAAAAGCCACTGAAAATATCGAGCCAACATGATTTCGGATCGTTTAGTAAACGGTTGGTTACCAAAACTCCCCATTCGTCTTCTTGCAAGTGTTTATCAACAGCGTTGAAAGCGTTGGAAATCATCAAGAACTGTTGAAAAAAGCCGTTCGGCTACCCGTTGGAAGTGTTGGTAAAAAGTGTTGGAAAAAATTTCACAAACCATTGGAAAAAAATTGCAACCCGTTGGAATTTTTTGCGCACCCGTTGAAAGCGTTGGAAAAGCCATTGAAGCCGTTGGAAAACCCGTTGAGTACGCGTTTGTTAGCCGTTGGATTTTACCCGTTCAATGGAAAACCGTTAGTGTACGTTTTCGCGTGAGAGGACACGTATTATTTTATTATCATGTTGTGCTACAAGAGGTGGCATGACCCAGTGGTTAGGGTGCTGACCACTGGGACCAGACCACAACTTGAATTCCCACTCTGACCATTGGATGGATTTGTCAGTGGTGATTGCACTTTAAACTCCGCCACACTTTGGTAATAGTCAACTGATTGACCCTTGCTGGTTGCGGTTTTCAGCATGGTGCACTTGCACTTTCTTTCGTTCTCTGTTGTTGTAAAGTTCTCTTGTTGTTGTAAAGTGCATTTGCATACCAGTATTTACATAATAATTATTATAGAATATCTACCGTATAAAATGAGACATTACTTTATCATCTTCAGCACTGCTCGAATTTGCTTGTGTAGCTGTGCAGTATAATAGAGTAATTGTACGTATTAGTTTAGGAGGAACAACATTGAACCATGGGCAGTCCCTGTTGTGTTTTGATATGGGCCCTTCAGGCTACTGAAAATTTCCTAACTGAAATGAGTGGACAGTCTGGGTAATTAATAAGGTGATGATGGTGTAGTGATTGTGATAATCATTAATGGACTGATTGACCAGTTAGGTATGAACTTTGTTTTCCTATTATTACTGTCTTCTATTTAGGTGTGGTGCTCATGTTTGTTGGTTTGACAATTTCTAACCTGGAGCCTGATAACTTCACAAGTGCACTCCGTAGACCATTGCTAAGTGCTGGTGAGCGTGAGGTACGTAAACAATTGAGGTTGGGTTCTATTGGGGTCATCTGTTTCAACCAAAACCAGTTTGGGTCAATTTGGTTGAAGCTTCCAGTAGAACTCTTTTTTTAACCACCTTGACTTCTTTTGCTGTGTCTGGTTGTCAAGTTTTGTGTGGGAAAAGGATCCTAAGTGCAAAAAACTTGCTGCCTGCTGACAGATCAGTAAATGTTAGCCATCGTTTTCAACCATTTTAACCAAGTTCATACAGTAGCTGGTTGAAAAAGTAGATCAACCAAACCAGCCAAGGAGTGTTATGTTGTGCTTTACGTGCTTTGACCATGTAAAGGTAAAGTCTACATCAGGCCATGTGCCCCATTGAGCAAGAGCTTATCCGATATATATATTACATAGGATTAAGCGACTAGAAGTATTGCTACGCCTCCTGAATGGGATGCTAGTACGTCACAAAGCAGGGGGAGAATAGAAACGGGTTAAAAACCTTTTTATAATTATATAGTTATTTAAAAAATTATGAAGCAAAACAGGTTTACAAGTGAGTTTGTGGCAATGAGAGAATTTCCTGTTATTTTTTTGTTGCTTACCTTCTGACTTTTGTTGGTGCCTTATCAAAAGCTTTCTTAGAATTTTGAGAAATTTGGTTAGTATTCAAAGACATTTTGACCTTTTTATTGGAATGGGACAGGTGGCAGATGCAGATCAGTTCCGCAGCAATGTTTGGGACAGTGAAGAAGGTGCAACATCTGATGAAGAGATTAGGAACACAAGTTACCTACGGGCATGCTCAACAAATTCAATACAAAATTCTTTCCCTCCATTGGTAGAGGTTCCAAGGCAAGACCGGTTGTGAGTTTTGGTCACTGTTGTCACAGTTTGGAGAGGAGAAGAGGTCTTGTGCTGGCCATGTATACCCATGCACGAGTGATATTGGCCTAAAACCTTCCAAAAGCTTGGCAGTCAATAAGACTTGAGAAAGCTTTATATCAACCAGACATTATAAGCAGTGTTGATGAATTTACACTCATCATCATTGTTGTGAACGTCATTATTCTCACTTAGAGTTGTATTTTCATTTCAACAAGTGATATATAAATATAATATTGGCTAGTCAAAGTACTTAACCCTTTCAGCCCCAAGGGGTGCCCCAGTGACGAGTAAAATCGTCTGGCGTTAGACAGAGTAAAATCTGTAAGTGGCACTACTGGGAGTTAAAGGGTTAATGGAGACATAGTTTCTGATCAGACGGGGAGGTGGTTAACCCTTTCAGCCCCAAGGGGTGCCCCAGTGACGAGTAAAATCGTCTGGCGTTAGACAGAGTAAAATCTGTAAGTGGCACTACTGGGAGTTAAAGGGTTAATGGAGACATAGTTTCTGATCAGACGGGGAGGTGGTTAACCCTTTCAGCCCCAAGGGGTGCCCCAGTGACGAGTAAAATCATCTGGCGTTAGACAGAGTAAAATCTGTAAGTGGCACTACTGGGAGTTAAAGGGTTAAACAATTAATATGCTGCTTAAGAAAAAAAAATGGGTGTGTTTTTTACTTTTATAATATTCTTCTTTTTCCTAATGATGCCTACCTCCCTGAAGTGTTGATTCTTATAATCTTCTTGTAGCAGTACTGCTACACTGAGACTATTCAATACCCTCCTGTGTTGTTACAGATGCAGTGTCTGATCCAGAGTGCACCATTGCGGGATTGCTGCGGTTTGAGCAAATATGTCCCCTTCAAATACCTGTTCTGTATCATTTTGGCACACTTTAGCTTTTGACAAACTGTGTTGAAGCAAGTAAAATTTGGTTCAGATTTGTTACTCTCCCATGAATAAACTTATTTTACTTTTCCTGTAGATAAAGACTCTATGTTCAATTCACTCTTGAATATTGCATTTGTTGATAACATAACAGCTGGTACATCAGAATAAAAAAAATATATAGTGACCCCCCCAAAACGAAATGAAATGTGCCTCTGAAAATTGTTGACTGGGACACATTGCCACCCTAGCTGGAAATCCTGGACCAGACACTGCAGGTGGTGATGGATCTTTTTTTTTTTTTAATTAGAACAGATTTCAATTGTGTCAAAAGTAATTATGCCATTGCTTTGTCTGGATAAAAAAAATCTGCACAAACAGATTTCAAGTAAACCCAATTGCGACTTAGTCACTCCACTTTTCCTGCACTCAGTGCCTGCTGCCTTTACATGGTTTGCATTATGATTGGCCAGTGTAGTGTTTAGACATTTCGTTACTGTTATATAGAGTTATCGGTGCGGGAAGAATCATGGTACTGTAACATGGTATGCCCGCTGGTGTAGATTAAAGAAACCTGTTCAGGTTATCTGCACTTATCTGGGTATTAACAGGCCATCATTACAGCCAGTAAAAACGAAGCTTGTATGACTTTGATTTTTGGTAGGCCGTCGAAGGTTGCATTTCCATCAGAATGTGATAGGCTCGGTAATTACAGGTACTCCTTTGGTACTGGTTTTACGATGCTCAATTAAAACACTCCATTTGAAACTTAAAATTGAAAATTAATACTCTTCGAAGTGAGTCCCTATTAAAAACCGTACATGTAAATTATAACCCTGTAGATGACTGGTCAAACATCTTTTCTCTACTACTACTACTACTACTACTACTACTACTACTACTACTAATAATAATAATAATAATAATAATATTAATAATAATAATTCGATAATCGATCTGAGTTTATTATCATTATCAACTTTTTATTATTAAGAAAAACTAAAACTTTGTACCAAATATACAATACTCAGAACTTAATAAACAACTACTCATTTCCCTACAAAAAACCTTAATTAAAAATCTCCAAGCAATAATTACACTTAACATATCACTTCTGGAAAATAAAAAATTACCAATAAAAAAATTAGGTATTGTATTAGGTATTTAGAGATAAGGGATGACTGATTAAATTTTTAATATTATTTAAAAAAAAAATCCTTTATTGACTGATTAAATAGTTATAGGGATAAGGGATAACTGAGATAGTTTTGACCCAGTTTTATTACTAATAATAATAACCCTAACCCTAATAAATAGTAATAGTAAAAAAAATTGATTTACTGTAGACTATCCTTGCCTGTGTACATATGTTTAACAAATAGATTTCATGTTGCAGTGCATCTGTTCAGTAATAGATCATAGAAGACGTCAAAATGTGGTAAGAACAAAAAAGTGGCACACAAGGCGAAAGCGAGTTATTGGTTTCTGCCAATCAGAATTAATTTCAAACTATCTGCACGTAAATACATATTCTGCACAATTCTGCACAGTTTGGGATAAATTGACATGCTCTCATCCAATAAAAACGGAGAAATTGTTGTATGTATATTATCATCACGGTATTTGAGGCCCATGAGTTTATCCGTATCCTACTGCCAAGTGATACCCTCTTAAATGAAGGCTATTGTATCGTCTGCAAATCATTTTTCTTTTGAAAGCCATCTTTGAATGTTTGCTATTGCCGCGTGAAAGTATCATCCCACCCACCTCATATATTTGTATTTCAAACCTGTGCCTTAGCATGGAATGGTAACGGTGTAACAGCTAGAAATATGTAATCAAATTATGTTGATGCATTTGTGCGAATCGTAGAAAGACAAGACGCTGTGGAAGCGTATACTTGGGCGTTGTTGTCTTTAGATCGGTGTAGGAATCAGGGTCGTAACGAGGTATATGGGATCAGGGATCAAAGGCCAAAAAAAGGGTGGGATCCGGGATCACAACCCCGGGATAGGGATCAGCGGTGTTTTTCATTGGATCAAGGATCAGGCGTTCTGGATCAACAAAATTTTGCGGGATCAGGGATCAAAATTCTCATCACTTTTGGAACCAGGGATCAAAAATTTGGGTAAAATTACGGGATCAGCGATGAAAAAATATACCTCGTTACGACCCTGAGGAATGGCGAGAGCTGTGCAGTGCATTCACGAGGTGTAAAACAAAGAACAGACAGAAGGAATTCCCTTGTTTCACTCCTTTCCCCAAAACTATGAATACTTACGGTAAAAAAACCATTGAAAATAACCAATAACCCAACCGCTCTGCCGAAAGCCTGGAAAACCAG
This sequence comes from Astreopora myriophthalma, assembly GCA_014634185.1. NCBI lineage: Eukaryota > Metazoa > Cnidaria > Anthozoa > Scleractinia > Acroporidae > Astreopora > Astreopora myriophthalma. The sequence goes on from BLFK01000028.1 coordinate 317,494, forward strand.
CGAAGCAAATTACCAAGTCCGCATACGGCAGGTTTCTTTTGCAGGTCGCAGGTCACAGGCCATTGTTTTACCAATACAGAGAGTATCCTAAACATTCATTTAAGCTAACCTTAGGCCTAATGTTAGCATTTGTAAACGGTTAGGGTTGTTTCTGTATTGGTAAAACAATGACCTGTGACCTGTGACCTGCAAAAAAAACCTGCCGGTCCGCACAAGCCATATTTAAAAAAAAAGTGTAAAATTCCATGTAAACGAGGTCTAATAACCCTATAATGGACTTTTCTCAAGTTTAATTTACACCAAGAAGAGAATCACTGGAAGCGTTGGAGGCAAAGTTTTGGCCATAAACGCAAAGGCAGCGCAAAGACCTCCTTTTCACGGAATTTTACTCTTTAACTTTGGTCATTTTTTGCTCATTTCGGGCTAAATGGTAAAGTTAACCCCTTAATAGCAAAATGGCCGAAAATAGCCGATCTCACTGCCTTTGCGTTTCGACGGGTTCACCTCCAGGTTCACTTTACTTTTATCTGCATGCCCCATACATACTGCCCGGTCTAATATGTCCATTAGACCCCAGTTGCAAATTTGAGGCCGACCATATATAGTCATAGCCCTCTCGGAAACCACCAGCTGGGCGTGGGATTAAACCCAATACGAGTTAAATTTTCCACAGAAGTTTTAGGCTTGCCGATCAAGCCGGCTGGTTTATTGGTGAGTGATGTCAAAGCTGGAAGATGATAGCCTATTTGGAATCAAATACAAACAAAAGACTAGCACTAACCAATAGTTAGGAGGTGCGGGCGGTCGTCTGTTGGGAGACAGACAGACTGAGGATAGCGTGGGAGAAGCGATTCCATCCGTTCATTTATTTATAATTAGTTGTTGTTTTCGTTAATAATATTACTATCATTGTTGTTATTACTGATGTTGTTATTATTATTATTGTTGATGTTAGGACTACTGTCAATAGAGGAAACCAGGTCGAAATAATTTGAAAGAAAGAAATTATTTTTGTATTTTAGAGGTAGAACATCCAGAAAGTAGTTCTTCCTCAAGTGGCTAATGGAATAGGAATTTGGAAATGTAGGTCTCAGAGGGAGATTGTAAAACCGCCGGAAAACTCTTGGAGGGAGGACAAGAACCAAAACTTAACTGAACGCTTAAATGGCGTGGACGGAAAGAAGACGCTCTTTAAATGGAATGAAAATTGTATTGAAAGTAAACACAATTACTTACGTAAGTCAAAACAGTAACAAGTGTTCAAGAACAGTAAATATGCAACCAAACTGGGTTCACTTTAAGTTTAAGCTTATGGAAGTTTTCAGAAGACAAGGTACGCACTACTCTCCGTAAGAACATAACGTTACTTGAGAGAACTGGATCATAAACTTTGCAAATCATTTATATTCGTTTTTTTTGTGTGTGTTCAGTAACATTGTCTTCAAATGGTGAGCGTATTTTTGGTTTTTGGAAAACAAGATGTGCAAGAATATTAGTATCCCCAACAGCAATTTCCTACACTTTATCAGGTTCGACGGTGACTTCTTTGCACGCAATCTCGACCAAAGCAGTTTGCCGCAAAAAGGTCGCTAGGGAGTTCACGCCTTACGGAGATTATGACACCTTGATAATTTATTAACTTTTTTACGAAAATACCTTTTTCTCAATAACTCGCGCGCATTTAAAGATATAAACTTAATTTTTTGGAAAATTTAAGTTTAAGTAATTAACTTTAATTTGGTCAAAAAAAAAAAAAAACAACGAAATTTCGGCAAAATTAGCCTGCCAAGGTTTGGAGTAACCTTAAATGGAATTAAAATTTTATTGAAAGTAAACGCAATTACTTACGTAGGTCAAAACAGCAACAAGTGTTCAAGAACACTAAATATGCAACCAAACTGGGTTGACTTTAAATTTAAGCTTATGGAAGTTTTCAGAAGACAAGGTACGCGCTACTCTCCGTAAGAACATAACGTTACTTGAGAGAACTGGATCATAAACTTTGCAAATCATTTATATCTTAACGAAAATCCTGGCCCCCCTCTCCGTTCGTCGTTGCGCTGGACGTGACATGTGCTTCGGAAAACTACATTTTCTAATTCACGTGAAAATTCACATGACCCATGCCACGGACCTTGAACTCAACACCAGGGCCTTTGCTCCGCCGTTTGCTGACATACCATTCATTCCAGTTGGAAGAACAAAGGAATGCCAAGAATGTGCCCACATTTTGCTTCAAGTCGGCTCTAGCGCTGTACGCTTTAAGAAAGTGCCGCTGACCATCGATGTCAAGATTAGTCTGCGGGCTCGCTTTTGCTCGCCCGCAAATACATATATATCTTACAGCTACCAAGCAAAGTTCGCTTTAATATCCCATGCCTTTGGGATACCAAGGTAAGCAGGTCCACCATTTATTGTGACAAATATGGTTTCATGAGTTTGTTGGGGGTTCCACCACCTCTGCACACGAGAGAAATGCAGAGGATAGACTACTTCGCGTATCTAGCGAATGGAACATGCATGCACAGCAACTCAAGTGGCTATTCCAGTCAGAGGCTAAAACTAAGTTTGTCAAAAAACTAGTTTATGTAGATCCTCTGCTGATGGTGAACTGTCATGTTTGTGACAAACTTTAGACCTCATCACCACGACAGCAATTTGCAATCTGAGACAACCAGCAGTGCTCCTCTGATTGAAGAAACACATTTGCATTTCGCGTCAAACTAAACTTCCGTTTCTCTCAACACCAACTGTGCTTCTAAAAGGGCAGCTGCATCGTCTCGGCCCATGTTATGAAGTTTTTCCGCCAGTTTATGGAGTGGAAATTGTTGACCCTCCAAAAATGTCAGAAGGGTATCAGTAGGAGATGCAGGTGGTTTTAAGCTTTCCAGCCATCGAATGTACTTCAATTCAAAGCCAAGATCTTCGGCCAAAGTTCTCCAATCAGCCTTTGGATGTGGTGGGTCAAGGGCTATAATAAGCTCACTACGCATTCTTTGAGTCAGCGAGTCCGCTGATGGTAAAGGCTCAAAGCCAAATGAAAAGTAACCGGAGGAAGTGTGGTTCAGTTGGAGAGGAGATGCAGCGGGACTAACTGCCACTGCACCACGCAACAGATTGGCTGTAGTGTCTTCTAAAGAACTCGCACTTTCTGCAGCCTTCAGCAAGTGTGCAGATGCTGTGCACGAACAAGTTTGTTCTGTTGCTTTGTTATTCGATTCTGACTTTTCCTGAAACAACAACAAAAAAAAGACAAACACAAATTAAAATACCACTGATCTGATAGTGACAGTTAGTCTCGCTGTTGATCTGTGTGTCTGTAATCAGTCGGTCAGTCGGTAGGTTAATCGGCCAGTCGGTTGGTCAGTCAGAATTAACAAAAACAAAAAACAACTGACACTGACTGTTAATGGCCTCTGTTTCACAGGTGTGGACACAACCACTTCTTGTTCATCTCCATCTTGACAATCCTGTTTAATTTCAAAATTAGCTCGAAACTGCGGCACTCTTCCATCAGCCGAGGTGAACACGGAAGTACAACTGGGCATGCGCTCAATACCCTCCCATATGTGCTGAAAGCGGATTCTCTGAGGAGTGACAATAAACAAAGCCCTTAGATTTTATACTTATTTACGGCTAGTCACATTTAATGACAAGTAGCGATGAAGAAACCACTAACAAGCGAACGGGTGTTTTTTGGAGGTGAACTCAGGGTGCGTTATATTTTAACCTTGATTCCACGGGCTGCTATTTTGGACGTCTGCACACAGAGAGTTGGAACCAAGTCTAAAAAAAAAGGGGAATGGGATGGCGAGAAACGAATGGAGTAATTTTTGTTTCCCCCTCCCCCCTAGGCCCTTCTTCATTCTTTTTAAGATTCGTACCCACTCCATTACATGTTTTTTACTCCCTCCCAGTAGTTCTTTTCTCCCCAAAAGGAGGAACTGCTGATATGGCAGGCTTTCCCCCAAATACGCCTGCCCTGCAAACAAATCAATTACAGGTAGCAGTGTGGCTCAGTGGTTAGGATATATAATTCAACTCCTCCACGCCTTGTAAATAGTCAACTGGTTCACCGTTGCCTCCTTCCAGTTTGGATTCTTAACGTTGTTTGGTATATTTGAATTCAATGTTTAAGAATTGGTTCATGCTTAGCGTGCATATATCGAGTTATGGATGCACGCGGGAAGTTTGGAGAGCACGAAAGAAGCGTAAGAGTTGCCCCAGGCGTAGCCGAGAGCAACTCTAGCTTCTTCAGTGCTCTCCAAACTTCCCATGTAAAACTTCACGGCTGAAAGCATGAACCAATTCTTTTATAACATAGTGACAAGAAAGTAGTGCGCGGAAAACAGGTTTATTTGTGATTGATTACAAAATTCTCTCAATGCGCGTACTGAGAAAAACAAAGATTCTTATTGGCTGATTACAAACAGGCCATTTTGTATTTGATTACAAGTTGTACACGTCATCAGATGGACGCACGGCCGTGCGTATGTTGAGAAATGTACCATGATGACGCCAATAGGAATTAGATAGGGAAGCACGCGCGCTATGTCATAAAAATTAATGTACTTTACTTAAACAGTTGTAGACACCTTCAGATCTCCAGACGTGTTGGTCCAGCCATGATGGTAATCTGTAAGCTTAACCAAAAGATCACCTCCTCCATCCCTGAAGTGAAATGGTTTGGGTGCATCTCTTGTTACACCTCCAAGCCTCTCTATTTCTTGATGATGTACAGTCTGTAAAGCAGTTCAACACATAGGAGAACGTTCCATGTACGGTGTACTGAAAGCCACCAATAGTGTAACCTACACTGTAAGCTAATGGCTATGAGGTAACTACTTGTCAACCAAACAATGGTTCCAATTGAGAGAGGAAAATATTAGCATACACGAAAATCAAGCTATGCTCATATAACAAGGAGTGTGTTATCAGATTTTACAGTTCATGCCCGTGACATTTCATCATTGACTTGATAGGCTGTTGGGGTCATGAATTATTAATGTTTTTTTTTGACATGCAAAGCAAAGACCTGATACAACACTGCTGCAAAAAGGACCGTAAACTACTAATCCGATGTCAGCCCTGGGAGTTTGTGTTCATGGACACCGAAATGAAGAAAATCCAGTTCGAAAATGATAAACTTACATGTACATATAGGAAGTCAGGAAAAAATTGCTACAGTCATCTACATTATTGATTTATAATGCCGGTACACATTCATGTTTCCTTCCGTTACTCCAGCATGGACTAATCATGAGTTGAATAAGTACAGTTACAAACCTCCAAATGAACTGGAGTGTCCCCAACACAATACACCCGCACAATGCAGTCCCCACCAGCCTCAGGTGGGGTGACGTAAGCTACAATCTGCACTGTTTTCTTGGCTCCTTGGCTGGAGGCAGATTTGCCTGTCACAGCGAAGTCAGTGAAGTGATCCACCATGAGATGTACCATGTTTGGTTCCAGGAGAACTAAGTAAGGCTCAGAACCATCTTGCTTGTTGATATCAACCAACTGCTTCCAGTCAGTAGGCATGCCTGGCTTACTCTCATTGTACTGGACTACATGAATAGGAAGAAAAACAAAACACTCAAAACAGTATCACTTCTTGCTCTGCCGTAAGAGTCTAGCTCGCGCTATCATGGGTTGCAATTTTAAAGCCGCCAGTTTAGCTAGTGAGGGGAGGAGTGGGTGGTTTGAATTTTTCTTGCCTTGCCTGTCTTAATTGTGCATGAGGCTTGCAAGCAAAAACACTTGGTGTTTTGATGCCAAAAACATTCATTGTTTGCTTGTTAAGGGCAACTGATTTACAATGCAGTAGGTGCAATGTCGGCTTGTCCTAAAAGAGCACAGAAGGGTTGCCATGCCAATCCAAGGAAGGTGGCATTGATTCTATTGTGCGGGTATATCTGTCATAAAAGAGTACTACTACAGCAGAACTGCAAACTTGAGGGTCTGATGACTTTGACTCAATTCATCATGCCCACAAAGCTGAAGTTTGCCAAAACTATGGTTACCATCGTTTAGTGTTGCATGCTTCAGACTAACCAAAACCATGGGTAATACAGTTTTTGCTCACCTTTCAGATCCCAAGCTCCATCCTCCAGCAGAGCACAGTGTGGCATACTAAGAATCACAGGGCGTTCAAACTTAAGCCCATTTGGACCACACTTCACCACTGGACTTAGCAAAGACTCCTTGCCCCTGAGCTGTGGATGCTCCTTCTCTTGGTTCACAACCGCAATGAAGATCCCCTCCGTGTGCCCCTTGGGGATGGCCTGTGGCGGCACACTCAGGCACACCCCAGTGTCACCAATGGTGAACTTTCCCCCATTGTGATCCACCAGCCCCCATGCAACCATATTGGGATCAACATTTTCAGGAAGATTTGTGATATTCCACATCATTTGAGAGATTTCTGATGCTGTGGACTTGCTACTGGCAGAGGAATTTGTTCTTTTATAATCCTTCCGGTTGCTTCTTTGCGCATTTGCTGTGGCAGCTTCATTATTCTTCAATGCTTTGGTTTCGGGAATTTGCGTTGCACCCAGCTCTTCCGGTACTTTGATTGACGGCTCAGAATGAAAGTCTTCTTGTATGGTTGGTGATCCAGCCCTAAGCTTTCCAGATAATTCCACTAGCACTGAGTAAGAATCCGCACAACTGATAACAGGTGAAGTGCCATCCAGAGTTCTTTCTTTATAACTTCCTACCAAGATGATGCAAACCATTACAGTGATGTAAAGGGGCTATTTTAAGAATTAGAATAACATTTCCTTTCTGAATGCTTGGTGAAACCTGTCAGTGTCATACATTTTCCAACAATTAAACAACAAAAATAATCGTAAAAAATAACGGTACCAGAAGTGGTTACCGAATGGGATGAAAGTTAATAAAAGCAGCTTTTACTCGGTAACTGAGTGTCGTAAAACCAAAACCAAAGTAATTAATGAGCCAATATGCTCTGAAGGAAATACACCTTTCAGCCAACCACAAAATGAAGTAATAGGCCAATATTAATTAATAATTAATAATAATAATAATAATAATAATAATAATTAATAATAATAATAATCAGTCAATAAAATAATTAATTAAGAATAAAAAGCAGCGATATAAAAGAATGACATTTCGACGGCTCCATGCCATCATTCTCAAATTCAAATAAGACGTTATGTGAGTTCATAATATAGTGAATGTACATGTGAAGGTCTCAGTGCATATGATTAATAAGAGAAAATAAAATAAAATAAAATTCAAGCTTGGTGTGCTTGAACTGTCAATACTATTAACCATATGCACTGAGACCTTCACATGTACGTTCATTATATTATGAACTCACAAAACATTTCTTATTTGAATTTTAGAATGATGGCATGGAGACGTCGAAATGTCATTATTTTATATCGCTGCTTTTTATTCTTAATAGCTTATCGAAATCCTTAGTTATTAGAATAATATCATGGGTTATGGGTTATCATGGGACAAATTACTCCTTAATTTTGGCGCGAAATTTCAGCGTTAATTTATAATTTCACACGTGAAATTACAATGTTGCCATGGCAAATTTTCCTACAATGCCAAAATGGCACCTTGTGAGCGTAATTTGTCACCCATAATATTAATCAGTAATCAAATGGTATACTCGTGAAATTAAGGAATAATTTCACTTGCGTTTTGTCCAAAATCAAATAATTTTCCTCGCCTAAAGGCTTGGGATATTATTGAAACGTGCGTGAAATTATTCCCTAATTTCAATCATCACCATTTGATTACCCAATTTCGATATATTAAAATTCACACTTGAACTGAGGAAAATTATTTGATTTTGGACAAAACGCGCGTGAAATTATTCCTTAATTTCACTCGTCACCATTTGATTACCCACACTAATTAATTAATAATTAATTAGTAATAGGCAAAGTTCGATATATTAAAATTCACTCTTCGACAAAGGGCATCATCTAGAGGCTCCGGGGAAAAACTCAAAAGTTTTTAGGCTCAATTCCAGTGTTATTCCAGATTCCAGATTCCTGGTTTTAGGTAAACCCTAATGTATAAACCTGCAACCGGCAACCCGTGACCGGCAACCTGCAACCTGCAAATTACACCCTCCGTTTTTTTGATCCAGTTGTACAGCAAACCAAAGTCAAGATTGAAAACTGCTCTAAATGCAGCAATAAAAACACATTACTGTGGCTCCTTTCTCGATTTTCTGTCAAGCTCAGAACACTGCAGCATTGTTCTTAACAAACAAAAGAAAATGAAAAAAAAAAAGATTGCCTGACTTTAAGTATCAGACATAACTGTCATGATCTCAAAAATTAGTATTATAATAAATTACCTGCTGTTATCAAGTACTTGCCACGTAGAGGTATGTCTTCAGATTCTGATGCACACAAAGTGGAATGTGACTGTCTGGATTTCATATGCCGCCAAGACCAAATGGCTACAGAACCCAGAAGAACTACCAGTGCAATACTCAACCCTATTAGAATGGCAGCTGTAAATAGAAAAGAAAAGAAAACACTGAGCAGATTAGCAGAGTGGGAATCACAAAATTCTACAGCTGCCTAAGAGTTAGAGGTGCAGTGTAATAATGTTGAATCTTACTCAAGGTCAAAATTCACGTCTTAAGAGCCCTAACCCAGTGGCTAGTAACAGGGTTTCAACAAAATTTTCACCAGCCAGACACATTCATTTCTTATGTTTTTGTGAAGTAGCGATGTGGAGAACATTGTTAGTTTTACAACAACATGAACGTTTAAGGTTTGTACTCTTCAACGCATAAGGCTTACTAAAGAAAAAAAACTACAAAGGCTATTTGCCAAGAAGCTCCAACAAAACAGCAAAATAAAATTTAAAAACAAGTGCAATTCCCACAGGGGGAAGCAAGTGATGCCCCCCCTCTCCCCCCCCAAAAAAAAACAACCTACCGGTACCAGTACTAGCCCCAACTAGAATTTTTACAAAAAATGCAACACCCATTTGCATTCAATGTGATCCAATGCTGGCAAAACTTTGAATACCAAATGTCATTAAAGAAGCTAGGAAAACCTATTTTAAAACAGATTGATTTCTGGAGATGTAACTGTTGTATTTGGATCCATGGTAAATGTATCTCACCTAATATTCCCTCTTTGCTTTGGCTATAAGGAATCAAAGGTGGCTCTTTGGTTGAGTGTGCACTGCCTGCAAGATGCAAGAAAATGTTTTAGATCTTTTCAAACAGAGATGTTGCACCGTGCTCACAAGTGAATCCATTCGTCAATCCCCATCCAAATAATATAAAATTAACCAAAACGACCAATTTATTGTAAATTAGTAATTATACCATTAATTTTATACCCCAACTGGGAGGAGGCAAACCAGTTGACTATTTAACAATTATTCGCCAAAGGCGAAGTTAATATTGGTGAATATTTACCGAGACGTAGTCAAGGTAAATATAACTGTTTTAGTAAATATAATTGTTTTAGTATAATTTTCAGCGGTGAACACAAGAAAGTGCAAAACAACGTGCTAAAACACGATAAAAAGGCACGAGAAGTTCTTGCTTAGCTTAGCAGCTGCGCCTCCAAAATGTTATATTCACCGGGTAGCGCAGTGAATATAACACTGAATTCTTACATTTACCGCTGAAAATTATACCAATAATAATTAACATTTAATCTTAAAATAATTAATTATTAATATTTTACATAGTTTATGTAGCTGAGGCATTGAACCAGGAACTACAGAGAACAACTCCAGCTGATGGTGACAGTGGGACTTTAGCCCAGGACCTAGGTGTCAAATCTGGCATATTAACCACTTGGCCATGCCATCTTCATTAAAGATCAGGCAACTGAATGTACATTTCTATTTAGCAATGAAAAATATGTGACTGTGTAAAAAATTTAAACAATAACATATACATGTACAACATGATCTTTTCACTAGCAAATCAGCAAAAACACTAAATACACCAGAACTCACTTGAATCATTCAGCACTGTTATGTTGAATGAGCAGTTAGCAGTCTGACCATACTCATGTGTTGCGACATATGTAATGACGTAACGTGCCTTTGATGCGTTAAAAACAATGGGTGGTACAGCCCAAGGGGGGTCCACTTCAAGAAGAACCCTTGTTCCTTTCTTTCTGTTGATCACCTTTGGTTCATTCCAAGAGACATTTTGGGGTTCAGTGTCTGAGCGGTTGACAGTTAGTTTGGTGTGATTGGGGCAGATTATCTCCAAATCTAGAAAGAAATAATATTATTATAGTGTAACATAGTAAACATGACAAAATTAATTGTTACTATTGTTGTAAGTTAATCCTTGGTAAAATTATTTCAACCTACTGGTAGTTTGATTCATAATGAATACCAGACAACAAGGGAAATTTCAAGCAAAAAATAGTTTGAAATATTGTTTATCTGGTGTTATTTTCACCTGCAACAAACATGAGAACTTAACTTGTAATCAAAATGATTTGGAAGTCTGTAGCTGGCTGTGAAAGTAACACTATTGATGCATGTAGGATTGAATGGAAGACATGCATCACTCTGAAACACTGTCATAAGATTGTTACTGATTGTTGGTTTAACCCTTTCAGCCCCAAGGGGTGCCCCAGTGACGAGTAAAATCGTCTGGCGTTAGACAGAGTAAAATCTGTAAGTGGCACTACTGGGAGTTAAAGGGTTAATGGAGACATAGTTTCTGATCAGACGGAGAGGTGGTTAACCCTTTCAGCCCCAAGGGGTGCCCCAGTGACAAGTAAAATCGTCTGGCGTTAGACAGAGTAAAATCTGTAAGTGGCACTACTGGGAGTTAAAGGGTTAAAGAGGCAGCCAAAGTTGTGTGGGTTTTGACCTAAAACCTATGCTACCTTGAAAACATTAACTGTTAAAACAATAGAATGACATCTCTGTCACCTGGACAAATGTTCTGACACTGCTTAACCACAACACTTGGTCCAGAGCAAAACTGTCCACCATTTTTTGGAGCTGGGTTAGAACAAGAGCGCTTCCACAATCTGGTTCCATTACCACATTTCATTGCAGAACAAGGTGAAAATTCATACCAGTCAGACCATCCACCGTCCACTGTAGATAACATTAAATAAAAATTTATGTTTACCTAAACAAACCAGAGTGAGCTTCTCCATCAAGTAGACTGAATCAATCCTGCCATGATATATTAAGTTCAACATATCAATGTTAGAGAATGACTTTTTAACAAACCTATAAATGTATACCTGCCAACTTTTTCTGAATCAAATGTGTGAGATTCTTGTCTCTTGATGACTGGGATTTCTGAAAACATCCCAACAACTTCGAGAGATTTCCAACGATTTTCCAAAGGCTCCCGAACGTTGCCAAATATGTTTGAAGATGTTCTGGCAACCTGAAGCCATGACAGGTCATAACGCAAACCACAAAATTAAAAATAGTCATGTTATGTATGATCATGAGTTTGTTTCCAGTCCCTCAGAATGCAAACTGAAAGGCAACAATTTTAGCATGGTGTGATACAGTTAGGACACAAAGTCAACATTAAGCACCTTTTTTGGAATATTTTGGGGGAAATTGAATTGAGTTTTTGTTACTAATGTGTTAAAGAACAATTCATCCGGATTTGTGAGTCTGGCATGAGAAATTGTCCTTGATGCATGAGATCGATGTCTTTAGTCCTCAGGCATGAGACTCACACATAATGTGCAATAGTTGGCAGGTATATAAATGCAGTGCATCCTTGCTGTAGTTAATATAAACAGAACAGTGAAATACTAAAGTTCCAAGCTACATACTTACCATATACATTGAGCTTGATCATTGCACTTTTCCTTTTTGCAACGAAACTTGATGCTACACAATAATATTGGCCAGCATCTAATGTTTCTGCTCTTCTTATGAGTAAGAACGACAGGTTGGCTTGATTGGTCACTTGGATTCTTCCATCTGCAAGTGGTTCCACAGGTTTACCATCTTTCTCCCAGGACACAGTAGGCCTTGGTAGACCTCTGGGAGGTTGGCATCTCAAGGTGGCAATGGAATTTTTAGCAACTCTTATCTTTTGTGATGGTGAAATGACAAAGTCTTGGTTTAGATCTAAAATCAATCAAGCAAATAAAAGACAAAATGATTTACACAGTCAGGGAAAGCACAAATTTACCCAGCACACAGAGATCCCTTCAATCAAATTTCAGATGTCATTACTTACAGTAGTACATTTAAATTTAAAGCATGTTTAATAAAGAAGGAGGAGGCAGCTTGCTGAGGTCTGTTTTCAGGAAGATCAAAATAAACTCAGAAGGTAACTGTGCAAGTAGACTGGAACTGCAAAAAGACAATGGACAAAACAGTAACATGTATAAAAAGCCATGAGAGTTTTGCAGGTCATCTCTGTGAATGGCCAATATTCAGGTCGGTCACAGGTGTCAGTCTGAGAAAAGTACATCTACAAAGTGTCACGCAGGTCTCAGGTGTGATGAACCATGTCTGCAAGTCCATATCATTGGCTTAAGCCAGCTCATGGTGTCATTAAGTCTTACAATGCAATTTCTGATGCCTGACGCCCAAATGTGAACTATCTGCTTAACAGAATACAGGAGCCACTTTAAAAAAGTAATTTAATCCAAGGAAGAAAACAAAGATTCCTGTAAGTGATGGAACCTTTCCTAAATTATTCAATAATTGAAGAGAAAAGCACGGGTATGAGCATGGCTTATTAACATGTAAATGTTATTGAAGAGATCAACTTCCAGAGTCTTTTTTTCTCCTGAACGTCTTTGAAAAGCTAAAAATAATGTCACCAGAATTGCTTGGGTCATCTTTGGAAAACGAGACACTCTTACAAAAAATCATGCCTTGCACAATTAATGTTAGCAGGTATAAAAAGGCTGCTTTTCATTTTCAAGTTCTTCCCATGACATGTATTGGACTAAATAAGCATGACCAGTGACATAAATAATCTACATAATACAGCTGTAGTTTCAGGCCTGTTACTATGAACAACAGGGCTGTCATCAAGGGCCTTACCACATAACACCTGTAATAGCTGAGTTCACTCGATGTTACAGGTGAAGATGTCGATTGGTGTCGTGACACATTAGCTAATGTATTACACTGTAACGGCAGTGTTCCAGATAGGTTTTTGAGACAGGGTTCCCACAGGGAATTTGAAGGGGTCAAACTTGGGTCAATACCAGTTCGTCACTGTAGGTTGTCTGAAGTGTATCACTTGATTTGTCTTGTTAGCTGTTCAGCTCTGTCGGGTGTTTGACCCGAGACCCATCTCTTATCTGGAACACTGTACGGGCAATGACTTCAATATAATGGCTCCTTCAGAACTTAATGACAGCCCTGGACAATGTATCAGCAAAACAACAGCACTGAATAAGAACATTTCAATGACTTACAAGCTAATGCAACCAGTGCAGATCGACTCTTTAGAACCAAGCCATTGTAACCAGTAGCAAAACAAACACAGAACGCCCCATTAGGATCACTAGCCATGACCATATTGTAGGTGACAGTAGTCATCAGCAATGTCACATTATTCTCATCTTCATACTGCAGAACTTCTTCAGGAACGAGTCCCCCAGTGCAGCTGAAGTTAAGCTTCGACACAAATTTTGCCTCGCAGTACAGATCAGCCGTGGAATTTGGAAGCACATATTTATCCTCTGGTTTACTAAGAAACTGAGGTTTTTCTACCTCCTGGATCTCTGTAGAAAGATACAAAATGTCAATGGTAAATTAATTTTCCCCTTACCTGGGTATCAATATCACCTATCCAGAGTACCTTCCGTGATTTTTGTTGCAAGAAAGCAGTATAACATTTTGCAGCTTCATTGTCAAATTCCCAACCAAGTTGTTCAACCAAGTTGTTCAAATTGGTCCTTTTGGTTGTCCCCATATTTGGGGAGCAGGGTTGGCGTAGTGGTGAGGCCTTCCACCAATGTGGCCCGGGTTCGATTCCTGGTCTCGGCGTCATATGTGGGCTGAGTTTGTTGGTTTCTCTACTCTGCTTCGAGAGGTTTTTCTCCGGGTTCTCCGGTTTCCCCTCTCCACAAAAACCAACATTTGATTTAATTTGCTCTGATTTCAGTTGATTTGTAGTCTCCCCAATTAGTAGAGCACTCGTGCTCAGCTAAATAACCTGAGACTTAAATAAAGTGATTATTATTTATTATTATTATTATCCCGGATAAGCACTAACCCCGCTTCTAAAAATCGGCTCAAAGGGACAGATTTCATTACCACTTTCTGGCATGGGTATAACTCTAGTAAGAATAATTAAAAGAATCCTTTGTTCCCTAGATTTACCAAACTGAGACTTCTAATTTTCCGTCAATCAAACCCTACTGAACGACGGAGTTGCTAGATTAACGCGTGTTAATCATTGATTTTGGAAGAGGGAAAATTTAAATAACTTTTTCACCCTGTCCAAGAAGAGAAAAAATACTCAACCATGCCTTATTGTCGTACGTGACCTTGGCAAAAGTAAGTTGTAAACAAATGAATTACGAGGGTTCCCACATGTACATAGCTTTTCAACAAACGGGAAAATCCCACACAGATGAAATCTGTTAAAGAAGGCTTTAAGATTACATCGCCTGCTAGCACTAAATCAACGAACGATTGAAAAACACAGCTTTTCACATTTCCCTAAATATGGCTGACAAGATGTGTTTATATAAAAGAACACCAAACTGATATCGATGAAAATATTTGCCACATTTTCTTGTTTCGTTTACTTTGCCCAAGGCCAAGCAAAGCCTTTCCAAATTCGTTATTCTGACGAGACTTACCTGAGTCTCCCAGTTGGGCTTGATTGAGCGAAACACTTGATCCAACGGCGACAGAAAGAACCACAGCCAGCAAACTCGTGCTGCCGAAGCGGATTTCCATAACGTGTTGAACGAATTTTCTTTCTCACTTACTAACTACAACACATCTAAAAGTTTATAAATAGCATTTCCTTGGATAACCTCAAAGTCGGAAGAACCGACTGTCTTGTAAAACGTCGAAAAATTGGCTTCTACTCCAGTATAAAATTTCTCTCTTCACTCTTTGCAGACCTTTGCACACCGCCTTTAAAATAGAAATGGCGTCACGCACCGAGTAACCAATGACGTCAAAAGTTGGACATTTTATCCGGAACCTTTCAAGAAAAACACCACAGAAGTGTCCAGCTTAGGAAATCATGGACATTCCGGCATTATGGTTCAGTTAGACAATACCAGTTCTATATATATACATGTATATACATTTTACCACGCGTTGGGGATTGTTAAACCGAAAACCAAAATAGGTCCGCAAGGCGTGTACCATCATCTCAGCTTCCCGACGCAAATAAAGGAGGGGGGTAGGACTGAGCACAGTAAAAACGGGGGAAAAGTGGACTGGGTTAAGGTGATAAATTTAAAGGGGCTCTGCCACGCTATTTTCTCCTCACTGTAGAATGCTAAACGATGTCTTTTAATCAGTGAAAACCAAAAATAATATTGCAGTTTGTTTATTGAAGACTGGAGGAGACTATTTCCTGTCTTCCGTTGTTACAGATGGCAAGGATGGAAACAGATTGCATTTTGAAAAACTGAGCCTAAATTTTTCACATTTTCGCAGCTGATCTTGAAGACATGGCCAAAAATGTATTGTGAATGACTCTTCCCGCAAAAAAATCCTTTGATATCCTCCTAAATCTAAAAGAATGGTTTGGGCACAAGTAAAGGTTATAAAGTTCTTGGCAGCAAACGTTCCGTGACAAAGCCCCCTTAATTGATTTCATTCAGTGATGCACGAATGAAAATCTATGGTTATTCAATGTCTGCTGTTTCGTTTAGCTCAGGTGCATAACGGTAACTCATCAACCGTCGTGTACTTCTTCGCAAACAGAACTGCTGCATGTAAAATGCAACGAGAAACAATTTCTTTCGAGACGAGATGTCTAGACATGTCTAGACATGGCCGAAAGAAACATTGAAATTGATTACAGTTCTAGTCATCTATTGACTAAATCGTTAACATAGGCTGCTAATCAAACATGGAATTGTTTTTGGCTTATTTATTTCATTTTTACTGTACAAATAGCGAATCAGAACATAACTATACTATATATATATATATATATATATATATTTTTATCAATTTACTTTTTTAAAATCGTTGGTCAACAAAAAAGTGGACCTCCGCAACCTGGGGGGGGGGGGTGCGGGAGCACCCGTCGCACCCCCCTTCCTTACGGGCCTGACAAATGTTGCACAATGTGTTGAACCGTGTGTCACCAGCTTAAGGCACGACTGAAGTTGGCTAACAAAGTTTTTGACGTTCAAGTTACCACGTTGTCAAGGGCAACTGAACCTGCGCCATTTCCAATGGTCATTCGGCGATATTAAAAGCGCGCCAAAATTTTCACGTCTTTTATTCTGGCTCAATGCATAGCCTCAACTCAATGTTTCTTTCAGTTACCGAATATCAAGTGAAAGTGAAAAATAATAGAAAGCAAGGAGATGGTAAAAAATGGACAAGTTCTACAGCAGGGTGAGTTAAATTTTAGGGAGAATTTTAGGTTCACCCATCTTCGCAGCTGCTTTATCGCTGAATGATCGCTGAATGATCGCTGAATGACGTCAAAGCTTGAAAAACTATCCAGGTATAAATTACAGAACAAGTTTCCCTTGACAACATGATAATTTCAACGTCAAAACTTTATCACCAAACTTTCATCGTGCCTTACTCAACCGAAAATCATAGTTTTAAAGATGAAATAAAATGTTGGCATTCAAGATTCAAGTGTTGTTGCTTTCGATTGGGAAATGTGGATTTGGACATTGAAATTAATGCACCCAGTCACCAAGTCTGAGCAAATACAGCTGCTTGAACGAACAAGTTTTACATGAAATTTATTTGCATTCAGTGCTGTTTTTCTTTTTTTTTCCAGAAGAGTCTGAAGTACTTTGCGTCACTGATTAATTTCCCACCTTAATTAAGGCAAGTTACCTTTTCTACCTTGAGCTCGTTTAATGTAAAAACCATTGCTTTGCTTCATATTCGTCACTAAAGAGTGGGATTGTGATATTGGTCAGTAATTCGTTTGATCGGTCCACAGGCCTGTAACCCAAGAGGCGCATCACCCCTCCACAGTAATATTCAATGGAATTAATAACTTGTAGATTTTCACGCAATCTCCAGCGATTTGCGGCTTCCTTTGCGTTGTCCTTAGTGCAGGTCACGTCAGGTCCATCTATCCGGGGATTACAGTATTGTCTACTTAGATGCGTGGTCTCCTTCAACCAGTTCCGTACGTTTTCCAGCACAGGGAGCCCTGCGAATTCGAACAGACCTGACAGTTCCTGCAATGGGTTGCTGGCAAGATCTTCGAATCTTTGGAGTTTGATTCTGTCGCGTAATGTATCTGGTAGTTTCCTAACATACTCCAGGTTCTTCTCCGTTCGTTTACATTGTTTGTTAGCGTAAAGTCTCGTTCCTGAAAGTTCTCCTTCCTCCCTGTAAAACCCGACATTGCGCGATGAGGGGATCATAGCGCGTGGATCCCTCACAAGAAAGACAACTTTGCAATCGGCATCGTCCAACGAGTTGCATGTCTCCAGAATAGTTTTGATGCTGTTCTCGGGAATACGGGAGATAAGAACCTTAATAGCAG
Source organism: Astreopora myriophthalma (assembly GCA_014634185.1). Lineage (NCBI taxonomy): Eukaryota > Metazoa > Cnidaria > Anthozoa > Scleractinia > Acroporidae > Astreopora > Astreopora myriophthalma. The sequence continues at coordinate 335,153 of BLFK01000028.1, forward strand.
TTAAATTGTAGTTGTTTTTACAAACACTTCCTAAAGACTCGCTTGTCATGGGATAGCAGAGGTTTGGGCTCCATCTCGGGTCTGTCAGTGTGTAAGGGCAAAGAGGCGGAGATGCAATAGCTCGACTGATGCGAGGATGATCAGGTTTGCGGTAATATCTTCGTATATCATCTAAGACCTGTGGCTGGTCGAATTTACAGCGAAATAGATCCGCTAGAAACTTTTTGACGAGCTCACTATACGTCGTGTTCCCCACTACTGACTTTCCTATTACTCGCTCTGGGGCTTGTAGCGGCTCGTACATATAAAACACCGAAGGGTGGTGGTTGAAAATATCACCCATGAGTGAGGACCCGGATCGACCGTGCGACACTATGATGACGTTCTTTCTCTTTTTTATCGAAGCCGACTCAGAGCTCTTTGCTTGTCCGGCGAGGAGCTGTGTCTTGTTGGCACCTAGCCGATACAGCGATTCATGCTGTCGAATTTCAGTTTGAGGTGACTGTGTCCGCAAGCAAGACAAATACAAAGCCAAGCATGTGAACGTCACGAAAATGCACAGCAATTTTAAAACCCAGCCTCTCCTACAAGTTGTTAGGGCCATGTTGATTAACCCAGAGTCAAAGAATCAGGGGAAACCACTCCGAAGCTTCAGCACTGTTCTACGATCAGGTCACTCTCCACTGATGTTGATACAGCTGCGCTTAGTTATTCGGTACATATATAGTCTTCAGTAAATTTTAAATCATCGGTACAGGAATAAATTGAAACACCGTACTCCCAATGTTACTCCATTTCAAAACAACAACAACAGCAACAACAACAGCAACAGACAAAAAGCAATTAAGGCCGGCGCAAACGGTTTCAACACTTGTTTCAACATCCATTCGATTTTGTTGAACGCTGTTGAAGAGTGTTGAACGATGTTGAACACAGGGTGAGTAAACGGTTTCAACATTCTTGTTTCAACATTTTTGTTTCTCACTCTTCGCCTTAGTAACCGCGTCTTGAGAAAAAGCACATACTACGCCTCCGCTTATTCGATAAATGTGAAAGAACCACGCAAACGGCTTCAACAGTGTTCAACAAAAGAAAATATTGCATGGATGTTGAAGCAAAGTTTAAACCGTTTTCAACTTTTTCAGCATCGTTTCGATTTCGTTTTCAACTTTTCGAAATTGTAAAAAAAGGTGGCAAACGGTTTCAACATGACCGTTCAACAAAATCGAATGGATGTTGAAACAAATGTTGAAACCGTTTGCGCCGTCCTTGAAAGCCTTCTGAGTTAAAACTGTTGGGCACCGCCTAGTGAGTTGAATCGAGGGGCCAATGATCTTTGAGGTTTTCCAAAGTTTATAAACGGATATCTTCTTTAATTTAATGATAAGGATCATATTCTAAAGAAATGTTAATAAAGAAAGGAAACGAAATCGACACTGCAAAATCTTTCAACCTCACAACCATTTCAGTATTAAGAAAATGGTTTGAACCCAGGAGTAACATACCTCGATTGAAAATGATCATCTGGGTGACTGGAGTCCTGAGAAGGACTGTTGTTGTTGACTGACGTTTCGACAACCTGTGCGGAAGCCATCTTCAGAGTCAAGTGATCCATTTTAGTCAGTCGAAAATTCAAAAACCCTGGTGAGCGATTCGATTGATCAAAAGGTGGAGTAGCCGTTAGTAAACCCGAAATGTGATTGGCTGTTCAGTATTATAGAGAATATTATAGAGAATATTTGAGATTTCATAAGAGATTTCACTCTAACTTCAAATAATCAGGCTCAGTCTTCAGATAACGCAATAGCACTCTAAGAAAAGAAACGAGGGAGTGGAAATTAGAACCATGGCGAGACAAGCTTTCATGATGCCACTAGGGGGGGGGGGGGGGGG
>BLFK01000028.1:394855-416609 GCA_014634185.1 Astreopora myriophthalma
CGACTGATTTCTGTAAAAAGGCGGAATGCGACCAGGAACCGCACTGTGTAAAGTGTGTTTTCTTCCAACAGGGTATTGTCAAGCAATGAACATAGTGGCCTCAGTGCTGCTGTTATACTGCACAGAAGAGGAGGCCTTCTGGTTATTGGTGGCTGTTTGCGAGCGTCTCTTGCCTGATTATTACAACACCAGAGTAGTGGGAGCTCTAGTTGATCAAGGTGAAAAATGTCACCGTACCGGCAATGGGCTTGGTGCTGTTTGGTGCCGCCCTGATTTGATATTTTCCTAATTATATTTTATGCTAACGCTTTCTTCCCTCTTCATGGTTTTCTGTTTGTTTGATTTTACTATCTCGGATAAAAAAATGCTTGCTCAACAATTTTTACCCACTTGATCTACATTTGACGAAAAGATTCCATGTTGCCGTGTGTCTGTTCAGTAAAAGATAGCAGGAGACGTCAAAATGTGGTAAGAACATCAGTGACACACTCCGCTATCGCCACTTTGTTGTTCTTACCACGTTTTGACGTCATCTGTGATCTATGCCTGAACAGAAGCACGGCAACATGGAATCTATTTGTTTCACATATAAAGAGACAAAATATACAAAAAGAAAACAAAATCACGCGTAGATGACGTCAACTATGGATATGTCCTTTAAAAGATCATAAGTGAGAACCAATCAAAACACTCGTAGAATTTAATTTGTTGTATAATTTTGCATGCAGGTGTGTTTGAGGACCTTACCCGGGATCATTTACCAGAGCTGTATGGTCATCTGATGGAGCTTGGAATACTCAACATGATATCTCTGTCCTGGTTTCTAACGCTTTTTCTGAGGTAAGGTTCGTTGATGAAGAAAGATCACAGCTTGCAATTCTTGAGCGTATTGCCTTGCGCCAAAAAGGGTGCTTCCACTAGCGACGCAGTCTGAGACGTATTCTTGAAGAGTACAGCGGCGTTACAATTTAGTGGCAAAGTCGTAATACGATCAAATGAAAATCATATCGTTGGAATCGCAAGCAGAAGGGGGAGAATAAACCACAATGCACGAGAACACGTGTTGTGGTTGTTTATTCTTCCGTTTCTGCTTGCTGCTCCAACAATCCATTGTTCACTCGTAATTAAATGATGGAGTAGTAGGCGGAATCGGAGGAAAATGGAAACGTTCCTTCTTGTAGAGTGGACATTAGAAATCGATGGCATTGCGCGTAGACGCGCCAGAAAGTTACAAGGAACATTAGAGTGAAGATAGGAAGGCTTTAGTTTATAGGCGAGAGTTTGACTATTTCCACCGCTATTTGATTCGTCAGTTGGAAATCTGTAGCTTTCACGGAATGTTTTTATGTAAACTTGGATGTAGCACTTTACGATTAGGCTGCCTGTGGTGAAAATCGGCCTTACAGCTTTCCTGATGTTAACTTGTCCTTATATTTCAGTGTTATGCCGTTCTCAAGTGCTGTTAGCATCATGGATTGTTTTTTCTTTGATGGTGCGAAGGTAAAATAAATTTGAACAATTGACAAAAAAGAGATTGCAGGCTCCTTATGTAGCCTCCTTGGTGTAGTTCTAGAGGGCGTAGTGCCTCACTACATGGGACAACTTTTGTTTCCAACAAACTCTAAATGAATTGAAGAAGTGATCCTCACACTTTGTGGACAATTTAAGCAATTGTCTCATATATGCACTTGAAAAATTCAAGTGACTTCAACGGGATTCGAACCCACGACCTCTGCGATGTCGGTGCAGTGATTTTACCAACTGAGCTACGAAGCCACACAGTTGAGAGCAGGTCAATTTGTTGGGCTCATGCGTGTTTTCCCGTGAAAGGAATGATGAATGAAATAATTGTGAAGTGCGGGTTAGAAATGAATTGAAGAAGTGATCCTCACACTTTGTGGACAATTTAAACAATTGTCTCATAACTCTAAATGCGTGTTACATCATACAAAGTTCAGTCGTCCACAACGCAGACGGCGTGCATAATTTTCCAATTCAAACAACGTTTCATAGGATGAAAATTGCCAAACGAATACTTCTACACGATGGGGAATGGGGATATTACCCTTAATCAGGAGATTCTCGCTCTTTTTCAGGTTTTGTTTCAGGTTGCTCTGGCCACATTGGACGCTAACAGGAGCAAACTTCTAGGGGTTCGAGATGATGGTGAAGCGATGACTGTATTGGGGAAGTACCTTGAACATGTGATTAACAGATCCTCGACCATGGCGAGTGCTAATCAAGGAGGCTCTTCCAGGAATACTGCAGTTCCTTCCACAGGGGTATGCGTAAAGTTGATGGGGGTAAATGTTGCTTCTTTTGGAGAGTTGATTTAGTTTTCAGTGAGATGTGCGAACTACATAGCTAGCGCTTCAGTTTAAGAGAAAGCTGTAGAAGTCGATATGTATACTGCTGATGGACGATACGTCAGTCTGGATTAATGCGTTGCCTCAAGAATATGATTCACAAAGGGTTTTCGTTGCCCTTGTGTTCTTCTAAATGATCTCAACTAGCACGAGAAGAATTACATTTAAATTCTCTTTTTTTTTAAATTTTATCATCAGAGCTCAGTGGACGTGGAGAACCTTATCATAGAATCTTACAAGAAATTTAGCTTCATCACAGCGGAGACTATCGACTCCATGAGAAATGCGCAGAGATTGAAAGTTATACAGGTAACGCATACCAACCTAAGTAATCCCAATTGATTGTATCCTGAGTACCAAGTTTTGCCGTACGAGCGAAGAGCTCCGAAGAGGTTTCTTCCGCATTCTGGCCGCGGAGAAATTGGAGCGAGAACAAAAATTAGAACGAAGGGTGGCACTGGGGAGATGAGGAGGGAATTGTGGGGTTTGCTGTTTACTTTCTCTCTTGGCAAAGACATGCATTGGAAAAAGCAGTTTTCACCGTACATAACCACTAACTGGTTTTCTACACCACGTGTGACCTTCTGTACAAATTTCGCGGTAACAGTGTATACCTATCGTCGCGTGTGTTATTCTCGCAGTACTAACAGTACTTAACTTTCCAAAGGGACTTGAGGACAGTATGCGACGGAACGCCGTGAGGTCGATTGGAGTGGAGACTTGTTTGTTTGGACAAAAAGAACTTGAACAGTTGTACGCTGTCTTTAAGGTAGCTCGAGTCGTACCATTGTATAGGCTTATTGTTCTCTGTCGTTACCCATGTGTCAAAATCAAAATGTGTAAGATCGAAATACCATGGGTGGCATAACTCTTTGTTGTTTCATACTACAGAAACCGGGTTTATCTCTGGCCTTTTTTCCCCTTCTGTCTGGAAAACTGCGCAAAAATCCAGCCTATGACGGGAATGCTTGTTTTTCGGCGTTTTGTATATTTGTGTGGTAACGAACAAACAAGGACAATTCATGCCATCTTTCACACAGCATTGTCTGTGTTCTCCAGGCTGGGCATCTGCTGACCCGAAACCACGGCAACCTGGATTCCAGCTTTCCTCTGGTGCAACAGCAGTGTATAGATTACGAGAGATTTAAACCTTTGTTCGAGTGCCTGACCAATTGGGGAGCTGGGGAGTGTGGACGGATCTTGGCCCAAAGGGCATTTAAGGTGAGTACTGTACCGTCGGTTGTTTCATGCATAGCACTGCGTCACCGGGACCGTTGTAGTCTTGAACATGAACTGATATGACTGGTCGGCGGTTGTGATGATGGATCAGGTACTTTTGCGCGTAACCACACGTAACTTACTTCCATCACAAGTTGATCAGTCATCGATCAAGGGCACTCTGTGCCTTGGCTTGTCGTGGTAATCTTGGTTTATCTGTTCACAATACGCAACTTTCAAGTCAGTCAATCCTTCAATTAATGTTTTGGACTGTAGGTGATTGACGAGGATGGAGATGGTCTGATAAGCTTTCGAGAGTTCGCTCAAGGCCTTGGTATTATCTGCAAAGGAGAAACACAAGATCGCATGCTGTTCATGTACCGAATGCATGTGCCTCCTGCGATTTACGACGAACCTTCAGATGTCAGTGATGCTGAATCAGTTGACAGCTGTGTGGAGCTGAACGAGAGTGGCAGCACAGAAGACCTGACGTCACAGCCACAGTCACGTGACCAAACACAGTCGCATGACCATTGCGTGTCGGAGGAGGTGCCAATTAGCGTTTCACCGAAAGCTCGTGAGCTACATCACGGAGGGATCAGTGAAAACACTAGAGACAATGGCAAGAGGGTGACGGAAATTCCATCAATGAGTCAGGTTTGACAAAAGGTCCATGCTTGGCAGTTAATTAACACGTCAGAGACTTTTAAACTTGTAGGTTGCGCGAAAGATATTTGCAATTTTCTTTACTGAAGTTTGATACCGTTGTTTTTCTTAGGAACACTTCATTATGTTGTGGAAAACTCTGTACTTACTTTTTCGTGAGTTACCAAATGAACAGGAAATGTACCAGTCGATTGCTTCGGTCGGAAATATGCTTCTAAAACTGGGTGAATTTGGGACAGAGTTGGACACAAACGGTGCAAAAACTGCCGACCAGACGCCTAAAGGAGATGTTTTGGACCGATTCATGGATCCGTTTCATGTAGCAGTATTTGAATCTTCCCCAACAGACTCTGTGGATCTTTCCGCTGGGGCTAGTGAAGTAACAGTCTCGTCCCATCTTGGATCGTCGTCTTTAGTGAAAGAAGCACTGATTGACGCTGCAAGGAGCTGTGAATCTTCTCTCAGTAGTCCAGTGAGGAGCTCAAATGGAGAGGATTTTGTTCTTGTGGAGAGCGATGAAGAGTTCAGTACACCCGAAAGAGTCCCATCTGAGGCGAGCACAACTCAGGATACTCTACATGAAGTGTACGATAAACTGAACCTTAGCGATTCGCAATCTTCTTACGACCAGTCAGGAGTTTCGACTGCTTTTGGAAATAGAACTTCCAATCTAAAAGACTTAAATTCGCCTTTACTTATCGCAAAGCAAGATAACCTTCTCTTGGAGAGTCTGACGAACCAATCAAACGACAACCCCTTATCCGGGACAGTAGACTTGGACCAATCACCTAACGAACCTTCATCCGGGACATTACATACGGGCCTCTTACATAAAAGACCTTCGTCTGGCGCTCTGGACCGTGAATGGTCGATTTGCTTTGAGCAGTTTTTGGCGTCCATGTTGACAGAACCATACCTTGTCCATTATTTTGAGGAAACCATTGACATTATTTATCGTCTTAAAAAAATGAAAACAGAGGGACTTCGAAGCTTTTGAAATGCGTCCAGAACAATTTAATATTTAACAGACAAGGCACCCTCGCAAAAATCGGGAAAGGAATAGTACTTGTTACCTGGAGTAGGTTGCTGTTAAGGTGGCTCCCCAGAGTTTGATGACCATACACGAAAAATAGAACGGAGATTCATAATATTCAACAAAAGAAGTAGCCAAGCCATTTGATAGCAATACGTTCCAAATGATCATGAACTTAATTATTTGTAATAAAGCAGGGTGTGTACAGGTTGAAAGGGGCGGTAAAATTCCAAATCGTGACACATTAACCGGAGTTCGAGTGTAATCTAAATGAGTCCAGGATCGTAGCTAGGGATTTTGTGAAAGGGGGAACTCTCGATTGCTTTTTGTTTTTTGTTTTTTGTTTTAGGTTTGGAGGGGGGGTCTGGGGTTATCCTCCCCAAACAAATGTAATTAAATTCATTTTAGTAGTTGGAAACTGCGAAATGGAAGTTGAGTTTCGAAGTTCAAGTTTAGTTTTAACCCCGGGTGAATTTCGTACCGATATGTGCTGAAATGTGACGGAGTTTATTATTGTTATTAAAGAATAGCATCATATGCGGCTGATCGAAGGCAAGTCGAGTCTTTGCTTTAAGTAACCAACATCTGGGAGACAATTTGACCCTGGTTAGCCGATGGTGAGAAAAAGTGCGAATTGCAGCCTCGCCCCCAGTCGTCCTTGGTGCGTATTGTGATGACATCATATAGCAATGAGCGTGGGGACGCTCTCGGTCCCAAGCCTCGCGGGAACGAGAATTTGTGAATAAAGTCACCGTCTTTCTGAAGAGGTGTATCTTTTATGTAAAGAAGATAAATTTATCCATTATTAGAAATAAAAAGGGTATGCATATGTATGTTTTCGTTCGTTTTGAATAATCTGCTGACTGTTCACCATTTTACCTCGTCTTGTTGATTGCCGTCACCACAGAACTAAAACCCTGGGAACGAGATCGGAAAGCCATAGCTACTGTGCCAGTTAGCAGACTGCATATTATTAATGTTATGAGTTTTTAGTTTTATTTTCCCCCCAAATTACTAAACATTGATTTGAAGTCACCTTAAATACTTGTAGACTAGAAATAAAGCTAATATTGCAGCCGCGCCGCCTCCAATCGCCATCGTTAAATGATCCCTAGGGAGGTAGTTCGCTTTCATTTTCAAATCTGCAAACGTGCCTTGCACGTGGCGCTGTCCAGCTGAACATAGCGGATCTGGCAACTCAGCCGCATGAACGTTTATCCAATGTCGAGAATCCTGAAATTCCATGTGAGTCTCGAACGATGCCTCACCTCTGGTTTCATCTCTAAAAATGCTCTCTAATGATTTCCATTCCTGATCAGTGATATCATACGCGCTGTTTTCTTCCTGTTTGGCTTGTTGGAACTGCGGAGACTCGCTTTTAGCAGCTGGGAAATAAATGCCTCCCGCCATTCCGTAATACGCTTTGAGAGTTCTCTTCACGTCATCGCTCATATCGATCGAATATAGACTTCTTTCTTCTCCAAACGTCTTTTGTATGGCGTCTTCATCAACTGAACAGAACCGTTCCGAACTCGTTTTCATGCATTTTAAATTGCGATCAGCCAAGCTTTCGTCGCCGTCAAATCTTCTCGTTTCAACGCATGGCGGATCAAACATCGTTTTAATCATTTGTGTCATATGATCCACGCTTTCCGTGGTAGAATAAAGCTTCCCGGCTTTAGATTTCTCTCTTTTACATCTCAAACCATCGCCAGTTGTCGATGTCTTCTTATTCGTTCTATCACTCTCACGCTGACCTGTTTCCAAGTCATCTTTCAAAGCAGACACATTCTCTTCCCAACAGTCATGCTTAGTTTCATTAGCTACAGCCACATCCCTCTTAACTTTTGAAAAGATGATAGTAAGAGCTTTTCGCATGGCGTTTGCTAGCTCATATCCACTTTCACAGTCGTCTCCATTTGCGTCAAATTCAGCGGTTTCGTCCCGCCTTGCCACACCCTTATCTGCCCGCTCAACTGCGACACTACTGGACTCATTAGCGACCTCTTTGCGTCGACTCACTCCATTTACAGAACTAGCATCTACAGCTGTTGCCTCATGCTGACGCTTCATTCCCCTCTCGCTGTGGCTGCCCAACGTCAATGCCGACGTTTTTTTGCGACCTCTGGGATGACTTCTCTGTTGGCCGTATCGTCCACAAGCTAAAAGAAAAAAGGGGAGTTCATTATTATTCAAGGGCTCGAACAACATCTCTCAAACGTGAGTGAAATTAGTCCTTTGGAATAAATTTCGCGATTTATATTGGCCTTCAATCCATTCTCAGTTGCCTTTGATCCTTACCATTGTCCTTGAAAATGAACCACTGCAACGTCCTTAACTCCTCCGTGTTTCCTTTCAAGATCTGTTCAACTGTGTACACTGGCCCGCGTTGATTGATTGGAAACAACCGAAGCACACGCAAGTTCACACGCACTGAAAAAAACCGAAATACAAGCAAACAAACGACAAAAAAACAAACAAACAAACAAATATGCGACTACTACTACGCTTTTAAATTAAGTTTGAATGTATTGAATTTAATTTGAGTTTGAATCATAAGTAAAATAGTTGGGCGGGGGGGGGGGGGGTAGCATTCATAGGACAGTCACACAGTCGCTCCAAGCCACTCTGCAATGTATTTATGGCTATTTGTGGTGTGATTAGCTTTTTAACACACAACAATTCTACACGATCACTCACATTTGTCATGTAGAACGAACCAGATTAACATTTCAAGCGTGGAACCTTTTAGTCTGACTAAGGTTCCTCTTTCTGCTGTCACAGGTGGGACGCTATTACTTCTCGTTAAAATCATTCGTTCAATGTTCGATTCTACGAAAAAGAAAGAACAGAAATAATTTAATTCGGCCGGTGTTTTGTTTCTAATCTCGTGAAGATTCATATCAATACTCCTGACGAAAGGAAAAGCTGCATAAAGTAACTTAAGTTTAATTTAGTTCAATAACACACATGCCCAGCGCTCTTCATATTTCTCTCGAACCAGCCAATCAAGTTTTATCTTTCATCTGGCGCAGTAGAAATTTAAATGCATGCAAGAAGAAAGCGAGGTGGAAAAATGGCATTTACCTTTTACCCTGATGGTGGTTATGTTATAGGCGCTACATCTCCCTTTGCAAAGACGAATGGAATTGCTTCTCCATTTGGTTAAGGCAAGAGCCATTTGCAACACGCACAACGTAAAACAAAGGAGTGCAGTAATGATATCAAATGTTTGTGTTCTTCCGTTAAAGCAGGAAAAACCTGAAAGAGACGAATGAAGGCATTATTGAATTGTGATCAACTGAGGAGCGATTATCGCAGTTAATAAAGTCACTTGAGCAGTTGCAAAGGAGCCTGAAAAAATCCAGGCTTGAACAAGACTCGAACCCATGAGCGCGCGACTATGCTACACATTGCTCTAACAAGTGAGCTATCAAGCCAACGTAACTGGCATTGTATTTTCAATTATTGTGTTCAGTGTATTCCAGACCATAATGGTTGGATTGGACTGCAAAATGCCGCTTTCTATAAAATCTGATCATTCATTCGCAATTCTGCAAACTTAAGCACGAATTTGACTGAGTTTGCTTTGCGCGTGTGAATTTACGCGCGCCAAAAGCAAGTGACTCAGCTTAATTACGATTCTGTATTTCGAGAATTGTTCTTTCTTAGTCTTTATTCGACTTTTTCCATTGGATACATTTGCTTTCTGCAAGTCGATTTAACTCGGTTGGGCTCAAATTTCAAAGTTCAGTTTTTTTACCCTATAGAGCGTTCATTAAGTGTAGGAAATAGCAGTAGGCGATATCTGTAAAAAGAATACTTTCAATAAACTTTCGGTTACCTTTGGAACGTTTGTAAAACAGTCTGAATCCGACCAGAGAGTTTTCCTCGCATAACACCGGCGCATAAGCGAGAAAAATGAACAAAAAAATCACCGCTTTCATGATTGACTTCCAAACTCCACTGCTGCAACTTCTGTCAAATACGTCACAAAGAAGCATGTGCGAGCGCACTTCAGATTGGTTAATCAATGACTGTCTAATTAATTACACGATTGCGATTGCAATGCTTAGTGATTGGCTTAAAAATCTCGCGCCAGTTTAGCAACCAATGAGAAGGAAAACCAAAAGCAATCGCCACTTGCACGCGTGATTTTTCCCGCGCTTTGAGCAAGTTACGTGGAGTTACTACGAATTTTGATTGGCTCATTGCGCTGTTTGCATCTGCTGTGACTGGGTTCAAAACCGCTCTAGCGCACGCAATATTCTCGGGTAAGACAGGCGCTATTTTCCTACGAAGAAAGCAGTATGAAGAAACCAACCAAATTGTTCCAAATAAATTTGTGGCTTAGAGTGACCTTCTAATGAGCTTAATTAAAAAATTAGTGTCAAAATATTCTGACTTTCGTATGTGAGTAACACCTAGTGAGGCGCCTCTTTGCCCAAAACATCGAAGTTTTTTTAGCCCAGAAAATTCCTTTCGTAACAAACCGATTCAGCGCTGCTAAATCACTTTCCCCCCTGAGATGTCAGCTCTCTCTCTTACGATAGATACATCGTTTCTGTCTACTGGTTCATTAAAATTGCGACTGAGAAGGCAACGTGAACAGATAAAAATACAAGTCGAATGTATCTTAGTCTGCAGATATGGCCTGTAGGCTTCAAACACCCCACTGAAACTCTTTGCATATTAAAAATAACTCTTCTTACACGGTGGTTTTATATAATGTTTTATTTACCTAATTCATACCAACTTAGTTTGTATGCTTGGTTATTCTCTGGGTTAGTGTTTGTCAAGCTGTTGTACAAGAGAAAAATGCAAAGCTCATCTTTTAGTAATTGAAATGAAAGTTGACATAACCAAAAAAACTCAAGCTACCTTATTTTAATTCTGGTGATATTTTGCTCTATTCTTTGTCCCTTTCTAGTAATTTGAACCTCAAATCGGCCACATTTCTTATGTGAAGTTCTTTTGTTTGCTGCTGTCCTTCTTTAGCCTTCTTTTTTAAGATTTCATTTTCTAAAGCAAAAATCCACTTTGCTTGTTCTTTGGTGACATATCTGTGTTTTAGAAGCACAAAAAACACTCCTCCACTTGTGCGCCTGTGAAAACAAAAAGCACCTGTATCAATCAATCAATCAGTCAATCAATCAAAGAATCAATCAATTGATTGACCAATGGATCAATCAAATTGACTGATGATCAATTGATCAATCAATCAATCAATCAGTCAATCTATCTTTCAATAAATTGTGGTTGAAGAAAATAAATACAAACAGAAATGTTTCATGCCATGGGAGCATCACAACACCAGAAGGAACAAAAAATCACACCAGCTAACCTCTAAACCAAGGGATCCCCCACAGTGAAAGCAGGTTGCAGAATTAATATCACAACATTGTTCCAAACCTTCTGTCTCTATCCTTTGTCCACATGCCTCCATGCCTCTCAATTTCCTGTGTGTCCCGAAAGAGTTTGATTGCCTTTTCACAACCAATACATGCCACAACCCGCTCAATAAGCATTGTCTTTGACTATTTATAGGCAGAAAGAAAATAATGTCACATTACAACAAGGAAATGTTAAGTTGTCTTATAGAGCTTCCCCTCCAAACCTCCTGAAACAATCAAGCAGGCAGAGTAAACATGTTTAGGACACAGTACATGTTTCATGTAAAAACGTCATTACCTCACTTAATTTGTATGCAATTTCTCTTGCAACTGCACATTCAGGGTCCTCTGAAGTGACCTTAAGAGGTTTGAATAGCTTGTCATTTCCTGACTGTCTTTCAGTATCCATTCGATGCTGTGACTCCTGTGCATGATCAACATGTTTACGAAGTGACCTTTTGCGTTTCTTTCGGCCACCTCTTGTTTTCTTTCTTTGTTCACCTGCAACATTGTTTTACAAATACATAATAGAAACTTAAGATTGTAGCATTTCTGGAAACGTGAAATACATAGCAAGAACTAAAATTTCCATGGCGCAAGTGAACTACTGTTGTATTCTTCTCTCTGACAATTAATTTCCAGGGGAATAATAATAATAAAAAAAACAAAAACTGGCAGATGTACACCTGAGTATAAACAGAAAGAACCTGGGGTCAAGGCATCTTTTCTACTGAAAGACATAACATGATTGTAGTGCTACATCTCACATGCATCCAACACTATGGTTACCACCACAGCACTATACCTCCTCAGTTAAGATCTTCAGTGGCAGTGAGGGAGGGGGGAGCGGGGGTGGTACTGCTAAGATGGGTCTCATAAAGTTTAAATTCTGGAAGGCTGTCCAGTAACCAGACTTATGTAGGAATGGTTCAATTCTACCTCTTACCATGCCCCCGTCCTCCATCGAGGGTACACCCCTGAGGACTTGCCATTGCTTTCTTGCCTAGCCACCATTCACACAGAAAAAGAAAAAAATCCCCACCCTAGGACTCCTTGTCAACCACAGATATGTCGTTTTGTGTACACTAGAATAGCAATACGTGATTCAAATGAACAACGAGATGTTTTGGCACTACATTGTATACCTTTGTTGTCATTGTTATTTGCCGGGTCAGCTTCATTCATAACGTCTTCTAATCTAGCCCGCTTGTGCCTTTTCCACGACTGGTCATCCATTGAGTTATCAGATTCCACAGAAAGCACTGCACTCTCTGATTCGGTACCACTCATATGTTCCTGCTCAAAACGTTCCTTTTTGTCATCCACCTTCAAGACAGAATTAGGGGCTAAAAAAGTAAAATTTGCTGACTTTTCAAAGTCCTCAGCTGATTTTGTTGATTCTTGCGAGAATACATTTTGCTCTTTGCCATTTTCCTCATCGCAGTCCATTTTTTCGACGACTTCATCCTCACTTGAGCTGGATATTTCGCCATCCTCAATCTTCGTCAAATTTCCCGCGACTTCGGTAGTTGCATCAGTGACTCCCGATTCCCAAAATTCACCTTCAAGTGCAGCTTTGCATGGAACATGTCTCAGATCTCGTTGCTTATCTCCCTTTATTAAGTGCTTTTCACTGCAATCATGGACTTCTTCCTCAAACTCGTTGTGAGCAACGTCCAAGTCAATGCGTTCAAGAACGTCGGACATGTTGTCAAATGCAAATGACTACCGCGGGCCCACATCTAACTGCCTCGTCATGTACCTCGTTTCCAGTGTCCCTTCCCACCAGAGAGAGCCTGGTAATGAGCTTGCGCATTCACATTTATTTGTTTACTTGTTTACTTATACCTATTTATTTATTGGTTGATTGTTTATTTATTTATTGATTTGTTTATTTATTTATTTATTTACTATTTCCTCAATTTCATATCAACGCTAAAAATTAAAGGAAGAACACGGAAAGGAGAAGGGAAAGATATAGGTCAAATAATGATTGCAAAGTCTAGTGTGGCACGGATAATACCGAGAAAATAATAATCGAAGGCGTTTCTTTTACTCCTAAATATTTAGGAAACATTGGCATCCAAAATAGACGCGAGAAGGACTCCCTTTAGACCTGTCCTTCCCATATATGGTTATGCGCGATAAGACTTCGGTCCTCGAGCAGTTTTGTTACTTCTTACACGATGGCAAATTTGCGACGCCTGCCATATATTTCACTTCCACGTGTTGAACGTGCGGATGCTTTCTTTATCCCCGTGCCATCTTCCATTCAACTTGTTCTTTAAGTAATACTTTTTAAGGACTCTGCAGTGAGGTGAGACGAGTCTGTATTCTGCGTTATACAGAACTGTTGAGTTCTTTCAGACTTTATACCCGGAAGTGCCGCTCAGTGCTTGGCAAAGACAGAGCTTTCGGCTTGTTTACGTAGCGACTCATGTTACATACAAAAGTACTGATGCAGATTGTAGTACACCATTCCAGTCATGAGCAGTGATGAGGACTTTGATCATGAAGCTTACAGAGAATACGAGGATCAACTGTACCACGAGGATTCGGGGTTGGTTAAAAGATTTTAAAATTACATTCAATGCCACCAGATTCCAAAGCTCGGCAAGATTTCCTTACAGGTCCCTACTTCATTATGCATGCATATTCTTAGCAAAACTCTATTCACGCTCGTTCTTTTTGGAAGAGGGTTAGTAGGAATATGCCCGTATAATGAATTTAGGGAGCTGCAGTACGGAAATCTTTCCGTTTCGTTATCTCGTGTTAGGTTTAGGTTATTTTTTAATCTTTTTTGCTCTTGTGTTTTCTTGTGTTGCATGTCTGTGAGTTTCACAGGTTTTTGCACCAAGGATGAACCAAAAAAGTCAAGATCGAGCCCCTTTCAGTGGGTGGGTGGGTGGGTGGGTGGGGGGGTCCTTGTTGCCTTTAATAATTTACTTGTGTTCCCTTGTTCTCAAAATTAATTCCAAACTTTTTTCCCAGCTGTTTGATCCCTAAAATGATTTGTGTTCCCTGAGATATTTTGTCTGTTTCCCTGTACCCCGGTTTAAATTTGTCATATTCCCTTGTTCCCCAATACCCCTGGGAGGGGCTCACGATTGTTTTCCAATTTTCATGTCAACTTTACTTAATAGGAGTGAAGATGACTTGGACAGTGATGTAGCAGAAGCTCTTTATAGCCAAGTGCATTATGCATCTTCTCTTCTGGTGTCTGAGGAATCAACTTCAGGTGTGGTTATTTCTTTTCAATAAACAACATAATGATCAGTTATAACCCACAAGCCCATTCCTTCCCCTGCCCCCTTCATGTTAGCTCACCCCAAACACTCTTACCAACTTGTAAAAGCTGCGAGGGCTTCTAATCAGAAGTTTATGTTCAAATATAACTCCTTTTAGAGTGAAGAGGTGTTTGATTGTATTATAAGCTCAACTTCTTGCACATGTCTAGGAAGGAAGAATGCAGCTAAAAGAACTGATGACATTTACAGCGTTAATATCAGACAGCAAAAATGTCTTGTGGACAACTCTGTCATTGAAATCTCTAGTGATAATGCTGGCGATGATGATGGTGATGATGAAACCATTATTGATTCTGTCTGTTCCTCTTCCCTTGCTTATCCAGGTAGGTTCATTGCATTTTGTGATTTGATTTCAAAGCTGTCAACTTTAATAGGTATACTCAGATACCATATATTAATAATTTAGAGTTGAAATTAAGTTCTCCAAAAAATCTTTACTTTTCCTTCTTTCTTAGAGGTGATTAACATATTTTCGGATGACATTGATACACATTTAGCTGCCAGAAAACCTAAGGTAATAATGCTTAGTATAATTAACTTGGACAGAGAAGTCATCATGGAGCATACTTATATTTTGTGTTGTTTACTGTTTCTTTCAGTTGACACTTGAGAAAAATGTAGAGCCAGGGGAAAGAACTGGTAAGCAAACATTTAAAATTGATATATTTTTTCACTGCGATGCTATCAGCTTATCATGAGGAAAAAAGAAAACTCTCATGCAATATACTGATGCACCTTTGGCATTGGCAGATCCAGGGAGGGAGTTGCTCTCAAAATGTTTTTTTTTTGTTCTTTCGTTGTTTTTGGTGTTTTGCCACTTTTCTTGGTTCTGCCACTGATTGTTGCAAAGTCTGGTATTTTGAATAAATTTGTTGGTTATTACATCAATGATAATAATATTTTGAGTTGTGTTTATGACAGAAAACTGGGATGTGAATGGAGAAGGCCTTGAGGTAGGAAGCTTTGTTTTTGGTAGTCATGATACCATTGTTTGTCTACTATTGGCAAGCCACGTTCACTGTGTCTGCACAAGGACAGAATTATTCTTTACCATGAATGATTAGGTTTGCGAGAGAAAGAAAACTGAGAATCAAACGAGGTTGAAATGATTTCAACCTGAATTTCATTTTGACTACAACATGGTGTTAATGTCTTTCAGCACTTAACTAAAGCCAAACGATATGCAAGATACTACACATCAGGCAAGGGGCTTCCACATGTGAAGTGTTACAACTGTAATAAAAGAGGCCATCAATCACAAGACTGCCCTGAACCAAAGGTACAAATTATGTTCATTCAAGTTATCCAAATTACTTGTTATTATAATAAGCGTATTACAAATCTGACTGTGTCCATGGAACTGAGCTCATTTTCAGGCTTAGCTGCCAAAGTACCATTGAATTTGCAAGGTTGCTGGGCAGACACTACCCACATATGGGGCTTTACACTGTTTAGTTTGTGATGCAAAGATAAATAAAAGCTGAAGTGCTTACCTTTCATTAATTTTTAGAAAATCAGTGTTTGCCATTTGTGCGGAGTTAGTGGTCATGTGAGAAGAAACTGTCCAAATGAACTGTGCTTCAATTGCCATGAACCTGGTCACTTGTCAAAGGTAAGTAATCTCTTAACAAGCTAGATATTTATGAAACAGTTTGGCCGCTTTTTCAAATACTATTTAATGATTGATTTTCAAAATGTTGCTGAAATAGGTGACCATTGTACATGTATGTCTTGTGTGTTTCATTGCAGCATTGTCAAAAATCAAGAACAAGACCATTTGATCGCTGTAAAAGATGCCATGTGCTGGGCCATCTGGCAAATGTAAGATTTTAGCATTCCTGGGCATTGGTATTTTGTCATTGTTGTTCACTCTAAAGTGGGACAATTCCGTATGCAAAAGGACCAAAACGTATCACCATAGTTAGAAAGTTCCTGCAAAATTGGCAGTTAAAAGAAATGCTTTGGACAACACTGCATCTTTTTTAACCACACAAGGTCACCAGAACATGGTGTTGTATTCCTTGTGTTCAAGGGACTGATATTCATTGAAGCCAGCAGGTTACCTTTTTCAGCGGTGTACCTACCCACTTGTCAATGATTTTGTGGTGTCAATGTGTTGACACCCCTTAACCTTTTTACACAGGATTGTCCTGACCGCTGGAGGCAGTACCATCTCACAGTAAGTTAATTTCGTGAACTTATTCTCAAGAAAATTCACGGCCACGCTCTGTTTTCCCAGTCGGTAGCTAAAGAGCAGTAATATTGAAATGATCCCCAACACTGACTGATTAGTTTTTATTTTGCCTTATAATCGATACGCCCAATATCGTCCCTGAATATTGCATCCTTCCGTTTTAAAGGCGCCACTTGAGCCCGGTTATTCCAGTTAAGGGAAAACGAAAATCTATGCATGAAATATTTGATCAGTTCCCGTCGTTTGACGGAACCATTCTCTCTATTTTCCATCAAAGAAAGGGGTCTTTCTGTAGGTACCGGAAAGCTTTGTATTTTTAGTAACTTGGGAATAGTCTTTATTTGGAGTTGTTTTGTTTCCTGTCTTTTATTTCTTTTGTTTTACGTAAGCTTACGTAATCTGTGCTCCGGTACTCACAGAAGCTGCCAAAGAAAGTTGCGCACGCAACCGCAATTTGATTGAAAGGCCTTGTGAACTTTCTTTTAGACTGAGGTTGGTCCTATTGTTCTCCCTAACAAATCTGCAAGTCCTCCTCGGTCAGTTTACTGTTACAACTGCGGCTTTCAGGGTCATTATGGACATGTGAGTAGACTTAAGACGTTTCGTTTCAATCACAGAAATTACTATGCGGTTACGTTACTAACGCGGGATGCCCGAGGGTTGTTCCCGATCTTTGTCACGCAACGCTAGTCTCACGGGAACGTGGCGTTACTGGGCTCTTCCTTCCGCTGCGAAGGGTACGTTTTTTTTTCTCACACTGACTGTTCAAGCAGCAATATTTCTTTTTCTTTCGTATCAGGAATGTTGGGAAAAAATCGCTTTGTGGAAAGGCGAGTTGCCTTTGCCGTTTGTCGTAAAATACGACGTCGCGGACCGCCAGGTGTCGTCAGCGCGCGGAAAAGGCGAGAGAGAGCCAGAGCGCAAGGCGGACAGGCGTAGTGAACAGGATACCCAGCAAGAATATGACAATATAAAGCCTTCACAGGACACCTATGAAGATTATGACCGGGACAGGAGTTCATATCAAGGTCCCCTGAATAAAGTTCAAAAGCGGAATCACGGTGACTTTCGAAAAGGTGAGCTTGAAAATCCTTTGCAACAGTCCTCATTCAGGTGCAGTGGAAAGGAAAGTAATCTAGTTGTCAATTGCGCGTACCGTCGATAATTGGACGAAAAATGTGATATCAGCCCTTATACTCCTGAAATCCGATTGCTTAGGCTCTGCCTACCTATTTAACTGCGCTTGATACAACAGCACTTAAACGATAGGCTCTGGTTTGTTAGCATGAAACTTTTCCTCAGGCTCAGAAAGGAAGAAAAGCGAGCGACAGATTTTGCTCTGAATAGCTTGGTTATGTTTTTTATATATTGCTTAGAACAAAGTAAACGAAATAATGGCAAGCATTCTTTTAATTACATCACAGTTTCGTTTAGCAACGACACGGGCCGAAACGGCGAATTTAATAATCCGTTTACGGAGCGCTTACTGACGAAGAGAAAGAAGAAAAATAGGATTGAGAGGAGAGATGAAACAACTGAAAAAAGCGAGGTATTTGTATTCCTTCGTAGACAAACATTCAAAGCAGTGATTAACCCTGGTTGCAGCTGCCTCAAACGAAAAGGGGTTAGAACTGAATAGCAAAGTAGGGCTTGCTCAAATCTTGAACCCACCACTCCTTAAGTGGATTTGTCTTCGGTGGTTCCAAATTCAACTCCACCACGCCTTGCAAATAGCCAACCGGCTGCCTCATTCCGGACGAGTTTCTTCAGAATGCTGTTGAGTTTATATGAATTGTATTTTTTCCATACACGGCCGCAAAAAGATCGTTTTGAGTCACGTGACCAGCGGCTATATTGATTTACCTAAACAAAG
This sequence comes from Astreopora myriophthalma, assembly GCA_014634185.1. NCBI lineage: Eukaryota > Metazoa > Cnidaria > Anthozoa > Scleractinia > Acroporidae > Astreopora > Astreopora myriophthalma. The sequence continues at coordinate 412,907 of BLFK01000028.1, forward strand.
AGAAATATTTGCATAAAAAAAGGAGTTCAATTCCCCGAGGATTGTTCAGGTACACCAATATGGCCGCCGTGACGTCATGTGAAAACGACCAATAGGTTCTCCACTTATCTTTAACTGTTTTGTAGCCTCCCACCTTAGCTTTGAACGTTTCTTGTCGGTTAATTATATAGGAAATTTCATTGTCTGACGAGGGAATTCCACGTTGAATTTCACGCGGGAAACAGGTATCGCACGAATCGCCAAGCGATGAGTGCAATATCAGTTTTTCAAGTGAAATTTAACGTGGAATTCAGGAGTCAGGTCGTGAATTTTCCGTGAATCGCATAGCCTTCTTTTTAAATGAAGGAAAACCCCGTCTCATTTGAGTTGTTTTGATGTCGCTCCGGTGCAATATCACGCAAAGCCTCGCTTTCAAGAGTCGCGATGCCGCGCTAAATACCTCGCTTAGGTAACCAATCAGAGTGCGAGAATTCTCTGAGCTATGCGATTCTTGTGTAAACTGGAAAGCAGACAGAAAGTCAGTTGTTCATTAGTTTGTTTACTTGGGCGTTGGAAGGATTCTTCATATCATTTTCTTAGCGTATCGTTGAATTGGTCGAATCCATTCCCACGGATGAAGGCTTGACTGGGGAACCATATAACACCAAGAAAAAGAAAAGTGAAAAGGTAAGGTAATGCTTTCCTTATGTTATTTTGAATAAGGGAAGCTTCACTAGCATCATAAGCCAGATATTCAGTCTCTCGTTGGTAATTTTCGACAACTGGGCAATGGAGAAAAATGTCAGTGGAAATTTTTGTGGTGCCTCAAATTTTTCGCTGACCACATTTTTTTAAATCGCGCCAGTCAGCCAGCAGGTTATTAAAATATTTTGTCCTTGACAAGTCTTTCGTTACTCTGTCCGTGAACCAATCAAGAGTCACTTGTCATCTCCCCTTCCCCACATCACATATTTTTGTTGCCAGTCCTGTTCTGGTTTATTTTACCGTTGTTAGTTTAGATAACGTCGTTTAAATGTTCTTTTATTTTTTTGCAGCGAAAGAACTGGCAGGATGGACGCAGATTTGTTGGTGATTCACACAACAACCCAATAATCGAGCACAAGAAATTTAAGCAAAATAACGATAGGAGATTCACAAGTTCACCTCGCACGAAGGGCTTTCGTTCTTTTGAAGATAGAGACTTAAACGGAAGAACTGCCAAGACTAAACGAGATCAGAGGAATTTTACTTCAAGCAGGGGATTTCGATTTAAAAATCAGACGCACGGAAAGAAATCAGACCCGCAATATTTCAAGCATTACACTTTTTAAAACTTTCAAGGGGGTTTAATTCCATTTTAACAAATTTTACGTAGCGCATCGTTTTATATTTATATTTGATTTTTCTTACAAAGAACAGGGAGCAAACGTCATAATTAAAAGACAGCATTCCATGGAATTGATTATGAACTTGAACAAGAAGCTACAGTTAGCCTATACCCTGGCCGATTTCTGGTTCAAATTTCTCTAAAGGATGGTGTTTTTGAGTCACGTAATGCTGAAACTGGGAATCTTTTTTTTAATTATAAAGAAGACAATTGAATCGAAAAACTTTGAAACAAAATCATATCCAGGAAAAGTCATATGAAAGCAATTTATAATTGTTCTTGCTCGTAAAATATGCTGCAGTGAAGATTTCGCTTGGTGGTAATGTGCCCGCTTGTCGGCAGAATAACAGTCGAGTCGGATCCTGAACTCTAGGCCGTCGGCCTTTTAAGTTCAACCGTACTATAGTCAAATTTTTGGTCTCATTTTCGTTCAAAATGGTCATAGAAGGAAATCCTTCACTTTTCATGAAACGCGTAAGTTCGTGCCTAAAACGCTTTATTAGTTTTGGAAAACACGTGCCACTAGCCCCCCTCCATTCAAAAACAAAAACCACGGCAAAACCTATCTACATCACAATACTGCTATCTACATCATAACTGCGAGGATCATAGCTTCACTTGATTTCACATCCGCAATTCAATATGATTCATTTCATCCGTTAATTCATTCATCACGGGAACACTTGAACCCACAAATGACCAACTCCCAACATCAGTGGCTTCATAGCTCAATTGGTTAGAGCGTCGCACCGGCATCGCGAGGTCAAGGGTTCAAGTCCTGAATTTTTTTCAGGCTTCTCAACGCAATTGCTTAATTGCGTTCATAACTGCGAGGATCATAGCTTTACTTGATTTCACATCCGCAGTTCAATATATGATTCACTTCATATATCATTTCATCCGTTAATACTGCTCTCTTCACGAAATACAACCAGTAGCGGTACCTCTGGACATTTAAGCCTGAACGTTGTACCATGACGAGTCTCCCCGAGATTTCGGCCCGAAGATCGCTTAACCGTTCTTGGCTGCTTTCAGATACTCGTTCACGACAGCCCGTCTGCTCCCGACGAGGCAGTGAGGGAGAGAAATGTCTGCCCTTAGACCGTATGTGACAGATCCTTTTAGTACTCGAAGCTCAGTCCCGTTACCACTGAGAGTGAAAATGCGAGCCATTTATGTTTTAACCATGAACCCATCGTCTTCCATGTGGCACGCAATGGAGCAGACTTAAAGGAGTACACAGAGTTGCAAACTTTGCGCGTGCGCACCAGATTTGCTAAAAGTGATGAAATGAGCAAATGAAATATAAGGAACAACGCAATCTCTCGTGAAACTTTTTTCAAAGATGTCATACAATTTTGTCTTGTAACTTCATAAGGATTATTTGTCAAAAAATTATTAGAAGGAAGACTTGCACCGATGGCAATCCGACTCCTCTGAATGTCCGTCAATCACAAATTTCAAGTCACAGCCCTTGTATGTTCATTGTATTCGACTCATATCTTGCTCTAAAAAAATCATAACTGTTAAATTGAATGAATGAATGAACATTTTTAATGGCGTGGCTTCTAGCCGGCTACGTGTGCTTAAGGCAACAACGCCGAAGTATACACTCCTACAGCGTCTCGGTTGTCTCCTTGTATTGACGAAACACGAAACACACAAGTGTCATAGAAGTACGATTAGTTTGATAACATATTGGGCTCTAAAATTTTCTGTGATGACAAGTGACTAGCACACGTTACGAAGTTTTTGCCCGACACTTAACCGGCAAAGTGCAAATGATGCAGTTCTCCTGAATATCAGTGATAAGAAGGAAAAAAAGGTTTAGTATTAACCAAGATTTAATGGAACAAACGCGGATGTTTTTTTTTAAACTTAACGCATGCGTAAAAATATCAATAGAAAACCCCTTACCTAACACAGTCTTGGATGAACTGAGACTTTTTGGGCCCGGCGGCGCTTTCCATTTGACAGAACTGACCGGCCTCACCGGGCATTTGGAAGGGCTAAGTCTACGGCGCCTTCAAAATAACACACTATGCGGATAATATACATGTATACTCCTCTAAAGAATGTGACGAGTTACATGTATCATGCAACTCTTTCTTCAAATTGTTGCATTTTCTCAGTTGCAAACTGACCGGTCTGGGCGGCCAGTTCTGACAAAAGGAAAACGCCCTTTGACTACGATAGGAGTTAAAGTACATGAGGTGATAAGTCGGCGGCACCTAAACAAGTTAACTGGATTTTTCTATCATAACAAGAAAGGATCGGAATGATGGACTCCTAGAATCAATCAGTTGTCGAATCTTCACTGAAGGGGGGGGGGGGGGG
>BLFK01000028.1:423702-479613 GCA_014634185.1 Astreopora myriophthalma
GGGTGCACGAAGATTGTTAATGATTCCTTTCCGAATTATTGACATCTTGTTATCGTTTGAAACCTCTGGGAGATGAAATTTTATTTCAAGGTGTTTATGCATGTATGTTTTTACTTTTCGGCGGCCAAAAACTGGGGGGGCACGCCCCCCCCCTCCCCTTTCCACGGCCCTTCTCGTAAAAGGAAAAGTACCACCCGACAAAAATTCGTGTTGGGGATGCCAATTACCTGATAAGGTCATCAGAAAGGCTGTCTATCTTTTCGTCCATTTTGTTGAACACACCATAGACTCGCAGCTCCTCGCAGGCCAGTGTTAGCCACAGAGGGTTTGCTGAGCCTTCCTTCTCCAGCAACATAGACATCTGTCGGTCATCAAGACGCTTATTGTACAGCCGCAAGATATTCTCTACTATCAGCTGAAATGTCACAAATGACAAAACCTTAGGTCGACATTTAAAGTACGCAGTTTTGTTAATTTTTTAGAGGAATTTTCAATTGAGCGTTGAAAGTAATGTCAGGGTTCGCATTGCTAAGTTTTGAGAATGGCCACCTTCTAAACCAACAAGAAGCAAAACAAATGCTCGTTTTCGTTCTCACGCGCTTGACGCCGGCTACAAGTCTCCGCCTCAAGTTCCAGTTGGATCATTTGACTGTCTTCCCGCTGCGATCGATTAAGTCAGATTGGTTTTAAAACTCTCACCAGCCACCAGTAATTAAGCTTTTACTGATCAGTCCCCAAAAGATATCATATGCAACTTCATAATAGCAACGACGTCCTTTACCTTTCTCGAATGGTAGTCTAGTTGCCCACAGGTGATTTCACGCGGCCCTGATTTATAAGACCTCAGGAGACGATGACATTCGGTGTCATTGATCATAGAAAGCACCACTTTCACATTGGGAGAAAGAGTCTCTGGAAGCCACCGTGTTAAATATTGAATCTTGTCATCATCCATCTGAAAGTTTGAGGAAACGCTTGTGAGCTAGATTATACAAAGTAGAGTTATCCAATCCTAAGTGTTCCCAAACGGGGCGGCGCCGGCGAAAATGTTCTACGTCAATATCATCATACCGGTTTTTGTCTATTAAATGGCGTTACCTGATTGATGGCATCTACAAAGACCACACAGGGTTTGGTGTTCTTATTTGACAAAAGACTGTTGGTAAGTTGCACCAAGGAATCAAGGTCACTTACAACATCACGCTGAAATGGTTTACACAATATCACGTTAGGAAACAAAACAAAAACAAAAAAAAAGAACCCAACAAAAAACAACGAGAGAAATTACTTCTCCTCTTAAGTTATCTTCTCGTACAAGGAAATTACAGCGAATTTAACACGCACACTGTCACACAAGTTTATTACCTTAGAAACATTGATTTCTCTTGATAACCGTTGTAAGAAGAAAGCTAAATCAGTGGATCCTGGAGTAGCACCCACAAAGTGGAAAAACACTTTACAACCCCTGTAATAAAAAAGGACAGGAAAATTTAGTTTAGGGGAACTCCATCATATGGTTGCAGTCAGAAAACCGTACTTCTACAAGCAATCGTATGGGTTAAGCGTTTTCGACTACGAATGTTTTCAACATTAACTTTTAGAATCGCAACCACACAAAAGTGACATGACAAGAACAGAAAAGGCTTAAACTCAAAATTTAATGGGGAGCACACACAGCATCACATACCCATGCAACTGGATTTCCAAAACTTAGTTTTGTTAAAAAAGAAATAAATAATACATAAACAAATAAAACCATTTCACTTAATTTTACACCTGTCAGAAATTTCCACTTTCTGATCAAACAGAAATCATCTACAATAGACGTAGACATTTTTACCTTGGCCCCATTAGTTCGCCCCTTTCAGCTTTAGCTATGGCATTGTTCGCACTCTTTGCCATGATAGCAGACTTCCCTGAGCCTGCATTACCAATAAGCAGCAATGGTGCTTTAGATTGGTCATTCATGATGTAGTTATCTATCTGAAAAAGAAATTTCATGTTATTTTCCATGAAAATACATAACCCCACTATGCATGCTGCAAAAGACGACTCATCTAATGTGACAATTGCAAAATTGCAAGTTAATAGGGAAATTAGTTCCGCATTCTTGAAGTTTATTGCCTTAACTCATGCGAGTTTGCTGCAACAGTGGTTAAATTCCTTTTGTTTGTAAATGCATGATGCTCAAAGTTTCATTACCAATACATTTGAAGGGCTCAGAGCAAAGACGTCTTAAATGCCTTTTTCAGTGCATTTGGTCATTTTGCAAAATTGCTGCCAAATTTTGCGCAATATGCGGAAATTGAGTTGGCATGTTTTTGACCCAAGCCCTTCATTTATTTCGACTACTACCATGGTTATAACCAGCTTACCTCCGCAAGTATCTTATCTCTGCCAAGAACCACTTGTCCACGAGTGTCCAAAAATGACTAAAACAAAAGAGAAAATTGCTGTGAGGAAAAGTCTGCATGGTGTTTTAAGTGAGCTCACACATTGGATATACTATCTGACAACAAACACATAATGAGAAGTACTAAGAGAATTTGTGAGTTGAAAATGGTATTGACCTCATGCGCTGTTCTCTGTGCTTCCAAAGGGTCTTCAGGTGTTGGATCAAGAGGGTACTGGTGCTCAATACGATTGCGGAAAAATTCAAACACCTGCCAATAAACAACGCAGCATTATCAAAATGTAGGGTAACCATTTACACATCATTATTTGAGCAGCCATGTAGAGTTACTGCATACATGTAGCCTTCAGCGGTTTCCCCACCTTCATGTGTGGAAATGAAGTCATTCAAGCATGGAAATGAAGGGATTTGGTATGCCTCAATGTGTGTCTTTGTAAGTGCTATCTGTCCGTTTCAACCAATATTGGAATTTGATGGGATGAGGGAAGAAAAATAAAAAAGATATGACTAGTTACAGTGAGATTTTTTTTATTTTCATCATATTTTGAAAGAAAAAATGTAGAACAACTGATTCATGTTCAAAGGGGTCACCAACCATTTATCAGTAGCATAAGTAAGCTACATGTAAGCAAGTTAACTAGATCATCTGCCCCTACCAATGCCATGTTTTCTCACCATTACACACAGCGAGCATACTAAATGAACGCTATTCGCATGCACACTAGGCAGTGCTCGCAATAAGCGGTCGTCCGGTCGTCCGAGACGACCAAAAAGTTTACCGGGCAACCAATTTTCAGTAAAATTAAGAGGCTGGTTGTCCGGGGAAAAAACAACGGACAACCCAGAAAACCCAGAACAACCCAAGAAAATAAATTAACCATAAACAGCACCTGACCTACGTGACGGTTTTGTTTTGTCAATGTCCGGTAGTGTGAAGTTAATAATAATTTGCCTCAGCTAAGCGTTTTCCGGTGTTTTGGATATCTGTAAATTTTACAAAACATTGCCAGGTACGAAAATGTAAGAGACAAACACAAAGTTTCTTGTCTGGAGGCAATCAAGATCAAAGACGCCATTTTGAATGTGCCACAACTTAAACCCAGACTTCCGCGAAAACCATTGCCGCACACTAAGAACTATGGGATTAGTTCAAGCTTGACCGCCATGTGATCACATCTCAAGCTCAAGTTAACATGTAATTAAATGCACTAGGAAGACAAAAATGGATGTTTTTTTGAGTAGTGCACTTAAATGTGTGGGTTTTTCTACCGGGCAACCAAGGATTCATCAGGGCAACCAAATTCACGGCTTTGGTTGCCCGGCTTTTGAAATAGGGACAACTTGGATTTTTTTTAATTTCGAGTGCTGCCAGGGATGTGCAGAAACAATTGGTGCAAATGTCCTTAATTTCTGCAATGAACATTCACAAGTCATCAACCAAAGATCGATGAGCGTTGATGAGAGTCAACAAAATAATTTCTCCTCCCTCTGTTTTCATCGTGTTACCCAGTTAATTTCTGCCTGCAACTTGCAGCAATTCACTTCAGAACCATAGTTCTGTTTATTTCTCAATATCTGGCCATGATTTGACAAAAATAATCAAAAAACAAAGAAAAAAGTCACTTATGTTAAAGCACAAAGCAGTTCAATCATGGCATTAACATAATTATGTAAACAGTGTATACCATTTCTGACTAACAACACATGTTCAAAACAACCACTACATTTTGTCCGTACACTGAACAAAAAAGGAACTTACTGTTTTGTAAAAGACAGACTCCGAACCACTAATTCCCTCGAGTTTCACTTCTCGTTCATCACACAACTGAGCACTTTTCTTGACACTGTTAGCATTGCATTGAACTTTGTAATGAACAATGTTTTCCGCCTGAAAGATTATTCAAAGTTAAAATATATCAATCAACCACATCCATTGTACATGTAAATTTACTTGAATGTACATTGACAGCATAACTGTTGGTGTGACATACTGGAAAATGATCCTTGAGCATTTCTTTGAGCTTTTTCATCTTTTCTGAGCACAAATCATTATCATCTACAAATGCCTCTTTAATCTCATCAGGCAGAGCTTCTGTGAACTCGTCATCTCTAATTAGGAATAGTGCTGAAACAAAACCAATATAAATGTGGTTAGTACAGAAAGGACAGCTAAGAAATGATTAAGTGACTTGTACGAAGTAATAAAATGTACACACTGCTACTTAATTCAAAGCCAATTGGGATGATTGAGAGTACATTTTGCAAGATCAAACGAGTTCAAGTCAAAATTATTTTGATCTAATCTGATGTGAAACTTGATGACATGTCTCCATGGTTTGGTATTTATTCCCAGGTATGTGGAAATCATATTAAGATCATTTTTATAAGTTGCTTATCAAGCTCTTACTTATTATTGAGTAAGAATCTCTTAAGATCTTATAAGATCTTCAAAACATTGAAAATTGAATTTTTCTGTTGAGATCTGATTAACAATCGCACCAAGACCTTATTATTTTAAGATGAAAGATCTTGAACAAGATCTTAAAGAAGGTTTTAATGAAGATGTTCTTTATAAAGAAAGGCTCTGAGTGAGTTTCTACCAACAAAGACATTCTTGCAAACAAGGCCAGCAAGTTGCTATATCCATAACATAGCCACTGTCCAGAAATAAAAGCCAATTCTCCTTAGGAAATTTTCTGTGTAATGGGTAGAGAAACCTACTACATGTGTGTATTCAACTGTCTGAGAAAATCATCTGCATTAATGCCTCGAGGATTCATAACAAATTAATATTACAGTAGAGCTGCAACAATACATTTTCTCACGATACGATACACATCTCCATACAGGTGCCATGACATGATACATCATACAAGACATCATTACAGCCTGTTTTGTCCGTGGGAGCGCAAGACTGTGTCAGCTGACAATTAACGCAATGCACACATCTTGAAAAATATGTGTCAATATACAAAGCAAGGATGGAACTTACTTGCCCCTTTGTGTAATAACTAGCTACAAAATGATTTATTTTTGGGTAAGGAGGCATTAAAGGCAGTGATTTCTGAATGTCGATGAATAATAAAACAATATCGCAATACAGTATGTTACTTAAATATTGATTAAAAAAATAATAAAAAATAAATAAATAAAAAAATAAAAAATATTGCAATTCACCAGTGCACCGGTGTATTGTTGCAGCTCTCACGCACAGCAGCAAAAATTTCAACCAATCGAATTTAGCCACAAAAGTGCAAAGTCAAGTTTAATCACGTTAATTACAATTATTATATGGCAGGCCCCGTGAGCGGGCAAGATGAAGTGAATTCTGTGCCCTGATTGAATAAAAAGTAAAAAAGAATAAAAAATTGCATAAAGCGGACTTCCAAAGTTCGTAACTTTTGACAATGTCGGTCATGGAGTCGAAAAAGGCAGCAGAAGACAGTCAAGACAGAAAACAGACGAGTTTCGGTAAATACAAAAATTAAACAAAAAGTGATATAAAGGCATGAAAACGGTTTTGTCCTATGGAAAATGAGAAGAGAGAGGTATAGCCATATAATAAATACTTTATTGACCAAGCTTGTTCGGTCAAGGTGGCTGGATATTGGCCTCGTTCTTTTTGTTTTGCATTTTTATGGACCTCAACTTCATCTTGGTCCATAAAAATGAAATAAAATAACTTGGCCAATATCCAGCCATCTTGACGTCACGCTTAGTCAACAATGCATATATACTTACCATTAGGGTTGCATTTACGAAATGCACCATGAACAATTTCCATTTCTGTGAGAGATAAGCCATACACCCATCCATACTGCACAGCTAAATTATAAGTCAAGTCCCCAAATGTTGGAATCCAGCCAGCACGAGCACTAATAGCATGTGAATTGAAATAAGACAAGGGTTCATTCATTCTAAAAGAAGTGTAATGAGTTAGTTTGAGTTTATTGGAGTTTGACCACCAATTAAGGTGGTGGGGGCCACACAACAGAGCTTTCGCCCCAATTGATTGTGTGTCCATGAGGTCAGACCACAACACCGGGTACAGCTTGCCCTACTCTTTGCGAATAGTGTGTGGGTTCTTTAACATCCCACAGGGTTTAACTGAACAAGGGCTGTGAGATGGGACCTCCGGCTTATCGTCCTTATCCGAGAAAACTAGGAAGTCAAACCATATGCAGATGTAATTACAAAGGCAGCACTTTCTCCTCTGTTATCTAAAGGCCCTAAGTGTTGGTCCGGTCGGGATTCGAACCACGACCTCCCGCATGAAAGTCCAGTGAACTCTCAATTGAGCCAATTGGTCGCTGTCACCAGTTTTATTTTCAGCATAACAAATCATGAACAGCTGCTACTAGCAACCTGACTATGCTTGTGCAGGTGTCAACTAGTATCATCAAGAATCATGATCAATTTTTACAGAAAGCAAAATATCTACAAACTCTTACCAGTTAAGATTAAGAAAATAAGGCACAACGTTATCTTCATAGCAGCGGTCCAATTCACCAAGACAGATCTTTATTGTTTCTTCAGTAGTAGAATCCTTAGGTACTCCCTAAAAGTTAAGCAAAGCTTTTCAAATGCCATCATTATCAAACCTCTTAAAAGACATATTGTAAAACACAGAAAACAATTGAAGGGCTCAGAGCAAAAACGTCCTAACTGACATTTTCAGTGCGTTTGGTCATTTTGCAAAATTGCGCCCAGATTTCGCGCAATACACGGAAATTAAGTTATGGAATTACCTATCCTAAGTGATATGAACAAAATAGTGAAGGACCCTGGGCAGAAAAGCGGGAAAATATGAAAATACAGGTAAAAAAATTCTTTTTTTGCTTCTTTTCATCGGATTGCCCCAATTTTTGGCATATAGCATGGGGATGTTCACCCCGTAATTTAGTGCAGTTGGTTCGGTGGAAATTGGCCGCGATTTTGAGAAATGACCTAAAAGTCACACAAAAGTAAGTTAGGACGTTTTTTCCCGGAGCCCTTAAATTAGGTATCATTTTCCATAATATACCTCTTACCAACCGAGTTCAAGGGCCGCACTACAAGTTCTGGCTCATGCTTTTTCCACCTCAATTTATGGCCCAAGCTGCACAAGGGCCATCAAGTGGAAAACACATGGTGCCATAAGTTACAATGTTGACCCCCATCCCCCCCCCCAAAAAAAGGTTAATATGATGTTTATTAAACTATCTTTTGGTAATTGAATTGAGCAGGAGTCATACTGTAGAATACAGTACAGCCCACTAAATTGGCCAGTCATAGGGAATGCAGTATCTGAGACACATACTGTAATAATGTGTGTGGGAGCTCCTCTTCAATTATTGTTATTGTTATTATGCTCTTATCAAGGTCTTTTACTGAGGGCGGAGGGGAGGGTGGGAAAGGTAGATGCAACTCCAGGGGAGTTTGACATTTTTTGTGGCAGCTCAACATTTAATGCCCCTACATAGATTGCCTCCTATAAAATTGTCATGTAGTCAAAGCCATGCAGCATATGGATAAACTGGTTGCAGTGGACATCAGAATCCTTGAACAGGTGACAACATAGATTGTCAAAATCCCCCAGGGGGAAGATGTAATTGATAAGTGCATAAGCCATTCTAAGCTCAGCTTGGGTTAAGGCAGGTTGATGGGTTGATTACACATCTGAAAGATTCCACAGGTATACATGTATGACTTCCTAGTTAAGGAAAGGCTATGTCCCCGAGAGGACAGACAGACAGACAGACAGACATAGTAATAATCACAGCATTTCTTACTCACCCATCTCAAGTCACATTCCACCAGATGGAGTTTCCTTTGTTCACACCAAAGGCGTAAATCAGGGAAAACCTGAAAAAAGAAGGGGGAAAACCACAATGAAACTTAATGGTTGTGTGCAGGAAACAGTTGACAACAATAACTGCTGGAATGCTTGTTTACTAACTTAGACCAAACTCCATTCAATTGCTGAATAGAGTTTGGTATAAGTTAGTAAATCAGCTTTCCACTGTGAGTAGCAATGTCATACCCAGAGTCCTCAGGCTCTTTGGTCAGGGGGTTGTTGCCAGGAAAGACTCTGGGATAACTGAAAAAAATTCGAATTTTTTGATTGGCTTTTACTTTACTACTTCAAAAGAAACCGTCCCAGATTTTGTGGGAAAATGGTGTCCATTATCCCAGAGTCTCTCCTGGCCCCACTCGCTGACCAAAGAGCCCGAGGACTCTGGGTACGAGATTGGTGTGAGTAGTTGATAGCATGTTACACTGTAGGCAATGCACTTATCGAGGTCGATTCCCAATCAATATTGACTGGTTTTCCTTACTCTAATGAAATCTTTAGGATCATTTTGCAGTCTTGCTAGTTACCACCTAGCAAGCAGTGGATACTCATCTCTTATCTGCTTAACTCGTAACAAAATGACAGAGAAATAACTGTTAGAAAGTGACTCATTCTGTCCTTATTCATGGACAAATACAGTAAAACAAAACTGGAAAACTAAGTTTGCAAACCACTTTTTCTTCCTTCCATAGGTACATGTGAGCATTGCTGCTATTTACCTTTTGAGGTGGCTCTACCTCTAAACAAAAATATGGCATCTGCTTCTGATAGTACAAACAACAAGAAATTTGTTTTAAGAAAATGTTTGTAATTATTTTGCAAGCACTTTGGTAAGCTGACAGGAGTGAGGCAACTCATGTTTCATATTCCTGTGAGCACAATCTGGAAGCATTTGTTGAGTGCGGGAAGAAACAAAGGAAGTGCTCTCAAGCTGGGTATGGGAAGCGAAGTGTTAAAGTGATGTGATGGGTGTTATCAGCTGTGCATGCTCGACAGAGAACGGTCACTTGCTCTCAGCGATTTCTCTATCATTTTGCTACCAATGCGGATAAGAGACTGGAATCCATTGCTCGCAGGGTAGTTAATCGTTGATCCATAATGATTCCAGCTAAATGCATTATGCTGTCAATATGACATATATGTCGATTGGTAAAAGCTTAATTATCCCGTCATAACATTGCACAGTTACATGTAACAACCTGGTAACAACACTGAGATTTTGAAGAAATGAAACTTTAAGGGTCTGAGTCGAAACTCTCGTATATCAACAACATGAAATGCAATACATGTAAGTTGCAACTACCTTCACTCGGGCATGTTGTCTCACGTTAATGAATGTTAAACAAAATATTTATTTAATACGATGTCAGGTTGATGTGTTATAAAGATCCATGGATTACCAGAGATCATAAGAAAAGAAAGCCGGGTATGAAATTGAAACTTCGCAGCGAAGCAGATATCATTCCTAAATTAAGTTTTATAAGCGACAATTTCTGAAAAAACATCTTACTTTAAACTAACTGAAAAGCGAACGGCAACAGCCATGATTTCGCCTCCAAAGGTAAAGCTTCTAAGATAACATAAGATTGCTAAGCTTACTTCTTTCACCAGTACCTCCCGCTCAGCGTGAAAATCTCGGAAAGTTGAAGACACAAACAATCTAATGGTCTTCCAACCTCGTCGGTTTTTCACGGAGTCTAATTTCCACTCTCTGTTTCTCTCAGAGCTCTTTTTGACAATGGCCCACATATTCTCGGGATCAGCAGGACGTAACGCTGCAACCTCCTCGTACGAAAGGTAAAGAAACTCTCTGGTGTCGATATATTCGTGTTCAGGTGCGTTGCTTATCTGTTGTGGTTTCTGAAGTTCGGATTGTTCAGCTGTTTGTGGTTCAGGCGAATCCGGTCTTTCCTTGCCTTCTGCCTTCGGTCTTGGTTGAGGTTGATGTGCAGAGCTTACAACTGGAGGTTTTGAAGTTCCGCAACCCATAGAACTATAAATGAAAAGGGAATATGAACAGCTTTCGTATCTAGCAATACATCTCCAGCCCAGTCATTCTTGGTTGTACAGTCTTCTACACAACAAAACCTATTTATCATAAATTTTCACAGCAAGAAAGTCATTGATTCGCGGAAAACGTTTTGTTTGCGCCTTTCTATGGCATGTTGCTTATAGCAACTGATTGTTTACGAAAGTTTTCAACGGATGAAGGCCGAACAAATTAGTTAAGCTTACGTGCTATTCCCTTGGACATAACGCCTGCAATAATGGCTACAGTTCCCAAACTTCCTGCCATATTTTCCCTGAGATACTATACCCGGCCCAGTCCACTGAAGATTTTTGGGCTAAAAATGTCTTTCCTGTGTCGTTATATTTATTTACCGCCCTTTCGTGCAAATTTGTCAAAGTAAGTGTTATAAAACGTTCAAACATTCGATTCCCTAGAGTAACTGAAGATAACAAGATAAAATATCCAAGAACTTGACAATTACGTACTTCCGGTGTCAAGTCCCGGGAGAAAATAATAAAATTTAAAAAATTAAAATTTTCCACATTTGGTATGTTTATTTATTTCTTTATATTTGTCCGTGATGGGCGTCTCAACCTGTCAATCATCTTACCTTGTATTTTCATGGTCGACTTGAACATTTCTCCCGCGACAACAAATAAAGGCTAAAGTTGAAGAGGTCGAGTCTCTTGAGTTTGCATTAATTTCCATCGTGTTGGATCGGATTCTCTCCCAGGGTTCCGGCGTACCCTTTTTATTAGGGGTCAAAATTAAAGGACTTTTCAAGGACTTTTCATTTTTCAAGGACCCAATGCAGTGCAAAATCAAACCAATGGAATAGGTTTTTACCAGTCTTTTCTCTTATTTACTATTTGGTGTCGTTAATTCTTTGCTAGAAACATTTTCGTCGTGTTAGTCACTTGATAATCTGGCGGTTGGATGGCGTGAGCAACAAATTTCAAGGACTTTCCAGGCCTTTCAAGGACTTGAATTTTTAGTTCGAAATTCAAAGACTTTCAAGGCGCGTGCGAACCCTGCCTTCCACAAGTGTTGAGAAAAAAGGCAGACAAAAGTGCCGTAAAATTGAAGTTTCATCGAAGATGACCAAGAAAGCTCTCAGAGAATGATAATCAGTCGTCACGGGTTAAATACAGTCGAACTTCTCCTTACGGACACCTCTCTAATACGGACACCTCTCTATAACGGACATTCCCCTTTGTCCCGAAAAAATTCTCACCCGTTTTCTATAAAAAAAACCTCTATAATACGGACCCTCTCTAATAAGGACAACGGACACTAAATCTCGGCCCCAGAGAGCGAAGTCATATAAACTTAACCTCTTTATTACGGACACTCTGGTGATCCGGTGTTGACATATAGTTCACATATAGTGTGCACGAGTTTGTGATTACGCAAGCATGAACGTTTTATTCACTGATCTTCAACTGGAGTTTGGAAAATTGTACTTTTCTTAGTACCTTTTTAGGTGAAGCATTGCGTTATACGTAGTTCCTTTGGTTTCAAATAACTGATTCGTATAAGGTATGTACTTTACGGACAGCTGGATTCTCCGTTAGGTCTAAACATTCTTCATTCTCAATCGACTAAACTGCATTTTTAACACCGGAATAAACTCAACTAAAGGAAAACAAAACGAAACAAAATGTGGACGTTCTACACCTCCATAGCGATTTTACATGTTGCTGTTCTTTCACAGCAACCTTTTTGAACAGATGCTTATGGGAATATAACAGCTAAAAAAGAAACAGTTGTAACCAACCAATGTCCGGGAGAGTCCCTGAAGGCAGCAAACATTTTAACACTAGTTCATTAGGAGCTATTGCTCTTTTTGAATAACTTTTTAGTTCTTTTGTCCTTCCCCTTTCCAACGAGACACGTTAATGTCATTGTATACGCGAAATTAATGTCCTCGTTTGTTCGCGCGGAATTCAAACAATAAAACAAAACAAAATATGTCTGAAAAAGCGACAGCGTTTTAAAGTTTTACCGGAAAATGCGTGGTTCCTTTTGCTGTTTTGTCATGCTTAGTAAATGCGCATGCGCCAACTCCGTGTATTACAAATTAGTACCAAAAAATATCCTTACCATATGGAATACATGACAACTATTGTCGCAAATATATATCGCTCCAAATCATAGTATAAAGCAGAAGGAGTTGAGCTACGAGTACGTAAGGGATTTGTCACGTATGGTCTAGGGGCCGACATTTCTCTCCCTCACTGCCTATCGGGGATAGGTATCCGAAAGTAGCAAGTATAAGCGATCCGCGGGCCGAAATCTCGGGGAGACTCGTCATGGTACACCGCTCCGGCTTAAATGTCCAGAGGTACCGCTACCGCTTCTGCATATTTTTCTTTAGGTATTTAGTATGCGCATGCGCAACTGCCCTTGTGTACCAATATGCCACGTGCGAGTAAATTAATATGTGCCTTCAAATCAAGATTACTTCCAGTCCGTGATAGATCTATTGTTGAAAAGAAGAAAGAGCAGAAGAATAAGTCGTAATTAGGGTCTCTCCGTTGGGAGCACCACAAGTAGTTAATATTCCAGTTAGCAGTGATAGTTTTTGACAACATAACAAGTTCGCATTTTGTTTCTGTTCGTTCGTTCGTCGTATCATTGTGTAACCCCGTTAGTTGGCAACCTCGTTCCCAGGGTCTCTTTTCTTTCCGTCCCCTGGAGCGAGAGAGGGGACGGGAAGAAGAGAGAGTTTGTGATTACGCAAGCATGAACGTTTTATTCACTGATCTTCAACTGGAGTTTTGACAACTGTACTTTTATTAGTACCTTTTTAGGTGAAGCATTGCTTTGTACGTAGTTCCTTTAGTTTCAAATAACCGATTCATATAAAGTATGTACTGTAACTGAGATGTACAAATCAATGTGTCAGATACCGTATATTAGTCAGTTTAGATACACTGGGCCTATTTTTCGTTACTGAACACTTAAAACTGTCAGTGGAGTCTTAAAAATGTTGCAATCTTGGTGACCTCTATAATACGGACACCTCTCTAATGCGGACACTTTGGTCTGTCCCTTTAGTGTTCGCATTAGAGAGGTTCAACTGTAGATGGTAATGATCCCATAGGGTTTTTGTTTTTAGTTGTGTTCAAACCTTTTATTTATACCGCATACCCGGGAGCCTGCTGACTCAATCAAACAATGCAATTTTGCGTGACAAGGTCTCGCCCGTTTTGTTTTCTTTTCTAGCTGGTTGCAAGTTGACATTTTGCCCAGAAATAATTAATTCCATCCTGCCGGGTTTTAAGGACAACTTTTCACCGAAAAAACGATGGAATTGGCGAGTCAAAATTAAATTTTCTTTGGACTCAGCGTTTTGGGGGCAGAAAACAAGCCGATGCTGAAATAGCCTCCCATCCGAACTGCCGCCTCCAGACAAGAAACCCACGCTCGCGATAAATGAACAGAACGCTTTAAATGCTTCCGAAATTCTCCGATGTTCATAGATATCTCCTTCCAGGCCCTGCTGAACGTGCGACTGGACTGTGACTGGTGAAGAATCATGCACGAAACAAGCGAATACAACGGCAACTTATGAATTCGACTCTTTAGTATAGTGTTGGTAGGAACGCCTGGCGCCAAAAGAGCCTCGATGAGGCCATTGTTAAGATGCCCACAGTCGGAAAGACAGAGTAACACAACGTGTAATAGCTCTTTAATTCGTCTCACATCAGACCGAAATGGAAAAGTACGGAAGAACATTTTCAGTGTTTGGGAACCATTCTAATCCTCATTCTGGAACGCTGGCGCAGATTCACATTCCAAACGATGCCAAAAAGACACGCACTCTAAAATGACTAAAATTTCAGGAAAAGAACAGATGGTCTTCCAGAGGAAATGTCAAAATCTTCCCACACGATTCTTGTACAACAATGAATATACCGGCGTACGTCTATAGCTCGTGCGTAATACAATTCTGAACAGGGAGCTTGAGCGGGAGTGAAGCATTTTCCCTTTTAACCTTCATTGACGCAACCACATTTGTACTGCTCGGTGTCTTTACTCGTGTAGAGACGATTTGCTCGAAAATTAAACAAAAAAACAAACAAACAAACAAAAAAACCAGCCCAAAAATACCGCTGAAAAGTCCACTTCCAGTTGACGTCCGTCGCTCAATTTTGGAAAAACGCCTTTGGGTATATTCAAAGTTTGACCGCCGACCGGTTAGCGCGGCTGGTAGAACACCGGATTCCCGTGCGAGAATGGGATCTGTGGATGGTTAGACTTGCTAGCCTTCTCTGATAACGACGACTAAATGGGAGTCCCCTCTCACTGCCCTTGTTCATGATGACTTTAATTGTGGGACGTTTAAGTATAGAACCCAAACACCGATCGCAAAGAGTAGGGGACGTATGGCTCCCCGTGTTGTGGCCTGGCCTTTTGGTTGGCGCTTCATGTAGGGATAACCTCATTGCGCCTTCTCCCCTTGGACTGAATTGTCCAAGAAAAATTGCTATGTTAAATTTCTAAAATGATTCAAGCCTCATTATACAGTTTCTTTTCAATTTTATTAAAGCGGCGAAATCGTTATTTTTAAAGCACATTCGTCACGCATGCGATGTTTATTACTTGGCCTTTGGTTTTGTGCAACTTTATTTTTACCTCAAATAATTAACATTTTAAAACTCGCCATTCTGATGCAAAACATGTTCATAAATAACTAAATGGAACGTCTACAAATTTCTTTCTTCCCAGGTCAGTTCCTTCAGGTACGACGTAACTATACTGACTTGAAACGTCAATAGACGGATGAGTCATCGTGGATTGTCTCCTTCCTCGTCAACCAGGGTTTTCATCCTTAAACGATGTACCAGCTGGAAAAATGAACAAGCAAACAAGGATCATTTTTGGGATCAATCCAGTTTGGAATACACTGACAAGACTTCTTAGTTTGATTTATTAGGAAAATTTTACTCGTCTGTCAGCAACATAAACATTGCTTCAAACATCAATTCGCCTTCTTTACACTACTTGGCCATTATTCCAAGAAGTGGAGAGGGAGGGAAATAGAATCTGAAAAGTTGCAGCTGAGGTGATAAATATACGACAGATGGACTGATGCATGTCAACCACTCTTTCGTGATATATACGTATATACCTGGAACTGGCTAACAGAAACATTCGGTTTACCGTCGGGCAATTTGCAAACTGAACGGTATTTTCCAAACAGAAGACGATAAAGACATGTTCGAAAATGTAAAATGCAGGATGCTGTTGCCGGATTTCTTTAGTTTGTTGAAAATATTGTCTCATTGTTATTTGCTGTGATTCAGTTTTATCGTTGCCTTACCCGCTGAAGATTAGTTCACATTCGAAACACAACAGAACAGCAAATTAGCGCTGTCACAAAGAAGTGCAACTAAGTAAAAATGTTCTTTACCTTTGGCACGAAGATTGATGATATTGTGGCTGTAGCAGGGAGTATTATACACACACTGATCACGGCGTACAGTTCCTTGAACTGTTTATCATCCAAGATCATAGTCAAGACAACACCAACCATGGACAGGACAGCCACGTTGTATACACAAATACCGATTATACGTGAGTCGTTCAGGTGAGGGTACAAAACATTCCTTGTCTCGTAAGCGAGGAAAAGTCCGTACAGCAACAGTATTCCCTTGTACACATAGATCAGACTCAACCACAGATGTAGACTCTTTGCCGTGCAGATATTTAACTTGTGTTCGGTGACTCTGAACGGGTCGTGTTGATCTTTCTGCGACAAATGCATGAAAAGAGTACAACAAGTCGGTATTGGCTACTAGATTCTCCAAAGTCAGTGAGTCAGTGAGTCAGCCAATCAGTCAGTCAGTCTATCAGTCAATCAATCAATCAGTCAGATCAATCTGTCAGTAAACCATGCAGTCCGCGTCCACCCCCCCCCCCCCCCCCCCCCCCCCCNNNCCCCCCCCCCCCCCCCACCCCCGTCCACGGGTCTTGTTCATTCTATATTTCGTCATAACTCCTTGTGTAACCAATAGAACCAAAGCTCACGGATAACAAAACATAATTGATGTCTGACCTCTTCATATATGGTGACTTGCTCGTGTTGCAGCGGATCAGCAAGTTCCCATGTTACCAAGGTTGCCACGTCAATCAAAATAATTCCACCCACCATAGCAAGCATCGACCAATCAGATAACGGACCAAGCTGAGGAATCAATCGATAGGGCAATTTTCTGAATGTTGTCCGAGTGGAAAAGTGCACTGTGCATTGCGGAGTAGCTTGCATTCTGGCCAGGTGAATAATCTATGCAGTATAGACTTAACTAAAAAATGACGCCCAATTTATCATTCTTCAGTGTTCATGTAAATTCCACATCCAAGCTTCACTTGGAATTTGGCACACGCTAATGAGACTTGGTACGTTAATCTGCATAACGACAAAAGAACACTTTATTGTCCGCCATTCAGTTATGAATACGAAGTATGAATTTGACGAAGTTTCTAGAAATTATAGAACAATCTTAAACACTGTATTATAAGCCGTGCTAGAAACATCTCCTTAGTCTTGAACGTTGACTTCTGTACAGTTAATTTTAGGATATGTCATCACGAGTTTGTGGAATGTTCTTACTTCTAAAAATAATGACCGCTTACTAACCAAGCTTGCTCTCTCGCTTCGCTCGGTCCGTACTGCCTCGACCTCGGGCCAATATTCCCCAGTACGGCCCGAGCAAGCTCGGTTAGTAAGCGCTTAATATTCACTGAGCCTGAGGCGAATAATTGTTTTAGTATAATTTTCAGCGGTGAATATCAAGGAAGTGCAAAACAACGTGCTAAAACACGTTAAAAAGGCACGAAAAGTTCTTGCTTAGCTTAGCAGCCGCGCCTCCAAAATGTTATATTCACCGGGTAGCGCGGTGAATATAAAACCGAATTCTTATATTCGCCGCTGCAAATTATACTAAAAAGGCTCTAAAATATAGAGTGTTTAGAGCTGATTTTCTTACTAGCTTTAACTTTCCAGTATAAAGAGTTCCGTGTCAGACAGATAAAGCGTTTGTTATTAAGGAACAAGCATCTTTCTTCACGTTCTTCTTAACAACTCCAAGCCAAAGTATCGGTCATGTGACCAACTGTTGCAAAAGGCCTATTACATGTAAAAAATTCAACGAATATGAAATACAAGGGCTCGGTTTAGACTGTTTTTGAACTATTGCTGTCTTGTTCACGGCAAACCAGCAGAGATGACTATAGGGCCACCATTTTTTCACATTTTCCGTTTCCAGTTTTCCGTTCCTAGGCGTATGGCGTAAGTTTATCCAAGTTCGACCCAAACGAAAAAAAACCAGCAACCTTTTATCTACTTGTTATCGAATTTCAGACGAAGTACTTACGCGCACCTTTACACGCTTTTTACCAGTACCAGTTTTATAAATTCTGAAATCCTTGTTTGTGTAAATCTTATAAACTCTCCAGGTCTTGATAAACATGGCGCCGAACGCCAGCGAAAAGCCTATGCTCAGAATCCATGAGCGAGCCTGCAAATGAGAGCAAACGAAAACATGTCAGTGCAAAAATGTGATTTCACGATATCTAAGGTTAGTTAGGAAATGTAATCCAACGAAACAAATGTCCTTCCATATTTTTAACAAGCCTGTGAAACATATTTCTAGGGGTAGGATTGTCGTAATTCTAATGACTGGAATGACAAAGCCCCAATTTCCTTCGAGAACGATACGTGTGCCCAAGCTCAAAAGTCATGTTCTTCGCAAAACGGGGAGCTCTTAAGTGGGAGGCTCGATATGTTATGGTCCGGGGCCAGGAGCAAAGGAGTAGACGAGGTTAGTTTTAGTTCTTGAAATTCCCGCGAGAAGTGGTTGCCATGGTTGCAAGCCCCTTTTCTCTGTACGAAAAATACATGACAAAAATAATGAGCTTTCAAGCGCTGTCACGCTATAGCTAATCCATTTGATTGGATAAATTGGATGAACGTGTAGGTCTTATGTTTTTTTCGCGCATGAAAATATCGTTCCAAAAATAGCTTTGTCTAATCCTGTGTTGGCGCACAAACCCATTGATGGAGATGGACCTTCCTACTTAACTTATGGGCTTCTGGCAAACTTTGAGCCCAGTTTACTTATGTATCAGCAATATTCAAATCTTGCTTGAACTCCTGGGGTATGACAAGAAAAGCGCCTTGAAAACAGTAACTTATATGACACATCATCGTCATCATCATCATTGTCATCATCATCATCATCATCATCATCTCGTAGATACCAGCTTTATGATTCAATGCTGTTAAAACCTCTACTAATACTGCCGATACAGTTACGATACTGATACTGGTACTGATACCCCTACCACTACCACCACTACCTCGGTGATTTTCGGAGCATTTGTACCGTTCGAGTGTGGATAAAATTGTGTACATCAAGAGCACAATGAAAGTGGACAGTAGCAGCCCCCATTTCTTTTACATGAAACTTCATTCAGGCGCAAACAAAGCGAAATCAGTATTCAGTGCCGGCCGGGGTTTCGGCTCGTTCCGGTTTTGCGGGATTCTTCCAGAGCGTACGTTACCCTTTCAGCTGGATAAAGCTAAAGTAGACTCCGGGGACGAGATTGATGAAATCGCCGCCATGCACTTTCTACTGTACATTGTACTGCACTGGAAGAAAGAACTGAACAAAATTTCTTACTCGGGCTGTCTTAAAGTATCCTGAATAAAGATTGCGATGCGAACAGACTTACCTTACAGATGCGTGGCACAGTTGCCTTTGGGTCTTCAAATACTCTCAGACCGAAGAAAATCACCGTAATCAAACTCATAATACATCCGAGCACCACGACGTCGTTGAATAAGGGTGCAGAAAGACTGATGAACCTGTTGAACGCGGCCAAACTCAATGAAGACATTGACTTTGCGTTTTCTATGCAAATTACTTACATTGAGTCGTTTAATTATCTGCCTTTATTTTATCAACTCGAAAGCAGATGAGAAGCGCTAGCCCCTTTCTTAATAATTTAATTTCCTATTAAGCATTTTATTTAATATTTGGGCTAAGAATAATTCCGAAGATTAAAACCAGCACTCGACTTTTGTCTACTATATTGAGTCGTATTTCTGGGATTAATGGAGTCGAAGGCTTGAATTGTAAAATTGATTCCTGCTGATGATTTATTATCTGCACTTATTCTCGTGGAAGTCCACGTGTTGCTTTACCCTATCTCCGTCCAGTCCCTTCCGAAATCCAACATCTGTCAATTAGTAGAATATTAAACCTTACTTGTATTTGCGGTAGTAGCGGTTAAACACCAGAAAAATAACCCCTAACACGATGCCAAACGTGGCAGCAGTTGAAAATATCATGAACAGGAAGGCAGGAATATCGGACATCTTCACTTTCCTTCTTGTGCGATCTGAAGGTACGCGATTATCTGCAGCACAAACAGAAAACAGATTGGCTTAATTTTGAACAAAAGAAAATAAGGCTGATATACGAGTCCGTTACAAGAGCGATCCTGCTATAATTTTATAGGTATGTCAAAAGCGTAGAGACGATTCTAGCAACGGAACAATTGCCTTTGGTGGCTTAAAATCAAGTTAAAACAGGGTCCGAAAAGTTCTCAGAGCTTTGACAAACGAGCAACAGACCGTTGGTAGCCGCTTGCGTTCAAATCCAAACCAGCTTTAGACCCCGGGGTGTTGCTATGCTGACCGCTAGCACTGGGGTCACACTCATTCCCTGCAAACAGGTCTTTTGTTACCAACTGAATGTTGTTTAACTCTTCAGAATTGTCAAAGAGTAGTATATCCCAACCAACTTTATTTCAAGCCTCTCTTGGGTGAAATGTAAGAATGTTAACATGACAGCAACTCCAAATATAAACATAGCCAATTCAGTAAGTCCAAAAGTTGTCTCTGGGTTATCCAAAAGGCCACGTGTGTCTTTTTCTTTATGCAGGATCAGATAAAAGTTTAATAAGAAAAAAACGTCTTTACCTTTCCATAACGTGTTCTCGCTGCCGTTGAAAAATTCTATATGTCCCTCGCCGTTACGTGCGGCCAAGTGTCTACCAACTGATACTAGTTTCTTTCCACCGTCTGGAACAAAATACAGACGACAACAGACATTTGATGCACGATACAGTAGTTATTAGTACTTTGATGATTGCTGCGTTTTCCCATTACGACGCTTGCCGACTGATCGACAAGTGCCGCGCCAATATTTCCACCAATCACAAGCAAAATTGATAACTTCGCAAGCGTTTCCTAGCATGTGTTTTTCCCCCGACGGCAGCCATATTTTCAATTTATCTACCCAGCTGCCAGTTGTTCGAAGGTTGGATACCGTTATCAACTAGATAAATAAATATTCCCCGGACAACTTAATTGGTTTTGCTACCTCTTGTCCGCTATCTACCCTTTGAGCCCAGAGAAGAGAGCTTGCTAGCAGGCTCAGTAGTGTGTTCTTCAAAAACGGCTGCCACTTCATTCACCATTTTCGAGAGCAAAGAAATTGTTGAATCGCCCTGAGTTTAATGAAAGTTAAAGACATTTCAAATTTGATTCGAAACGCCCAGTTCAACAAGCTTTCAACCTTTTTCACACTTTCAACAACATCGAGCAGTCAGTTCAAACGCTCCAGACAATTGGTTGACCAAACGTTGGACGCCCGGAATGTTGAGGGTCGTTGAGGGAAAGGTTGAAACTATTTGTATACAGCCGTTTCGAGAAAGGTTGGCCAAAAGAAGTGTACAACCGTACGCGACAATGCCGAAAGGTAGTGTGGGACATATTCAGTCAATTTTAATAAAAACCCAGAATTGGGGATGCCACGAAAATACAATGGCCGATCCTAACCGAAACGCGTAGACTAACGTTCAAAAAGTCTCTCCGCCATTACGTCATCCGACTTTGCATTAGCTCGCCACACAGACTACTATCCATAATGCCTTTCGGCTCTGTTGCGTACGTTTTGATACTTGTCAGTTGAACAACCTTTCTCGAAACAGCTGTATTCAGCTTTGCCTAATGCATTCCCTATAGCCGGTACCTTGATATTGTTTCAGCAAAGTTATTCCCTCTCTCATTTTGCCTTTATCAAAAGACATGGGACCCTAAAAGCGTAATGCAACTATTTATATGAGAGATGAAATTACAAAACACAAATATTATACGAAGACGCAAATGAGAAAATGTACATGCATGTGCATATACATATACCGAAAAATTAGACTACGAGATCGAGTTTTCTGTCAGTCAATAGATAGTCAACGATGCGCGCAGCGCCGAGTTCACTATTTCACTCATAGAAAACAAGAATGAGTAGTGTAATTGTTTTAGTAGAAATCCACTCACATACGACCTTCGAATTCATTCCAATTTTAGGGGTAGATTTAGGGGGGAGGGGGCGAGGGGGCCCCTCTTTTTTCCTGTATTTTTCTAAAAAAAGTTTCTGTAACTAATCGACTTTTAAGTACATTTCGTGCATCAGGTGATTTGATTTTTCTTTAGTTTAGTTTCAAGCAGCATCTCGACTAGTGTGAATTTTTCGTTGGGATGGACGGGGTGGGGGTGCACTCTTGCCTCAATTTCTTCGGCCCCTCTTTCTGGACTTTCTGGATCCCCCCCTGGATTTAAATTTTTGAGGAAGCCGCCATCGCTTTGTTTTTGGTCAAAACGTCTACTTTTTTGCTACTCACTATATAACACTCAATAGATAGCGAGTAGCGAGCCAATCAGATTAGAGGATTCGTAGTGGTATGCCAGTAGATTTTGTACCAAATATACATACACATGGGCTGGTTGAAATGGAGCAAGAGTTCAGTTTTAATGATATCTCTGAGGCAATTAAGGTGGCTTGAACCAGTTTCAACACTTTGAAGAGAGGCTCCTGTTAGCGGAACGATTGACACTACAACACTGTCTCGCCTAACAGGAATCAGTCTTGTGTATGCCATTTTTTTTATTGCTGGAAAGTAATTAGCAAGCCAAGACAAAAACTCCCTGTAAAGTTTCAAAAAATCATTTGGAGCAGCTTTAGACCCACCCTAAAAAAAAAAAAAAAAAAAAAAAAAAAAAAAAAAAATATATATATATATATATTAAGGTGGCTCTGAATCCACTCCACATAATTTTTTTTAAATTTCGCATAAAGTTTCAACTTGGCCTACTGATTACTTTTCGGCGATAAAAAAATTGGGGTCACCCAGTTCATTTTTGAGATATGAGCCAAAACTAAAGCCAAAAATAGGGAATTTTTACAGGCCTTTCCTGTTCCCACTGTAACGTATTACGCCACAATAATGACCGCATTATGTTCAGCAATAATTTTAATATAATTAGTGTTTCATATCGCACAATATCATTGCTGATACGTGATGCAGTGTTGTATTGTCAATCCCTCTGAGAAGAATCTTGAAAGTGTTGAAACTGGTTTGAGCCACCTCTCACAGCTCAAACCGACCAGTGCAGTGGTTTCTGCAAATAATACAACTGAGCTAAGTGGACCAAAAATTTTTGTTTACCGTGAGGCCTTCGAAGCTCACGGTTTTAAGCTCTTCATTCAGACGTTCAGTCAACGTTCTGTTGCCCTCTTCCTTGGTGTTAAGTGCTAACGGAAATTGCTTGCTTGCATTTTTCATGGCGATAATAACAGCCCACATTACGTCAAATGAGATGGCAAACGTCCTTCTGTCACTGGATGTAAGATTTAACTTGTTGGAGACATGCGCTAAAGACTAAAATAACAAAGAAAAAGTACGTAAAGAAAAACAGTGTAGCCTGCGGGGGGAAGGAAAGTTTAAATCCAGTCATTACGACACAGAAAAACTCTCCCTGCGATTCCCGTCTAATAAAATGAAAGTGAATTTCATGAAGACTTTAGGAAAATGACACCATCAAATCAAACTGACGGAGAATGCCACAAAATTGGCACCAAAATTGTTTATCCAATTGTTTGATAACGTGAATATTGACCGCCCTAAAGAGGTTTCAAGCGTAAACGTTTTTAGAGCGAATTAGAATCACTCTTCCGAGGAAGGAAGCGCTAAGGCACGAAAGATGCAGTAAGCTCTTTTATCTCCTCAAGATGACCAATTTTTCTTTTCTCCTTAATTAATTGCCGGTAAGTTCGCTACTTGGGAGGATATCTACTTTGTTGGCTTTCCATAGAGCATAGTTAATCGATTAGCTATGTATAGAGACAAGCTTAGTACACATAACGCACTCTACAAAGTTGCGAGACGAGCATTTACAACGCTTTCGTAAGAAATTCACGTGTAAATAATACCATCACAATTTCTTTACCAAGCCTGAATCAGTTATTGTGTTGATATCGGTCCTTAAGCCATTCTCTGAAAGTATAAACGTTCTATTCGCAACTGCTTGATACTGCTCTTTGGTACAAGTTTCGCTCTTAGCGGTTTGGTTTTTTCTTTCTTCAAAGGAAGTTATTGTAACCCAGTCATCCACTGTGCCAGCCTTGGGGCCCAAGATCCAAACGTATTCTGGTCCATATATTCCTACCTTGTATAACTGTGATGTAAAAACGGCACAAGAAATTTAAAATTAGTTTTCCTTGTGGGCATATTACGGCGATAATACGTAGACATGTTACGGCAATATATCTTTTACCTTAGTGCTCACAGAATACACTGAAGACCTTTTTACGTTACCGATACGGAGGCCATCTTGGATTCTATTATTCTGTGAAAGATATTTTGGGATGTCTAGGGGGCAAATTGATACAAGTTATGGGTATAAATTTGGTTTCTCTTTGGTTTTGAAAAATTTCAAGCCACTTTGATTTTTACAACCTTTATTTCACACTATAATTAATCTGAGGTAAAGGAAATACTAAAATTGATCTCGTTTGAAAAATTTTAAACCAATACTAAATATACTTACAGTATGTGCGGATTTAACCCCTGGGCATCCCGTAATATATTTTTCAGAACAATTCGCCGGTAATAAAACGATTAGAGGCCTGTGCCCGAAATGCGTCCGCAAAGCATGCATGGATTGTTTAGCTAGACAGAACGGCGAGAAAATGGCCGAATAACGGCCATGTAACAACCAAATATGGCCGTGCTGTCCAGCCAAACAATCCATGCATGCTTTGCAGTCACATTTTGGACACATGCCTCTACTCGTTTTGTTACCGGCGAATAATAGAATTCAAGTTGGCCGCTGTATCCGTAGAAAGGTCCATTACTCACGGTTACAATTTCCTCGGTAGCAAATCAATCAATCCATCAATCAATAGATCAATCAATTATGGATTGAAGTTACCTGGCAAAATACCAAGGTTGCCGCGATGACATCAAACTCCCCAAGAAATATTTTTATGTCCTGATCCTTTTCATAAAAAAAAACATCTCAAGTAAGTACATTAGGTATAAAAGTATTCGACTGCTGACAGTTGCCTGTTAAATATAGTCGCGTAGGCAAGGAAAGAAAGCAGACTTGACTGTCTCTCAGTTAGTTAGCCCGCTCATCCCGCGAGTGGGTGATGGAGGCGTCCAATAAAGCAATTTGAACAAAATGTTAAAATGCTAAGTCAAAATGTATCAGTGGCATGAAACACAAAACAGTGGTAATTGTGACGTTACGATTCCTGCATGGTGCGAGCCACCGACTAGGCTGCGTTGTATTTCTAAGAGTAAAAATCATTTACATTACCTTTAGCTTAGTAAGTTGCTTCCGGAGAGTATCAAATAAATTATTTGACGTCCTTAACCTTGAGTTGATAGCTTCATATGCGATAATGTCGAAACTTCTATTCCTTTGAGAAAGATCGTTTACAACCTAGATGTTTCAGTAAAAAGAAACTCTCTTGGTACAAAATTTCAGAGAAAAAATAATTTGATATACTATACTCATATATGAACATTTCGCCTATATTTGTTATTATCTATTCAACTATTAGTGCTTACTTCATACAATACGAACCAATTTATTTAACTTTTCTTTATTGATAACAGGAATTAAGGCGTACAATATTAGTTAACCTAGATGTGACCCTCTCCTCTTTGTGTAATATCGTAGTTTATTAATAAAGGTGATTATGAAGTGAAGTGGAGAAATAATAATATTCTCACTGCATAATTAATTAGCTCGTTGCAAAATATGTTGTTATTCCTTCACATTCCCCCGGTATCGCGCGTGCTTATAGCGTCGGTAATGCTTTGCGCCGTTTAGGGTTTAAGTTTGGTCGCTCCGCTTGAAGCGTGGTCTTTTCGTCCTGTACTTCACAAAGAAACTCATCTTTTGCGACCAACCCACCTCCCCTGGTGGCGGTTGACCAAGCTCCCATTTTGCTCACATCCTCGTTGTATGCCTATTGCCTCATCAGTGGCGGACTCTTCCCATAACTTAATCTTATGCGACGAGGTAATGAGTATGCAGTGAGGATATGATACTAATAACAACAACAACAACAATAATAATAATAATAATAATAACAGTAATAATAATAGAAAAATATGAACATGCAATTGATCAGCTACGAGTCGGCTTGATACCAAGTACTTCACAGCATAGCTCAAGTAGATATACACAAGTAAACCGTGTACACGGCATTGTACAACGTACTGACCCCATTTTGAAGATGAAGAAAACCATTGCGACCAGATTGTGTATGTATGGCACAATGACCACAACGAAAACCGATGACCACAATATAAAACGCAGAGCGATTTGCTTTTACATGTTAGCGTCACAGAGTTTTGACTCACCGAGCAATTTTAGATTTGATGTTTCCCATAACAATCGGGAAAAAGCCAGGGACGGAAATATAGTATTTCATTGAAGAGAAATGACGTTGGCCGATCTTATTCAGTCTCTTATGTCATGTATCATATTAGTAACGCGAAGGGAACTCACGTGTAAAGCGGAAAAGGTCTGTGATAACCCTGTAATATGCACTCATGGGAAGCAAAACGAGGAGCAGGGAGGGGGCACGCTCCGGGAAAATCTTTTTTCCTAGATACAGATATACGTTGCTGTCGGACCTAAACCGTACGCAACAAGGCTCTAACCCCATGGGCAGCTGCAAATCTTTTTAGACTGTTTCTGTTTTGTTCCAGTTCTTGGCCAAGTCCGCCCACTTATCATAGCTCTTTTTTCACGTGAAAATAGGCCAATCCACCACACCCGCGGACTACGGACCCTTCGCTTTGGAAACAGTGTGTGGGTTCTTTATCAATAATCGACCAACAAAGTTAAAGAACAAGGAATATGAGACAGGGCCAACATATCATATTCCTTACCCGAGAAGACTTGAAAGTCTTATCATTTGCCGAAGTCATTACCTACAAACTGAAGGAATCCCTGGCCAACTGTTTGGGTGTTTTGTTTCTTTTTTGGAATTCGGCTGAAATTTTGTGCTTGTTAGCACTATGTGATGGGAAAAGCCACCAAAAACGTCAAAGGTTAGTCGGTGTGATTTCATAACAGTCAGCAAGGCTGGGCCACGGTCAAATTTCGGTGTATTTCAGTTTGTTAAGTTAAGACTCATATTCCCTCACGTCAGTCTTATCGCGTACGCAAGAGGCTTGAAATTTGACAACGTTAAACTGAGGCTACAAAATCATGATTACTGAAGGTTAACAGCAAACGGACACCGTCATGCCGTCTAATACGAGCGAAAAACAACAACAAAACATACTTCAACATACAGGCCAGCGTCAGTTGCGAAATCGTACACAACCGCCACCCTCGTCCAGTTAAAATATTCCACCAGCTTCTTTTTAGCTGCATTAAATGACTTTGGTATACAAGTAAATGTGAATCCATAAGGCTCATCTAACTCGCTCATGGAATTTGTGCTGTCTAGAAAGGTCACCTGTTCAAAAGATAATGGTAGAGTTACATAGCTCCTGTCATGGGTCAGTGTTTTCACTGTCCTAAATCAAACTGAACGGGTGGATCTTTGTTAACGTCACTGTCTACAGTTCACAAGCTGAAATTCACTAAACAAGCTTAAAGAGCACCGTTACGTCACATATCAATTTAAACCAATCCAATCAGGAAAAATATTTAGTGATTAACTGTCATTACCGGTATGTGATTTCTGAAATTCATTTCTTACCATAAGTTTTTTGTAGTACCCCACCACATGCAGCACACCGGTAGCTTCAACAGCTGTATGAGGTCCAAGTATCATAATGGCTTTTTTATGCGCCATCAAGATTCTATCAGCGTATACAACAGCTTTATCAGGATTTTCCTGCAATCAATCAATCAATCAATCAATCAATCAATCAATCAATCAATCAATCAATCAATCAACAAAACAACCCAGCCATCCAGCAAGGAAGCAAAGAAACAGTCAGTCAGTCGTTTAATCGAGGAATTAATTATTCCGGGAGTGTATTACGTTCTCGTCAGTAAAACAAATCGGACAAACTTACAAAAGTGTTCATGGTAGAAATCTCGATCTCGTATTTTTCAAAGAAATTTGTGAAATCCGAGGAATTTTTGGCGACATCGAGTGCAAGGTGAAATGCCTCTTTGGTCTGTTTTATTGTTGTCCATGACGCCAGATTGCCAATGACAATGGTGGTCTTGTTGGCATTACACTTCAGCAATCCAAACAGGGCGAATACAACAAGGACGGGAAAAGACACGGTATTGATCATCGCCATCGTGTGCGGCAGCCAATTCCTGTGGATGGCAGAGCTGAAAGAAAAGAGTGCACATCAAGAAGGTCAGTTGTCGCTTGATCGTTCTCGAATATGGCGCATTGGTTAAGGCGCTGGGTTGGCATGCGGATGTACCAAGTTCAAACTCCGTTCTCACCCCATCATTTGGATTTCGGTGATCCCGAAAATCAACTCCACCACACCGTGTGGTGGACTGAGTTAATCGCGGGAAAAGTTTCGTAAAAATAACCAACTGGTTGCCAGCTCCTTGCAGTGGGGTCTCTGCAACGTTTATTTGAATTGCTTGATTCTATACACTGCTTGACAAGCGGCTTCAAGCGTTAACTACGACTGCGAATAAATATAAGTACCTTACACTTTTACAGTTCTGTCAAGCTTTCAAACTCTCAAGAAACGCTGATTGAAGTTGTAAAAGTTTTTTAAGGTGAGAGGGGGTGGAAAATTACTTAAGTACTAAATTGCTTGATGGAAAATAGCTTGTCATCTTATCTTGGAAACGGAAGCCCGTTTCAAGCGAAGTTCAGTCGATCCGTTAGCTCAGCACCGGTCTGCTGTACAGAAGTCGTTGCTTCAAACATCGGCCGGACCAACACTCAGAGGTCCGTGGTACATCAGCCAGCCTTCTAATTTCATGAGAATCGGACAAACGCAATCGGTTCGTAACGTTTGGTACGAATTACTAGGGAGCTTACGAAACGACGACGCCGACGGCAACCACGACGCTACAAAACAATAGTTTTAGTGAGCAAACACAATGGCTGTACACGCTCTGAACGTGCGTTTTAGATTTTGGTTCATTTCTTTACCGTCATCTCCTAAACGACGACGTGAAATGACTGAATTCAAGGTTCTGTGGAGGACGTTAGCACATGACGATGAATATTCAGTTCCCTCTCTACGCTTCTAACCGGCTCATACCAGTTCAATTCCTCGATAGTTACCAAGCATTTTAAAAGCCGAACGACATGAAATAGTTGGGTGGTGATACTAATTAATAACACGAACTTGCATTTTTAAATGACATCCTCGTAGCCATCGTCGTCGTCATCATTTCGTAAGCTCCCTTCTTACATGATAAGGGAGTAGGGATGATGCAGGGGCGACAGCACTTGCCTCCCATCGATGCGTCTCGGGTTCGATGCGCGGACTCGATTCCATACGAGCCATTAGTGTGGATTGAGTTTATTGTTGGTTCTCTGTTTTTTTCTCTGCTCCTAGAGGTTTTTCTCCGGGTACTCGAGTTCTCCCCTCTCCTCAAAAACCAACATTTCCAAATTCCAACTCGATCTGGATTCAGTGGACGAATAGCCACTCTGTGGAGGTGCCACTGCAAATTCCGATTATTATTATTATTATTATTATTATTATTATTAACTTTGATAAGAAATGTAAGAAACTACGAACTGAAAATCCAAACAAAGAAATGAGCGTATTGATCGCGAAACTTTCAGATGACAAATTGTAGACAAAGGCTTTTTCACGGAAGCATAAGCTGAAGTAGTAGTAGTAGGTGCATCCGAACTTCAATTCGGTGACATAATGAAATTCCTCTTCCAGATCAATCTGTCTGCCATTGCTGTTCTCATTTCGTCGTTGTTAAGCCCGGTGTCGTTTTTCAGGACGTCTTTTAGTGTAGTATTTGGACGTCCTCTTCTACGAGGTTCTTCAGGCGACCAAAAAATCAACGAACCAGCAGGTTCATTGTGCCGAGAGACGTGTCCAGCAAGTGTAAGCCGTCCTCTCTTGATGGTGTCAGATAACTTGGGAATTGGTCCATATAGTTGTTCGTTGGTCATGTGCGCTCTCCAGGAGACGTTTTTCACCCGTCTTAGCATGCGGGTGTACGTTCCATCTACTTTCTTCACAAGAGTTTTAGTCATAGTCCAAGATTCACAACCATAAAGTAAAATGGATTCAACCGTCGATTTAAATATGCGTATCTTTGTGGATGTTTTGATATGCGAGCACCAGATCCTTGTTAAGGAGTTCAGGGCTCCCCACGCTTTGGCAATCCGAGAGTTGATGTCACGTGTTGTATTAGTATAACCACCAAGGTAGAGGAAATCATCTACCTTTTCTATTTCGTCTCCATTCAATGCACGAATAATGCTGTTTGTAGTCGGATTGAGATGCATCACTTTCGTCTTGCCAGTATTCAGGAAGAGCCCAATAGCCTGAGTGGCGATTTCAACTTTGTGAAGGAATGCCTCGGCTTTGTTGATGGTATCTTCCATGAGGGCGATGTCATCAGCAAACGCAAGTTCGGGGAGCAGTTCGGGGGGAGTTCTTCGACTTCGCCTCCTCTTCAGTGTTAGGCCGTCAGATGTACCAATCGAAGTACGGAGGGCATAGTCGAGACAAACAATGAAAAGAAAAGGGGCGAGTGGGTCGCCTTGGAGAACGCCTGCGTCTATTTTAAAAATATCGGTGTTTCCTTCTGGAGTTATGACGAGAGCTGAGGTGTTTTCGTACATAACTTTGATCGCTGCAACTATTTCAGGTGGAATACCATACGAGGAGAGGATCTTTAACATCTTTTTTCTATCGATAGAGTCAAATGCCTTCTTAAAAGAGTCAAATGCCTTCTTTTCTATCGATAGAGTCAAATGCCTTCTTAAAATCGTATAAGAGGAAAAAAATAAATTATACAGAGCGGTTTTTAATTGGGTCGAAAGTAATAACGCAGTTGCTTTGTTTTGTTTTGTTTTTTTTGCTCTATGATTGGATAAAAAAAAACTTGGGCGGACTTTTTCAACCAATTAGATGATTTTGCTTGCTCTTGTTTTCCCGCCCTCGGCGCCAGCGGCCTTCACCTGCTTTGCGTTCTGATTGGTGAATAAAACCAAGTCGTGAATTATTTCGATTTGTGATTGGCTGAAGGGAGTGCAGTGCTTCCTTCAGAATGTGATTGGCTTCGTAAGAACTTTGGCTTTGGTTTTAACTTAAAACAAAACAAATAACAACAAAGGAAGCTTGCAAAAAGAAAAATACTGAACTTGCTCAATCTGTTTGGATATTTACAGACATAAAATACGATGGTTAAAATGCACCACTTATTAGAACTTTTCATTAGGAAAATATAGGCGAAAAGCTTCAGACGTTAAAAAGCTAAGAACTCCGAAGTAACAAGAAACGTTTTGGTCTTAGACCTTCATCCGTTATGTACACAACTGTATTTAAGAACCTACGCACTATTTTTTCTGTACATAAATGATGAAGGTCTAAGATCGAAACGTTTTTATTAAAATTTAGTTTTTAGCTTTTTAACTTCAGATGTTGTCCGTCCTCTATATTTTTTCAACTTTCTATTCATTCATGCTGAGGCTTGGACTGCCCATCTCCATAATCTCCTGACGTCGTAGCACATTTGTTGGCTCGAAGCACTTCGTAACTACTATGTATATAGATGAAACCAAATGAAGAGCCTTAAAAACATGATGTTTTTTAGTTTTATCCTACACCTACACATAAAAACAAAAACAAACCAAAAACAAAACAAAAAAAAAAACCCACGTTTTTATTCTTTGTTTGGTTTCATCCATAAATATATATTTGGTTTTCATCTATAAATATGTATTTCTATATTTGGACTGCTGAAGGCAGTCGAAATATAGTCACGGCGTTTGCCAATTTGTATTCATTTGTGACAGCATATAACACATCATTTATACTCTTAGTTTAGACACACTGACAAACCGATGGTGGAGACTCACGACAATCGTTTTTTTTTCTTTGTTGTGGTCTCAAAGCTGTTATAAATGGCATCATAACAAAAGAATGCAGTGAAAGTAAAGATGGTAGTTATTTCAGTTCAAACGAGAGGCAGCGGCTCTGAACGAGTCAGTCGAGTAGTGAGCCAAATGCAAAAGGAACATAATCAATGAGCTAGTTGGAGTTTTCTAGCTGAGAAGTGCTGACAGCTGTCTTAAAGCTCTGATATCTTAAATTCTGCATTCGACCTTATGCTGGGATTAGAATTCAGGAATCACTTTGACTCTTTTAACAATCACGAGTGATACAGTAGTCAGTGTTTTTCTTGTAAAAAAAGTCATCTTTAGTCCAAATTAGGCCGGACATTATGCAAAGCACTTCGTCAAACGAACGGTATGAACCGCAGAGAGTTTCATCGGTGGCTCATAAGAAGCCAAACTCGTGGCACACGGCATTTCTATTTCTTTCAAGGCATTTGTCGTGAAAGATTTGTTACGGTACCTGGTGGTGTTAGACGTGATAAGTTCTTTCAGTTATCCACCGTCGATTTTCTGCAGGAAAAAAAACCAAGAAGAGTAATTTATTTGACGATAACCGTCATGCAACTCAAAGCATGTCAGCGCCCTGACATTTTTAACTTTATAGTTATTTCAGGGTGCTGGTACCCTTTTTAGTTCCCATATTTAAATTTAATTGCTTTTGTAACTTACTTTATTTAAATCTTTCGGGTACAATAAATATTATTGTTGTTGTTATTGTTGTAGCGATCAATATGACAGATGTATTTGATCGTAAATACTGGAAAGTTGTATGTGTTAAATGGTGTAATAAATGCAAATTTGAAAGCTGAATTGTGTGTTTGAGTTTTGTGAGCGGTTCGATAGCACTTAACACGTACTGTATATCAATATCCAGCAATATGAATCAATAACTCATGGCGAGCGAAATCGCAAGCCATCTATATAAAAGCTAAAGATCTATACAACACTGGTATTGTCTTAGTGACGACAATGTTTGAGCGAAAATCGAACCAAACGAGTATTCGTTGCTGTTCCCTATAATAAGGTGGAAGTTGAAATATATGAATCCTTGGTTTTTGAGTGGAAAAAGGTCAGGGGAACCGTTGAAATCTTCGAGGAGGAGACACGAAAACAAACTGAAATTAAATAAATATGACGTCAAAGGAAGGAAAGCCAAATAAACGAGACATTAAGTCCTTCATGTGCCTAACACCTCGAAGGCAACCATGTAAAGATTTCTCTGTTTTTTATAATTGGGCAATCCTTGGCTTTTCATATCATTCACTGTATCTTTTTAGTCAAGTCTAGAACTATATTTTCGCTCATAAGAACAGGAAAACCACATGCTTAGCCAGCAAACTAATGAGAATTGAATCCCTTGTGTCCACAGGTTGATCGATGTGACAATTACGCCGCGGCATGCCGAAATCTAATGAAGTCTGCCCGACCAACTATAGGGCTTAGAAACTAAATTCGACGAAATAGGAAAAAAGGGGGAAAGAAGAAAAAAGAAAAGACAGAATTTGTTTAAAAGAAAACCTTACTCCACGATTTAACTGATTTTGCAATTGTAATTTGGGGTTCATTTGTGTGACAGCAGTTTTTGAAAGTTGTATGAATGTGATTGGGAAGATGGAGTTCCATGACGTAATGTAACCTCAGGAAGGAATTAGATTCTCCGCCGTATTTATCCCCAGAGGTAAAAGACACCCCTTCTAGATAAGAGTCACGATATTTATGACTATAAATTTATAATTTACATGATCATCATCATCATTATTATTATTATTATTATTACTATTATTATTATTATTATTATTATGTCTCACACCATTCGTAGATTAACCTGGGCAAAATCGTTCGAAGAACACCGCTTTAAAAGTCAATCATTAAATTTATCAGTGATCAAAGCTACAAGTAAAAACATCATATTTTAGTTATCCTAAGACAAAAATAAATAAATAAATAAA
Source organism: Astreopora myriophthalma (assembly GCA_014634185.1). NCBI lineage: Eukaryota > Metazoa > Cnidaria > Anthozoa > Scleractinia > Acroporidae > Astreopora > Astreopora myriophthalma. The sequence goes on from BLFK01000028.1 coordinate 457,322, forward strand.
TAAATAAATGATAAATAGATAAATAAATAAATATATATATATAATACATACATAAGTGCACAAAGCGTTTTCCGTCACTTGACAAGTGGCTTCCTTGCTTTATTGAGACAAAAGAAAGCTTTTGCAGAAAATTGGGTTCATTTGCCTGTGACTGGGGGATTAGTTTGGGCCACCAACATGTCCGCCATTTCTCTGTTTTGGAACACCAAGCCGTGACGTCATGTGTACACAAGTTGATGTCATTTGTTGCTACAAGCTGATGTTCATTTGTTGAACAACGTTCCGCTTTGCTATGGCAACGAGTTAAGCCTTGATGTGCCGCACGGGTAGTTCATACAAGTCCAAATCTTATCACGATCTTGCTTACGCATAATAACAATTGCCCCTGCAAACTATTTACGTAGTTTACATTTGATCGGTGATTTGAATGACTGCTATAAAATAAGGATTCGGTTTGACCATTTCGTTTGTGTTGTTTCAATCTCGTTTCCAGAGCCCACGCACCTTTTGGTAAGCGCCAAGACACGTAGCTCTGGAATAATCAATTTGCAGAACTACGTTGATTGGCTACACGATTTATTTAACTGCTCATGTTCAAACTACCGGAAGTAAAATTGCTTGTAAACAAAATCAGAACAGCTGAGCGCGAGTTTTAAACGAATATGGCACAGAAAACTTCAACTGGTAAACACGAAGATTTGTCGCTGCTGTTGTAAACCCTTGAGTTCTAATGATCGCCCAATTTCACTTCTCAGGAAATGGAAGATCGAAATCCCAAACTTGAGTGACCTGCCAAAACTCGTCGGTAAAACCGCTAAAACATATTTTTTCATCATCACAACCGCTTTCAAAATTGATATCACGATTACTGTTCTTTCAAAATCAAATTGGACTCTCCTAGCTTTTCAAGTGCGTATTGTATGCCTTTGTGGAACGCATCCACATCGACTTTATCCCTGGACGCCATATTGTAAACCACGCCATGGATGCGCCGTGTAACTGGAACTCGTAAAATCTTGGAGTCTGGAAATTCCAGAGCTCCGTGTCTTGGCGCTGACCAAAAGATACGCGGGCTCTGGGAATGAGATTGGTGTTGTTTTGAAATTTTTAGCCTTGCCATTGCGCATAAAGTAAAACAATAAAGCACACCCTTTATAAAGATAAATCCCTCAACTGAGGGATTTTATACAAACAAACCCAAAAGGAAAAAGTAAGAAGAAGTAAGTTAATAGTTATCACATCTCGAAAAACTGCACTGAACTTCTACACGTAAGCTGCTGGTTTAAATGTTGTTTTAATTAATATTCTCGAGTCACAAACCATATACTGTATCCCCAATCACGTAGTAAACTTTAAAACGTCCAGAAAGTGCGTTTCTAACTGACTGAACCCAGAATGTTCAGCTGCAACCCGTGGCGTAAATTTGACGTTAAAGCCTCGCCCCCGCGAACGTCTTACTTTTTCACTTTTGATGTGAAAATTGAAGTCAACGAACAAAAGGTCTCAATTGCAATAATTTATACTTGGGAAAAACATCTTAGCACTTTCATTATGTTTCTACTGTCAAATATAACCAAAGCATGCTACGATGTGATCCAAAGCTTCAGAAAAAGCGAGTGTCAATGAACCTGTTGTTCGTACACTGTAGGCAATTGCAAAAGACAATTCAATTCTTGGTTTGCAATCACGTGATCAGCAGGCATGTATGTTTTTTTATCCGAAAAAAAAAAAAAGAAAGGAAAACGTTTGCATAAAAATCTAATTTTAGGTCGTGTTCTATTAGGATCAACCGTTTCAAAGAAAATTGTTTTTGTTTGATCTGGTTGGTGTTCCCAGTGGAACCTTTTTTGAACCATTTTTGTTTGAACCGCAGTTGCAACATAGGCATTCTCAGACCTCCTCGACTTCTTTTGCCTGGTTCGGTTATCCAACATGGCTGACGTGATGACAGGTGAAAATATCCAATGGACATAAATTTTTTCGATATTCGAACGATAAAAAGAAACATTAGGAATGATAAAAATGAAGGGAAATAAATGAAAAGATTTAGAATAATTTGTTATTCCCAGTCATACGCAGTGCGTTAGACTTGCCTTTCTAAAGCAAGAGTCTCAACTGCTGTATGGGGAGCATCGACAATTTAGTTGTTCAAGGTAATTGCACCTGAATTCCATGTCAACATGACGGCGAATGACTTCCCCTGTGAACAGGTGGCTTTAAATTTTTTTGCAGCTTGAATGTGCTCGTTTAAAGAAACAAATATCTGGAACGAAAATCGAACAAAAGCGGAGCGTTCGACGTGTGCGAAACTCGTTATAGACATCCCAAAATAAAAGATGCTCACAGTTTTGCTCTAAAATGACTCGCACCGTTGGCACTGCAAACTAAGCCAGTGTCGCTGATTGCAAACGCGGGGTGATGTCTGTCAAGGCGTTGCTGCCTCATACAATATCTCAGTATGATGACTGATCAAGATTCGAGATGGTCCTCCATCTTTTTCTCGGTAAAAGTTAAATGGCACCTTGGTGTGAACAACAAATTTTGAGTTCGTTTGCGCGCAACCTGCGAAAAACTGGAAGAAACTGCGAGATCTCAGTTGCGCGGCATAATTTTTTTTACTCTGATTTAAAATAAATGATCGAAAATGAGAAGACCTTGGTACAATTTCAATTTCCGAGTAACAAAATAAAACAAGTCAGTGTACGCTAAAGTGGGATTAATCACCAGCAGCCTTAACCACTCTTCGGAAAGGTAGGAATTTGATATCTGATGTTTAAGTTTTTAATTTGTTTACTAGTTGAAGCTGGGCTACCTTTCCAAAAGATCAGCTCTAGTCCGAGAACTTTTTCTGCTTTCCGACAATGCCAGCTTAAGGGAGCTTCAACTGTAAATTGTACGGGTATTTGTCAGCAACTGAAGCCCGTCACTTGAAGTTTTAGCTTTTTGTATACTGCCGAATCTCGTAGGGCAGTTGATGTCTTCACTGGAAAAGTAACATCTTTGAGTGGCAGAAATATCCCCAGACCTACTTTCTGAACTTTTTTCAATGACACTGAAAGAAGCCAAGGAAGTCTGAACATACCTCTGCAAACTGTTATTTATTCCCAGAAATCTTCTCATCCTTCGAATCCAATTCTCATATATGCATCTTTTTTGACACTCACTGGTAAGCCGGAGACAGCTATATGATTGCGTCAACAGAGCTAACTGAAACTAAAGCTGGCTTTATGGGAAGATGGATCATCAAACAACTAACTGAATGCGATTCGCTGAATATTGGTTCGTCTGGTGAAGGCCTCTCAATTGATTGGCTTAGAGACGTCCGATTGTAACTGAAGTAGGCTTTTTGGCGTCAGTTGCGCTTTCGCGCAAAAACATAGCCATTCTTTAAAATTTCTTCTTAACAGTTATTCACACTTAATGTCGAAAGCTATAACTCATGCATTTTGAAGGTCAAGAAATAAGCTTTTCTTTAAAAAAATATAACTTATCAAAGGGAAGACATAGACGCAAAGCGGACGTTCGCCGTATAAATATTTAAGACATTTGCATACATATAAACGAGTGATAGTTAAAACTAAAACTGCCCCGGCTTTATTTGGCTTTGTCAGTGGTTACCTATCCCCGTGAAGCTCTTAATTAGCATTTAAAATGTTTCTCAGAATGTCATATTATTATCAAAAACTTTTCTACCAGACACTAACTTTTGAGCAAAGGAAAATTTCGCCAAAAAATTATTATGAAAAGATGAGTTGAATATTAAATTTTTAACGCTGGAAAACAACGCACAGTGGTGGAGGAAAAGCGGCAGTGCGCGCTCCTCGTCGCGCCCTGATTTTGCACAGCTGTTTTTCCCCCGGCCTGTTTTTAGTAGTATAGAACATGTGGGCACGAGAGCATTTTTCGTAGAAAAATGCCTTCTTACTCCCCATATTCTATGCTGCTGTATTGGCATCCACTTTTTTGTTATCCCTTATTTTTTGGTATCCAATATTTACAATTTTCATGAGCTGGACCACTTTCGCGATCTGTAAGAAATGCAAATCCGCATTGAAACTGAGCACTATTATTTAAGTGTTATATAACATTACCATAACTTCGTGACAATAACAGTATTAAAAGAAATTTCAAGCTCACGATACAACTTTTGAAAGACATGTTTCGGCATGACTCATGCCATCATCAGTTTAATGTGTCGTTTCTTTTTTTATTTTTAATTAATTACGTGTACGATTTGTTTACGTTAGCAATTTGAAAATTAAAATACAGCAACAGTTACAATTCTGCGCGTGCAAGTGCATAAGTGTTAATTACAAAAACGAGTCAGCAGAAGCAAAAATCATTGTTATGTTGTATTTGCGCATTTAGTTCTGGCTTTAAGCGGCTGATGTAGATCGCTTCTTTGAGCTTAAGACAGTGTCTAGTTTTGGCTGAATCTACAATCTTAAAACAGTCAACCGAGCAGTTGCGGTTACAACCAGGTGAATCGTTCGGGTGTTTGAATACATGAGAATTTTTATCAGTCGAGAGATGCTCTTTTATCCTTGTAACTCCCGTTACATTGGCGAGACGTCACGCCACTTTGCAACAACTAAGAATAAAAGAGCATCTCTCGACTGATAAAAATTCTCATATATTCAAACACCTGAACGATTCACCTGGTTGTAACCGCAAGTGCTCGGTTGACTGTTTTAAGATTGTAGATTCAGCCAAAACTAGACACTGTCTTAAGCTCAAAGAAGCGATCTACATCAGCCGCTTAAAGCCAGAACTAAATGCGCAAATACAACATAATGATTTTTGCTTCTGCTGACTCGTTTTTGTAATTAACACTTATGCACTTGCACGCGCAGAATTGTAACTGTTGCTGTATTTTAATTTTCAAATTGCTAACGTAAACAAATTGTACACGTAATTAAAAATAAAAAAAGAAACGACACATTAAACTGATGATGGCATGAGTCATGCCGAAACATGTCTTTCAAAACTTGTATCGTAAGCTTGAAATTTCTTTTAATATTTAAGTGTTGCACAAAATTAACAATATTATTGTATGTGACAATCATCAGGAAACTGAACAGAAAAAATGGAACATGCTGAGTAAGTGGTCCCATGAACAGATTAAACTGAACGACAGTAGCGTATGGCTTGCCCTGATCCAATTCAGATTAGAGCTTGCAACTCCAAGTAACAATCTGGAAACACGCGTTAGGAACAAAATGCTAGAGGCGCCACACGTTTGACACATGCCTTAACATAGCATAGAAATTAACTCCAGACATACGCAAGCTTTGGGTAACACACCCTTCCCAACAATTTGGTGCAAATCTCTCCAACGTTGCTTTCGTGAAAAGAAACATATGCTTTCAAATGCTTTAAACATGTATGGAAAGTCAAGGTCACTAAAACTATTGAACAGGCAATCAAATCAAGGTTCTAACTTGCTATTTATTTTTTCGCAGTTTCTTGGATCACACCAAGATGGTAGCTCACATGTGCACCACCTCCCTCATGCCAGACTTGAAGAGGGCGAAATGGTACGAGGGATTCACAGGGCAACACCACAGTCTATCAGTGTCAAAATGGAACTGCTGGAACCATTCGAACGAATAGATGTAGTTTAAGTCCAGTGACTGGATGGATATATATATATATATATATGCGTTATTGACCAAGCGTGAGGTCAAGATGGCTGGATATTGGCCAAGTTCCTTTTTTACGTTTTTATGGACCGAGACGAAGTCGAGGTCCATAAAAACGCAAAAAAAGAACGAGGCCAATATCCAGCCATCTTGACCGAAAAAGCTTGGTCAGTAAAGGAATATTATAGGGCTTTCGGGGAAATTTTTCGCGCGGGACACATTCGGTGGTCCCGAGCGGGCAAGACAGCTCCATCTTGCCCGCTCGGGTAGCCAATCACAGCGCACAATTTGGTTCATCTTGCCCGCTCACAGAGCTAGTCATATAATAATCTAACTTATTTTATAAACACCAATGAAATACCAGGCGAGCTTTCGCGCGAAAACAAGATATCTTCAAATGAGAAAATAACATCGGTTATCTTCACACTTGAATGGATCACCATTGCTATGGTTACATAGTGAATCGAGTCTTTTGCAATGATTTGGTATTTCATTGGTGTTTATATAATAAACAGAACATTACATGGCCGCTTGGAGATACGAAATTTCTCTTCTCGTGCTTAAAAGTATTTCACTATTGAGCGCAGCGAACGAGTGAAATATTTTTCAACACTCGAAGAGAAATTTCGCATCTCCGCGCGTTCATGTAATATCCTCCATAAGTTTTCATTTGAAATATAATTTTTCACTGAAACAAAAATTAAACTGAGTAGAGAATAAATTTGAGAAGTTATTCACGTGTGTGTGTTACGTATGTACGAACATATATTTACCCCTTCAAATACTAAAAGAGTTATTCTTGTTGGGATTTTGGAAAGCTTATTTCAGTGGTAACTTAAACAGGCGTTTTTAAATGTCTTCAAAAGGGGTGATTTTACGACTAATTGCCAATGACAATTAGACAATTTAAAAAGAAGTCTGGTATTTAAATATCGTAAAAGTGGAATGTTTAGGGAGTTTTAAAAGTGGCAATTTTAAGGAGTCTCAAAAGTGGCGATTTTAAGGCCTCTTAAAAGTGGCAATTATAAGCAGACTTAAAAGTGGCGATTTTAAGCAGTCTTAAAAGTCGCAATTACAAGGAGTCTTAAAAGTGGCGATTTTAAGCAGTCTTAAAAGTGGCGATTTTAAGGAGTCTTAAAAGTGGCAATTTTAAAGAGTCTTAAAAGTGGCACTTTTAAGGATTCTTAAAAGTGGCACTTTCAAGGAGTCTTAGGAGTGGCGATTTTAAGGCTCCTTAAAAGTGGCGATTCTAAGAAGTCTTAAAAGTGGCGATTTTAAGGAGTCTTAAAAGTGGCAATTATAAGGAGTCTTAAAAGTGGCGATTTTAAGGAGTCTTAAAAGTGGCAATTATAAGGAGTCTTAAAAGTGGCGATTTTAAGGAGTCTTAAAAGTGGCAATTATAAGGAGTCTTAAAAGTGGCGATTTTAAGGAGTTTAAAAGTGGTGATTTTAAGGTGTCTTAAAAGTGGCAATGTCAATGAAGGTCAATTTAGTAATTTAATAAAGTCTGTTAAGAAAACGTAAAAGAAAATTTATTTGGGGTGTCTTTGTGGTAAAAATAGGGTGTGTTGATATAATTACGTTCTTAACTTTTTTGTGTAAATTTACCAATTTTGTTAGTCTGAGTTACATAGGGTACTTTTGGTTATTTTATTTTAGTATTTTTTCAAAGGGGAGTTGGCCCAGGTGCTGATAATGATCCAAAATGCGTTGGTTTCCATTATATTTCACAATTTTATGGAACTATATGTTTTTCAAATTTCACAGCGTGATATTTTCACAATAACAGCAGGTCAATATTGTCATCCTCATTGCTAAAAATTGCGCTCGTATCCATCTTATTTCAAAATGCGTCGGTTTCCATTTTATTTTACTATTTTATGGTACTATATGTTTGCCAAAATTCAAAGAATCCTTATATATACACAGGATGAAATTTTGATGTTAAGTTTGGCCCAAAGAATATATATTTTGTGTTACAAACAGATGGAAATATATAAAGGTCTATTTGTGGAAATATTTTTAATAATATATAGTGTTTAAAAAATATCTCATGGTGAGACGATTGTTTTGAAATCCCCAGACGCAACCGCCCGGGGGGAGGGGGGGGGGGCTGGGACAAAGGAAAAGCGAGAAGAAAAGAAAACATGGCGTGGGTGTGTTTGTCTTTTTTGCCACGCCTTGAAATAGTTAATAGTTAATAGTTTTGCCTGAAAGAGTAACCATCTCATATAATAGAATAGAATTAATTGTAACAAAATAATTCACTAAGCTAGGAAAGAAATAGCTGATGAAATTTTACATTTTGTGAAGAACAAATTAATGAATATTCAAAAAGAGAAAAAAACATGTTGTGGTATAGTTAATAGTTATATCAAAAGAATATGTTAACTTTTATGAGAAGAAACACTTGATAAGAAAAAAGTCAGTTTATAATTAACAATTATTCCACGAGCGCGAGTTGGATATGAGATGATTATAGCCAACTCGGCGCTACGCGCCTAGTTGGCTATCTATCTATCTATTTTGTTTGTTTGATCATGATCCTTATTATGATATAATATGCCTTTTAATGAAAATGAATTAATAAATTATATTGTAAAATTATTAAAATATCAATTAATGAAACATTTTTTTATTTTTTACTTTAAACCAATATGCTAAAATATTTAAAAATGAAATAGTTCAGTATATTATCATGGTAAAAAGATATATAACAATGATACTGAAAGAATGGCTTCTATAAATAAGTAAAAAATAAATACATGCTGAATAAACCATGGCATTGTGATTATTGGGATATATCGTCTAGCTGCGAAATGGGTCCGTGCACGTTTCTGCCATTCAATTTTTTGGGTTCACATTTCCTAGATAAAGAACAGAAAACAGTAAAATCGATACGTTATTTTGTTTTTCTTTCTTAAATATCTCAAACGATCAAACTGTTTTGCAGATATTTATATGATAAAGATAATAATATTTATATATATAAAATAGAAATTGATAAAGAAAAACATACTTGTGTTAAAAAAGATTTACCAGTTCTTCTGAAAAATATATTTTTAAATATATATTTTAAAGAAACTGTCGTGTCTTTCCCGCCAAATGGAAATTATTTTAATGTATTTCATTGTTTCCTTGGTCACGTGATCTTTAGGTTTGGCAGTTCGGTCACGAAATTTTAAGTTACTTTGTATAGCTTTGCTTTCTCGTCCCTTTATGGAGTTGTGTTCTAAGTATTTTTGAGTCAAACTGCTGCGGTGGCACGGTTATTTTTGAATCGAATAAGTATAGGCTAAGTATTCCGCTTGTGGAGCGCTGAATGAGCCGATCGACAACAATAAAGAACGACAAAGAGCTAGAGATTTGTGACCGACGTCGTTTTGGATTTGCATACATCACAGACACTCCTCGTAAACTCAAAGATTATGATTTGTTTGATGAGGTAAGTTATCAGAAAAAAATTATTACAATATTATTATGATTATTATTATTAGAACAAATTATTACTAGAAAATTATATAAAAAGCATTATTCAAAGAGCCTTGGATGAAGTAAATTATTGTCAATGATAAATTTAACTAATGAAATTAACATTTAGTTTTACAATTTTAATATATAGTTTTATAAAACTTTATTTATATATGGTTTAAGTATTTATTTATAAAATGTTTTGAAAATAAAATATTTTATATATATAGATTATAATGAAGAAAAAAGATTGCCATTGTGTTTGCCATTGTGATTCTCATAAAATGATTCTAGAAAATTATATAAATTGTTTGAAGTTTTATTGAATTAACAGATGAAGCCATGGAATTTTGCCTCCACCCATAGAGGCAAAATTCCTGCGGGGGCAACGAGAGATACTTCTCACTAAATCTGCCCCCGGCTTTAGAAAACGTTACCTTTTACCACCGATACCACTATTCATACCTAGTGTCTTAAGTGTCATTTCGCCTATTATGTGATATATATTTTTTCCTTTTCTTCAAATTAATATATATATTTACGCGCGGGGACTACTATAGTGCCTCCTTGGATTTAAAACCCTGGGGCGGTAAATGCTACATATGCAATACTAAACTTTACCTTATACACGTGCAGACCACAATAATGCCTCCCTGGGATTTCCGGGCAAAATGCCTGCGGGGCAATTAACTTTTGAGCACATTCTTTAGCCTGCTTAGGACATCTGTTTTCCTTCATTCTTGCCAATATGTTTGCCGAAATTTAACGAGTTATTTAATTTATAGTTACACTAAAAACTCTAGGAGATCTACAGAAGATACGAGACAGGGTGGCGATTTTGATCCCAAGCTCAAATTTTGTCAAACCACCCGCCCCTTAGGTAAAGTTTCAAGTTCGAACGTGGACTGATGAAGCAGCTTTAATTCTATTGGTTCAAAAGTTGAATGCAAACCAATTAACGACCGCAATAACGACTAAGGCTGCGTGCATATGTTGATTTACAATGCACGCTTTACGTAGGCTACATAAAGTTTTCATGAACTGAGTTGGACCAATCACAGTGTATCTTGGACCTTGGTTATTTTATAATGACACATACGACGTGACGCATTGCTACGAGCGACTGTGCAATTTTACACATTCCCCTTCCAAAATATCCAAGTAGGAAGCTTTAGTAAGGACCAGGCAGCGAGTTTCTGATTGGGGCGGGGCTGCAGACGAACACGTGAGCCAAATTTGGGGGTGGGGAGCATGCTTGAAAATTAGTTTTTATTTATTTGATTTATTCGTTTATCTACTTATTATTATTATTATTATTATTATTATTATTATTATCATTTTGACTTTTTTTTTCACAAAAATTGTTTCTCCTCCCCCCCGGCCCCTCACTCTGTACGGTCCATGTCGAGACTAGCGTATAAAACCAAACTCCATTTTGAAGCCAGAAACATGGTTTCGAAGTATAAAAGAGCCTCTAAATAATATATGGTGCAGTTCTGATCACCGCGTCGGGCGAAGATCGAACTTCTCATAGAGCAGCCGTTATCGCTTGCAGTTGCAGCGACGGAAGCTACTATACCATTCACAGGTAAACGGATACGTTTTTCTTTAAATTTCTCCACCCTCTACTCCTGATCAACACGTATCCTATGAAAACGGTCACCGAAAACGCAAAATTTTCAAAGGGTTTATAAACTGGAAATGAAAAAAAAAAAACCGCCTTGTTTGAGATCTCTCCCGACTGACATAAAACGGAAGTTTTCCCAAACGCGAAGAGGTAGAACTAAAACCATTATCGTTCTCATTCTGGAACACTCAGTTACATTTCATTTGTGACGCAGTTTAACGACTCGACGCACCCTAAATGAAAAAAAAGGCCAGAAAACAGGAAAATCTTCTAAAAAGAAGTCAGTTTAATGTACCAGAATATGCTACAAGGATTTGTATTGAATATACGAACAAACGAGTACGATTGAGAAGTTGTATCGAATACGAACAAACGAATACGTGATAACTCTGAACATTGTGATATTCAAGCCTGCATGATAATATGCTTTGTTTCTTCTCAATTTACTTTAAAGCTATATCGTTACCTTTATAGCACATTTATCATGACTTGGCCATTCATTGTGCAACTCTCATTTTACGGCCTTAAATAACAATTGTACAAAATTCTGGCTGACCCGGCTGCCAGTGCTTACAGCTTTTGGCTATCAGTTCCACTCAGTTGCAAAAAGTAAACATGGAAGAAAGATCCCACGGAACTTATTCGAAGTAAAGAGAGGTCACTCGAACTCGTCAGCGTCACTTTTTCTTCAAGTAGTTTTTCGTCTTCAAACAGGCACTTTAGTCTGATTTACCTTTGAGAAACACCTCACGCAGAAATCAATAACACCTGGCCAACGCCACCGCCTATTTCCCTTTCGTAAACGGTCGTTGCCATTTATTACGGTCGATGCCAATTCTTGGTAACCGAGCCTTTTGTCATAAATTAGACCTACAGTAGTTGAAATTGCAACTAAATCAGCTAAAATTGCGCCCAGATTGATAAATTAAGCCTAATAAATAATTGAGGTGTTTGGGATTAGCATTTGGGTTAGGTTAGGTTAGTTTTAGGTACTGAAAACAGCTATTATTTATCTTTTATATAGAATGGTTAGACAGCCAAAATCTACGGTGCTTGGCCGAGCAACTCGGTAGGGTTGTGGTGAGTGACGTGCGCTATTTATCTAATACCCCGGGTTTGATTCTTCAGTAGGTAATTTTTCTTTATTTGCAAAAAGCAAACTTATAACAGTGAAAATTTTTCTAAGTGTCGTTGAAATGGCAACGACCGTTTACGAAACGGACAACTGCAACGCCACCTCCCTGAGGCAAATAGTGTTAAATCCTGTTTTTAAGCTACTACAACCCGTTCGCTGGTTATAGGTCCATCTACCTGCTAACGATGAACAAATATGATATTCATATTTGTTCTGACGATGCGTTTGTGTCGTGCGAGTTTTGAAAATGGTTTCTTTTTGCCACATATTTGACGATACTCTCGATTTATTGTACATGCACGTGTAACGCTGAATCTTATCTGTCCATTGCCAAACCACTTTTGCAATTTTTATTCTTATTTTGAAATCCCTGCCAGCTTGAGTTGACCACTTAAGTGTATCCAAACAGCTTTTCTCCGCCCAGGGCAAGTCTGTCTCTCACAAAACTGCCTATATAATACAGTCCTAGGACTGAATTACGTTGCTCAAGTGATTCGATCTGTTTGGTCGCCATTATTGGCTGCTGAGCATTTTCACTGATATGGCTAGTCCTAGTCCTTCCGCCGCGTCTCCTCCTTCACCAATGCTTTTTGTGGACCCACTGTTTGTTACTGCACACTTGTACTTGAGATGTGGTTGGGATTTTAAAAGCCAAGCCTCATGAGCGGTCCTCAGCTTCCTGCAATGACGAAGGACCTGTTGCTACTTAACCGTGTTTTATTGTTGCGTTTACACTTTCATTTCATACCGGAAGAACCTCAGTTTATTTTGACCGCTCCAGTTAAGACTTTTCACAACTAAATTCGATTCGTTTGGTGTACAATGGCCGGCTCGCTTGATGTGAAGAATGTAAGAAGTCGTTTTCTCGGATATACTGAAATTACAACAAGTCAGATGTCAATTGCTCTGCTTGTCCAGTGGTTTGGTTGGCACATCTTTGGGAAACGTTGGCTGTGCTGGCAAAGGAAGAGGAGAAAGGCTGGCTAAGGAATCACCATTTTGGGAGACATAAAGCGTGTTTGTAAATGAGCCTCCCGCTTCCACGCATTTCTCTTTTTCGAGGCCATTTCCTTGATAGGTAGCTATACTTGAAATGTCAATGGACGGACGCGTCATTGTGTTATGCATCGTTGTATCTCCAGTCTCGTCATTCAGGGAATTCATCTTTAAACGACGTAGCAGCTAGGAAAATCAAGAAATTGACAAGTGTCATCTGTGGAATCAATTCAGTTTGGAATTGTATACTCAGTATAATAACTTGAGATTTAGTCGGGAAAATCTAAACACTACCATTAACATTGCTTCAGGCATAAATTCGCCCTCTTTGATTCACTTCGGTATTAGGGACTGTGCAATAATTATCTGGAGGGGGGGGGTCTCTAAGATTAATAGGGGGGGCCTGAACTTAAACCAAAGCTCAGGGTAGGGGGGTAAGATGTAATTTCATAAACATTTGTAGGGGCGTTAGAAGTTAGACTGAGAGGTCTGATCTCAATCCATGGACTCAAGATAATGTATATTACATGTAAGCTAATCAAAATCAATTTTTGGAATCTTTTAAGAAATATTAATATTAACAGCTTCAAAACCTTGTACTAAAAATGAACAGTTTATCTCAACAATATCAATATATATTATAATATTATTATTTATTGATGATGCAGACATACCAGAAGTAGTGTAAAGGTAAAGAGGGATGTAGGGAGGATCAGAGGCTGGGGAGGGGGGGTTGAAAGTAATCTACCCTCTAGACGGGGGTGGACAAGAAGTTATTTTAACTTTAATTCAGGGGGGTGCAACTTTATTTTAAGGCCTTCTTTGCTAATTTTAGAACCCCCCTCCAGATAATTATTGCACAGTCCCTTATATCAACTCGACTTTGTTCTCATAGTGTAGCCAAACTGAACATCCGAAGGGAGGTGAGTGGAAGCAAGACAGCGGCGCATTGATAACGGAGGTGGGTAGGGAGGGAAGTAAGGTGGTTGGCTTTTTTGTCGTTCTTTCTTTGCTTGTTTCTTGCTTTTGTTTTCATCTCGCAGTATTACTCAATGCAACAATATTTACACTCGAGCAAAAGCCCCCACAGGCTCTTTCCTCATCACGTCACATTAACGCAACGTGCCATTATGTAAAAACACAACATGCAAGAGCGGAAGGCACAGTTGAGACGATAGATGAAGAAGTCAAATAATGGTAAAGGTGAGGGGACTGGGAAGAAGCGGTCCAGTCTCGTATGCCTTGCGCCGTCCCCTTTATCCTGAAAATCCCGGAAAAAAACAAACAAACAAACAAACAAACAAAAAAACAAAAAAAAAACAAAACAAAAAAAAACAAAACAAAACAAAACAACAACAACAACGACAACAAAAACTAAAAACCGTGGCGGACTTAAAAAGTCAAATCGAACATTTACCGCCGGGTATTCTGGCAAACTCTATTTTGTAAGATACAAGAGGACGAAAAAGACGTGTTTCAAAATGTAAAATGAAGGTCAGTGTTGCCGGATTGCTTTAGTTTTGCTGTTAGTTTTCCTCAAAATCAGCTTACAACAAAGCACAACAGAACAAATTAGATCTGTTACATAGAAGTACAAGTAGAAGTGTTCTTTACCTTTGGCACGAAGATTAACGATATCGTGCCCGTAGCAGGGAATATTATACACACACTGAGTGCGGCGTAAAGCTCCTTGTACTGTTTGTCATCCAAGATGACGGCCAAGAAAGCACCAATTATGGACAGGACAACAACGTTATAGACACAAATTCCGATTACACGTGAGTCGTTCAGGTGAGCGTACACAACATTCCTTGTCTCGTAAGCGAGAAAAAGTCCGTAAAGCAACAGTATTCCCTTGTACACATAGATCAGAGTCAACCAAAGCGGTAGATTCGTTGCCGTGCAGATATTCAATTTGTGTTCGATGACCTTGAACGGGTCATTTTGATCTTTCTGCGACAAAATGCGTAAAAAAAGTATTAGCACAAGTCGGTATCGATTACTAGATGCTGTGCAATAACCTCCTAAGCCAGCGAGCCAATCAGTGACTCAGTGAGTCAGCGAACGAGCGAGTCAGTCAGTTTTGTTTTTTCTTCTTGTTTTCGATTTCAGCTTCCTTATTTGTCAGCAATTTGTGTAGGTCCTAACCACAATTCCTTCCCACGATATTATACAATGCATTCAAGATAAAGTAAAATTGCAGGTAATTTTCAGCTCTAAGTAAATATGTAATATTAAATATCTTTGTACACCCTCCCGCCTCGATTGGCACTGCTATTCGCGGCATGGTTATTATTATATCTCAATAACTATTATCATAAATAAAGATTTGTTGTTGTTGTTGTTGTCAGTCGGCCAGCCAGCCAGCCGTCCGTCTGTCCGTAGTAAGTACGTCCGTCCTTCTCTCTGTCCAAAGTTCACGCACTAAGAAAAAATAATTGATGTCTGACCTCTTCATATATGGTGACTTGCTCGTGTTGCAGCGGATCAGCAAGTTCCCATGCTACCAAGGTTGCCACGTCAATCAAAATAATTCCGCCCACCATAGCAAGCATTGACCAATCAGATAACGGACCAAGCTGAGGAATTTCATAAGGTTGTCAGATGGGCAAAATCAATAAGGCAAAGTGAATTGTTTAAATTCGATTGTTCTCTGCAGAGAACGCGTCTCTTTTCTGAGCAGCGTTAAGTGCGCGATAAATGTCTAGCATCAATCACTGACGCGGATGGGGAACAATTCCTCAAGTTTAAAGGAAATGGGAGCATAATCGACCCACTGATAGTGTAGCACGTTTCGCTGCTTAGTAAAAACCGGAAGCAGGGTTTCTGAAAGCTAAGCCAGGTTAACTATCATAGCATCCAATAGATACACCTCATTCCAAAATCGCCGCCATTTCAACATTCTTTTGTTTGCATTGAAAGGAACTCTTCTTGCCCAGCAGTTCAATGCACAATCGTCTTTTGTAAGTGTGAGCTGCGGCACTAAGGCAATAAAGACTAATTTAAACAAAGACCAAAGAAAATGAAAATGGCGGTCATGCGGAAATAAGTTGTACTGGCTGTCCACACGAACAGTCATTGGTGTCCAAGAATAATTGATTAAAAAATTCAACATGTATCCGTCTTTGCGCTTTTAGCATCTCATTCACTGCAATACAGCAGAGATGATTACGAGACCACAATTTTCGCAGATGTTTCATTTCTCCTGCTTTGTATTCCTACGCAAAAATGAGCAGTTTCTCCAAGCTAGACCCAAACAAGAAAAAAACCTCTCTTATCTGGATAATTCGTCTCCATGATCGGCGAAGTACTTACACGAACTTTTAAACGCTTGTTTGTACAAATCTTATAAATTCTCCAGGTTTTGATAAACATCGCACCAAACGCCAGAGAAAAGCCTATGTTCAGAATCCAGGCGCGAGCCTGCAAATAAAAGTAAACGAAAGAAGTAATGTAATAAATGTACTCCAACAAAATTATTTGCTTTCATATTTTTGCCATACCAGAAATTAATACACTAAAAACTTTCACAATAAAATTAAGCGTCAAAATTCTCGCGCGCTCGTAAGTCCAGAGTTATGGTTTATAAGAGAGAGTACAGCCCATAAAAAATGACGCTGTCTGCTGTTGCTATCGCTCTATCGCGTGCCTGCTGTTTTGAATGAAAATTAAGACCGATTCCGTTCAAATTTTTCGTTGTTGTAAATATAAACAAATCAACGGCAGTTTTTCATGATTTGCACTTTCAGAGAATATATCAGCAACGGCATAAAATGTTCAAAGGTTGACAGCCCACGGCTCATGATTCCAAGTTTGAGTCTGGAACATTTTATGAGGTAATTTCTTTTAGGCTGTAAGAGTGCATACCACCGCAAACTGCTGTTGATTTGTTAAATATTTGAACTACAGGATGGTTTTAAACCTTATGACAGGAGTTAGGCTGTAGTAACTCCCCCAATTTACCTGAAAAACAAAACAAAACTACAACAACAACAACAACCAAAACAACAAGAACAACAACAGCAACTGGGATACGAACAATGTATTACCTTACAGATGCGAGGCACAGTTCTCTTAGGGTCTTCAAATATTCGCAGACCGAATAAAAACACTGCAACCAAACACGAGATACACCCAAGCACCATGATGTCGTTAAACAAGGGTGCAGACAACCTGACGAACCTGTTGAACAAGACAAACTTGTTCCCTTAGGTTCAAACAGCGTGAAAAGTGCGCTTTCAACGCATTAGTTGCAATGAGTGCTATCGCTACCTCCGCTCGTAACTAGAGGAGATTTAATCACAGGGTTGTTTCAATCGAACTCAGACACTAAAAATCAAAGCGTCCTTTTCTATGCGAAATTACTGCTGACCCCTTGTACCACAATACTGTTATTTCGCCGAACGACATTACTATGATTTTGTCGTATTGTAACTGGCATTATCCGATTTTGTATTTGGTTGTATCAAAGTTAGTAGAGGGACAGGGTCAGGATGACGTGATAAGCCAAAAAGCTATAACAGAGTTCGGGCTTTGACGTTTGCCGGCTTAGCGGCTTTCATGACCAGTCTCCCTCGATTAACTCTGCTTTGGAGTAGCCCTTGGGGAATTGGATAAACAATTCAATTTTCAGCGTGCCACGCCATGCCCGTTTAATATTTGGCTAAGAATAATTCAAAAGATCGGAACCAGCACTCGACGTTTTCGTACTGTATTGAGTCGTATTTTTGCAGTTTTTCTTTTGTCTTACTGATGTGGAAATTGGAAAATCCGTCCCTTCTGATCATATTTTGTTCTGGAGTTCTAATGGTGCAAACGTCCCCCCATCTCTTTACACGTGGTCGCTAAGTGGAAATAATTGTTTGCAGGCAAAACAGAACGCAGGGATGTCAGAACGGCGACAAGACGATTCATTCCTGATGAACGTCGTCTTCACAGGCGCAAAACTCTGAAACAACCCGTCACTGTAAACACTGACACACGGTCTCTGCCAAACTTAAAGGGGCACTGTCAAGCTAAATTTGCTGTTTTTAGGTGAAAACTGGGTAAAAAATCTAATTTAGTGGTTTAGCTCGCACGTACAACATTCCAGACAACCCACTGACAAGATATGAAATATATTTATGGCACAAAGAGCTATTCGTATTTAACTTTTGACAACTTTCTGAAGACACCGTCTACAAACTTGAAAAAACTAGCCAGTTTCTTCAAGTTTCAATCCATTTCCATCCTCTCCATCCTTGGATGCAGACAACAAAGAATAGCTTCAGTGCACTTCAATGGTTATTGGAAATAAAAGTACAGCATTATTTTTTGGTCTACATTGACGCAAAGACGTGTTTTACTGTTCTGAAGTGTGACGAAAATAGCGTGACACTGCCCCTTTAAATAATCACAACCGCAGTTACTCTTGATTAAACTCGACCTCAGTCCCGCTACTCATCTTGTGAAAAACTAGTCATGCACCCTAGTTACACTGATTTGCTTATATACTTAACAAAATAATGTTCTAGAACTTTCCGGCTGACATAATTGTAGTAGCATTGCAACATTAAGCTATTTACGGCATCTTACGTGAACTTAAAAACTGCTGATGCGACACTAATTCAATATTCACGAAACGTCTAGACTGAAATTAGCATACTCACGAAACTTTTACTGTCACGCAAGTCACGTTACCATCTCCCTCGGAGGCCCGCCCACTTATGTCCAGATATGCAAGTAATTAGATGCTCTCTCAATTTTGACATGCATCACGAAGTGACCTGTTAAGTCTAAGCGTCTAGTCTTTATTTCTAACAATAAGGTTAGTGTTAGCGTTAGGGTCATTTTTAGGTGTGGGTAAATGCAACTGTTTATGCTTACTTGAAAATCACAGTTTGGAGGACACTTTGTGACGTTTATTACCCGTATTTCTGGACACAAGTGATGTTGAAGTTGAGGAGAAGAGGAAGGGGACACTTCGTGATGCATATCAACATCGGTGTGCATCTAATTACTTGTATTTCTGGACATATCTGACGTCACGGCGGCCATATTGGTTTATCTAAACAAAGAAACGGCGGCCATTTTGGTGTCCCAAAACAATCCTCGGGGAATTAATTGAACTCCATTTTTATGCAAATATTTCCTTTTTTTTCCGTAAATCAATATGGCCGCTGGTCACGTGAATGAAAACCATCTGTTGTTGAGCAAGTTCCAGTATGTTGAACCGTGTGTCACCAGCTCTAGGCAAGTATGTCGTAAAGCATTTTCGGCGTCTCCTGTGAACTTTTACGAAACACATACGTGGCCAAATGGAATCTATATGTTTTATATAATAAAGAAACACAAAATTGTCAATGACGTCATTACCGTGGGGTAGCCCACGTCACAACTGTAACAGAAATAACAAACAGTCCACGGCGATAACAAAAACCCCAAGGCAAAAGCAAGCAGCTCACGGCGAAAGCAGCAAGACGCTATGGGAGCGTACGTTTAGTACACTTGGGCGTTGTTGTCTTAGGTGTAATGGAATTTATCTGTTTCAAGAAGAGCCTGCGTGCAGACGGTCGCTGAGAACTAAACACTAGTTGGTACCGTCTGCGAATCAGTGCACAATATCGTCTTCCAAAGGCCACTGTGTTCAGGCCCGGCCAGGATGGGAGGGGGGGGGGGGTAGTGGGATACCAATATACCTGCTATTTTTCCCCCAAGATACCAATATACCTAAAATCATATATGTACCTAAAATTCAGGAAAAAATAAATATTTTGACCAAAAAATACCATATACCCAAAGCCCCTGGCCGGGCCTGTGTGTTGATCGGGCATGTGTACTCAAAATGTGGTCAAAAAGTGGCGCACGAGACGATAGCCGTGTGTTTCACTGAGGTTCGAATTCTGTTCTGCATCCTTGACATTAGGTTCTGAGTGTCACATGGTTTCGAGGTTTCCTGTCAAATTTTGAAATAATGTCGAATATTCTGTTGTAAATATTTCTCGTCATAGAAACTTGCAGACAACGCTAGCTATCTCCCGCATTTTGCACAAAACATGCTACGGGATGGACATCGGTCACCCCACCGTACTGTACTCCTTTCACGTTCAAAGAAGTGGTTTCCATTGTCATTATAATTTTGCTCTTGCCGTGAGGTTTTTGCATTTGCTTTTTCCTTGACCCGGGCTTTTGCTATAGCTGTGGATTTTTTGTTATCGCCGTGGACGTTTTGTGATTGCCGTGACGGTTGTGGGTACGTCATCACGCATCTGTCCACTAATCGATCGTGAGTAAGAACCAATCAAAATACGAGCACAATTCAGCTCCTTGTGTAAAAATGTTAATAAATCAGAAATGAGGAAAATATTAAACCTTACTTGTTCTTGCGGTAGTAGCGGTTAAACACCAGAAAAATAACCCCTAACACGATGCCAAACGTGGCGGCAGTTGAAAATATTATGAACAGGAAGGGGGGAATATCGGACATCTTTACTTCCCTTCTTGTGCGATCTGATGGTACTCGATTATCTGTAGCACAAAAAGAAAACAGATTGGCTTAATTTTGAACAAGAGAAAATAAGGCTGATATACGAGTCCGTTACAAGAGCGATCCTGCCATAATTTTGCAGCTATATCAAAAGCGTAGAGACGATTCTAGCCACGGAACAATTGACTTTGGTGGCTTAAAATCAAGTTAAAACCGGGTCCGAAAAGTTCTCAGAGCTTTTGACAAACGAGCAACAGACCCTTGGTAGCTGCTTGCGTTCAAACCCAAACCAGCTTTAGACCCTGGGGTGTTGCTATGCTGACCGCTAGCACTAGGGTCACACTCATTCCCTGCAAACAGGTCTTTTGTTACCAACTGAATGTTGTTTAACTCATAAAAATTGTCAACTTTATTTCAAGCCTTTCTTGGGTGAAATGTAAGAATGTTTACATCACGGAACATGACAGCAACTCCAAATATAAACATAGCCAATTCAGTAAGTGCAAAAGTTGTCTCTGAGTTGTCCAAAAGGCCACCTGTGCCTTTTTCTTTATGCAGGATCAGATAAAAGTTTAATAAGAAAAAAACGTCTTTACCTTTCCATAAGGTGTCCTCGCTGCCGTTGAAAAATTCTATATGTCCCTCGCCGTTATGTGCGGCCAAGTGTCTACCAACTGATACTAGTTTCTTTCCACCGTCTGGAACAAAATACAGACGACAACAGACATTTGACGCACGATACAGTAGTTATGAGTGCTTTGATGATTGCTTTAAATTCCGTTACGACGCTTGGCAACTGGTCGACAAGTCTCGCGCAAATATTTCCACCAATCAAAAGCAAAAATGATAACTTCGCAAGCGTTTTCCAGCATGTCTTTCCCCCCGACGGCACCCATATTTTCAATTTATCTACCTGCCAGTTGTTCGAAGGTCGGATACCGCTTTCCACTAGATAAATCACTGTCCACTGGACAACTTAATTGATTTTACTACCTCTTGTCCGCTGGATAGTGATTTAACTGGTGGATCGCGTTATCTACCTTTCGAGGCCAGAGAAGAGAGCGTGCTAGCAGGCTCAGTAGTGTGTTCTTCAAAAACGGCTGCCACTTCATTCACCATTTTCGAGCACAAATAAATTGTTGAATCGCTCTGTGTTGAATGAAAGTTAAAGACAATTTGATTCAAAACGTTCAGTTTAACAAGCTTTTAACCTCAGTTTTGCCACACCTTCAACAACATCGCGCGGTCAGTTCAAACGCTCCAGACAATTGGTTGACCACACGTTGGACGATCGTTGAAGGAAATGTTGAAACCATTTGTATATTCAGCTTTGCCTAATGAATTCCCTATCGCTAGTACCTTGATATTGTTGCAGCAAAGTTATTCCCTTTCTCATTCTGCCTTTATCAAAAGACATGGGACCCTAAAAGTTTAATGCAACTATTTATATGAGAGATCAAATCACAAAATACAAATAGTAAACGAAAATGCAAATGAGAAAAACTCGATAGACTGTTAAAAGATTCATTATATATGCATATTTATTATATGTACTATTATATGTACATGTATATGCACGTGCATATACGCGTACATATACTGTTAAATTAGTGTACGAGTTCGACTTTTCTGTGAGTCAATAGCTAGTCAACTTGACTATTTCACTCATAGAAAACAAGAATGAGTAGTGTAATTGTTTTAGTAGAAATCCACTCACATAGTACCTTAGAATTCATTCCGATTTTTGGTTGATTTCAGGGGCGGATTTACAGGGCGAGGGGGCCCCCTCTTTTTCCCTGTATTTTTTAAAAAAGTTTCTATGACCAACCGACTTTCAAGTGGTATTGTGCATCAGACGGTTTTATTTTACTATAATTTAGTTTCAGAGTTTCCAGAATCTCGACTAACGTGAATTTTTTTGTTGGGATGGACGGGGTGAGGGGGGGGGGGGGGGGGG
>BLFK01000028.1:505245-517745 GCA_014634185.1 Astreopora myriophthalma
CGTGTACACAAGTTGATGTCATTTGTTGCTATAGTGAACAACGTTTCGCTTTGCTATGGCAGCGAGTTAAACCTTGATGTGCCGCACGGGTAGTTCATACAAGTCAAAATCTTATCGCGACCTTGTTTACGCATAATAACAATTGCCCCTGCTAACTATTTACTTAGTTTTCATTTGATCAGTGATTTGTATGACTGCTATAAGATAAGGATTCGGTTTGACCGTTTCGTTTGTGTTGTTTCAATCTCGTTTCCAGAGCCCACGCACCTTTTGGTCAGCGTCAAGACACGGAGCTCTGGAATAATCAATTTGCAAAACTACGTTGATTGGCTACACGATTTATTTAACTGCTCATGTTCAAACTACCGGAAGTAAAATTGCTTGTAAACAAAATCAGAACAGCTGAGCGCGAGTTTTAAACGAATATGGCACAGAAAACTCCAACTTAACTGGTAAACACGAAGATTTGTCCCTGCTGTTGTAAACCCTTGAGTTCTAATGATCGCCCAATTTCACTTCTTTCCAAATTGGACAGCATGTAGTCCTATTACATTTGCTAATTCGATGAAACTGTGAGCCTACACCTGACTAGTACTTTGTTCTCTTGAACAAAAAATCTTAATTATTTAATCATGGTAAAATAGGGACCGAAAAATTCGGTTCAATTTTTATACTATCTAGACAGACACATGTGTTTTCCATTTTATCAAGATCTGTCAGGAATAATATCATGAAATAAGTCTGATAAATACCTCGAACGTCGGTATTAATCCAAATATATGGATTAACACCTCCGTTCTCGGTATTTATCTATTACTTATTTCGGGTGTCACAATTCTACCTGTATCTTAAAAACGAAAGCGTTTCTAAGCATGAAACCTTTCCTTTCCTAACTTGAAAACATGTTCAAGAACCAGCGCGCTTTTGGCTTTAGAATAATGGACCCCTGATGAGGAAAAACAATGGGCCATTGCCTCTCTCTCAGAGCGAGTCTAAGTGCGAAAGTTTAGTGATGGTAATTAATTTTACTTTGGATGTGAATAAAAACCTATTTTCATAAGAAAGACTTTGCACTTTGACTCGCTTTGAAAAAGAGGTTCAAGGGGACTCGGAAATGGCCTATTTAACCATATGCAAGACCAAGCTAAAGAGGACAAAGTAAAATGGCTAACAATGCACAATAGTTAAGATGTAAATCAAATAATCGGTGTAAATTAGATTAATAATAACAACAACAATAATAATAATTATTATTATTATAATATATAATAATAATAATAATTATTATTATTATTGTTATATGTATTTTTGTGCTTATTGGTTTCTCTATAATATCTTTCTGTGGTTACCTGTAATAATTATTATTATTATTCCAAAATGGCCGCCATGTTAATATATTATTTTGTTTGCCTCGTTCTAGGTAAAATATTCTTCTGAATCTTGAGCTTAACAACAAGTAAAGAACGGCTAATTTGAACGCAAGCAAAAAAAATACATTGAACAGGTAACCACAGAAAGATATTTTAGAGAAACCAATAAGCACAAAAATGCATCTACACTTATTGCAAAAAGAAAACATAATGCAGCTTTCGTAAACGCAACTTTTCCCTTGTGTAAAGTGATTTTGGCACCATTTAATGAATTTAGGAAACAGGATATTGGCGATCGATTTTTCTTACCCTAAAGCAGCGATAGACTTAAATCAGTTTTTCGCGTACAAAATCCCCGTGGGTTGCTCTTTCAGATGAGGCAAAGAAAAGAATTACGCGAGAATGTCAAAATATGCTACTGTCCTTTCACGATCCTAGTTTCTGTTGCAGAGGGTAATGAAATGCTTTATGGTCTTAATGGCATGAGAGGCCAACTCATGGATAACTCGATATCAGCGCGAAAAATCACACACAGTATCAGCCTCAACAATAACCACGATGCATAGCATGTAATGTATGACAGAGTGAAAAACAGGACAGGTTAACTCCACTTTACCTCAAAAATGATGAAAAGGGATACATGGCGTTGTACTTGTCAAATATCTCACAATAGAAATGACCATCATCTTTCTTTCCTCCAAAGGGGCCTCAATCCCGCTCGCTGGCGCTCATGATGTGAACTTATTATTTAAAAGCGCCCCGCTCCCATCTCCTTTTCTTCAATTCCATTTTTTTTTACCTCAAGAACACTCTTCGGAGGCGAGTGACGGATCATTTGTTCCACAGATGAGCGTTTCCAAGAGAGAGTATCCAATTTGCAGTGTGTTCTAACAGTTTTCATTATTTACAAAGACCGAGAGAGAATGAGCAAAATGTCAGGTATAGTTCTGAAGGCATTAGGTAGTGATTCAGTTCATTATTTCATGGAAAATAGGTTTGCGTGGTTTTTTGTGAAACAGTGTCCTTCGCTTAAGCTTTAAGGACAAATTAACAATAACTGTTAAGCATAAAAACAAACAATTGGCTAAAAAAGGCCATTAATTGCTTTGGGAAGCTTGCTGTATTGAAGCAGCTGCAGCGATTCCTAAAGGCTTGATAAATGGAGGCATAACGAGCACATGTAACTTCCTTAATTGGTATATAACATTTCCTACCTTAACTCGTTCTCCTATGTCATATTTGGGTGACCCGCAAATGGCTTTTATTTCACTTCGCGTGTTAAATATCAATGGCTTTCCTCTTAAATCGAAGTGTTCAATTTTTAAGTGAAATTTCACATGAAACTTTTTTCAATAGAACTCAGGCCAAAGACATTCAATCGTTATTTTTTCTTATAAGTACCAAAGTACTTTGTTCAATCTTTATGCAGAATATGAATGACATTTTGTGTAACCGAAGTTACGAGTATTCGTGCTCGAACTCATTTATTAAAACATCCACACTCTTACGGTACTACATATAAACCAGAAAAATAGAAGAATTAGTAAATGAAACTTGAAAACGATAGTTAACAAATGAGAAAGAAACGGATAACACGAAGAAAGGTTTACCTTAACGGTGTGCTGACTCAACGAAATAAAACGTGCTGCTTGTAAAACTTCAGGATATTGGCATAAAAAACTTTGACCTAGGTCCTATTTATTCTAAAAAACTTGACAAAAAATGACGCAACAATACGAATGAGTAACAGGAATAACGGTGAGCTGCAAACAGTGAAACGGGACAATAACAAATACTAACGACTAATGAAGTCGTGTTAAGCACCAAGAAAAGACAAAACACTTAATTAAGGAAAAACAAAAGCAAAAGAAATCCAAAAAACCTAATTAATATGTTTCGCTGTAACATTTTGCTTTCGTGAGGATCGAAACTTTGCCAGTAACCACGCTCTGACTTTTCTTGATAATTCACAGCGTCGGTGCGTTCAATTTTTACGGCAAAGGTAAGTTTACTTTGTGATTTTTGGATTTCCTGAGAAACTGCAGACGTTGACAGACACGACAAGGGGCACGGTTCCGAAAGCTCACGGTTCAACATTGAGCAACATTTGTTGCTCAACAAATGTTGAACGATGTTGCAGCAACTTGTCGAACGGAATAGAGCTTGTCTCTATTTTCGTTCAACCGCATTCAACAACGTTCAACATGTTGAATGACCTTTTTCAACTTTCAGCATGGCATGACACACTGTTCAAGATTTGTTTTGCGAGAAGCTGCAACATTTGTTGATCAAAAAATGTTGAGCCGTGTGTCACCGGCTGAAGTATTTTTCCTGAGTGCCAATATCTCAGACATTTTTGGAGCAGTTTCGGATAATAGACTTTGGTATGTTTTCTTACACGAGGTGTCCTAGGGAAAATACAGGTACTCTGTGTTTTTGGCTACGCTATTCTGGTCAGCGACTTGACTGGTGAAGTTCACGTAGTTTGTAGGGAAACGCCGGCTTGCAAAGCCCATTTACATCAGCTAAGTGGTGCGCGAAAGTCAGTGTTCCTTTAGCTTTTCGTTGGTTTGCTCCAGGAAGACAAGACTGATGAAAATCTCAGTATCTCCATGAGGGAGAGCGGAATTTGCTTTGCAAGTGTTGTTTTTTCAACGGCTCCCTGGACGCAAAACGAAAAAAAGAAGCAGCACTTGATGACGCTCACTGACGGTAGGTAGGTCAAGCCCACGCATGAGCGACAATTGTTGCCAGCTATTGAAGTTGTCCGCATAGAAGATGAGACTTCGCGAAGAGAAATTGTTTCGTGGCCGGGGCCTTTCTAAAAGAAATGAGAGGCTAGCACACATCATCAAAGCATACGACAAAGAAAATATGGCTGGCTGTTTACTATATTTCGACACTCGGACATGAACAACTTGCAGGTGCTTGCAAACACTCGCGAGGAATTCTTATTATTTAGGAAAGACAAGTAAAATATGTATTCTAACAACAAAATGATAAAGGCAGACCCTCCTAGTAGCGTCAAGATCTGTCAAACACTGACAGAATTAACCAACCAATAATATATCAAGACGCCGATCTCTAAACTGTCTATTTTTTTTTCTGTTACATCGTATTTTGCATTCTAACATTTGAATATAACATGCAATCATCATGCAAAAACTTCTTCGACTGTACGCATTTCCTAATGATTGGAAGATCATGATTCGGATGTAAGCATGGTATTTACGCACAAAATGTCTCAGGCCAAGGGAAACGTTATTGTAATGTTTCTGGCGAGATTATTTGAAGAACGCATGCACATGATAAAAGGATAAAATAATCTTAATCAGAATCGCGCAGTTTTTACACTGAAACCGATCAGCTACAAGACGATTTTATCAATTAATTTGACAGGGAAATTTGGTTTCGCCTTTGATTCTCTAGCGCATGCGCGGATACAATGAGGTTTGCAGTCGTATGGGGGTGTTTCCTTAATTCATCCTCGCACGATAGTAACAGATTCAACTACCTTACTGAGTCCACTTTGAGATCCAGTAAAGAAAGTTTACTCAAAGAACGCCAACTCTAGGATGAAATTCTGCCGATGAAATGTTGGCTGTGTTCTGAAGCTGCACCGCAACGAATTAAAAATTTATAAAAAGTATAAGTACGTTCTATTTTTCAATTGCTATCTCGAAAAACAAAACGTTCCTGTGTCCCTTGCAATTTTCAAAAAGAGGCCGAATACACGAGTTTCAAAGCAGCTTAAAATCTTACCTGACATGTAATTTTTTTAATCCATTGCTTTGGTCTTTAGCGGTCGTTTAATTGACAACAGTGACTGCTTACACGTCTGGCTGATTCTCAGCTGAACGTTCGTTTATCTGAAAACTGATACGGCAGATAGACTTAAACGCTTCGTCACGTTCTGCGTTTAATGGACGAGGTCGGGGGTATTAGTTATTCAACATTTCGGCTCACTCCATTCAAGCCGGATAAATTAACTTTGTACTATAGCCTCAGGGAACAACAGATCTTGGCGAAAATATATATGTCTATTTATACATACGTAAACACTTTTTCAAGCCATGAATTGATGACCTCGCGTGGACAGCCGCCGCTGAAACAGCATGGCAAATTGAGCCAGTTTGATTAGAAAACCGGGAAAGCTATCAAGGAGGAGCAGATGTTACTGACTAAACTGACACATGTTAGAGAAGTACAAGCAGATGAATTATGCAACTGAAAAGATTAACTTTGTGGGAGAAAAACAATTCGCCGACATTGATCAATTGGAGTAAGGAGCGGGAAAACTGTTACAAACGAAAACACCTTTATTTTCTTTTTGATATGCAAGTTACGTCGATTAATTAAAGACAACTTAAGCCTTCAGTTCGAGATAGACAATTCATCGGTCAAAGAAGAATGATTTTCATAAATATATTTCGCTTATTATTTCACGATTTCCATGATCCGCATATAATTCACCATGTCAAGTCAAAGACAGAATTATACTTGTTTTATTTTATAGGCGAATTCATTATTTGAAGACTTAATTAATTCCCTGCAGAAATTAAAATTGGTAATTGTCATCGACCTTTAGATAATGATATCAAGCCGGAACAAACCTCTTTTAGCAGCCAAAATATAGCAGTCTAAACGCCAACTAGAAAGTTCGAAGTTGGAATGGAGTAAGTAGCTAAACGCGAAAACGATATTGCAGGCTTTTATCGTCGCAAGACAGTTTTCCTATCAAAGAAAGAACTGTTTTCGTCTAGGGTTGTGATTTGGCCGCAAAAGAAATGAATCAAGGAGCAAAACCACCCGGGAGGGATATAATTTGCAGGGTTGAGATTTAATTATAACTGGAAAACCGCTGACACTTAAAAGAAACGTACAAGCGGTAGACTTACCGTGACTGTTACATGACCCTGTTTACGATCGCTCATACAGATGGCCTCCACGTAAATGCCAAACCGGCCGAAGCGATGGGAGGAGAGCTCGAGAGTATATTCCTATGATTTTAAGCCTGCAATGAATTATTGGTTTTGAAAAAACATCTGAAATAGCTGCTGAATTTGGTTTCTTCCCTGTGAGTACCAAAATGGAAGCACAGTGAGCTTGTGCTAATATATTCCGTCGGTTAAAATCTTATATTTCATTTCTTTATTTATTTGCTTCATTTGTGATGGCAATCTTCTGTTGTTGAAGGAAGACCCGAGCCAAATCTAGAATCGATGGAAACATCTGTGGAGCAGCCATGCAGATGGCTTTGAAGAGATTTGACTGGTCTCAGCGTGTCGATCGATAAGTAATTCGGCCGGTTTGGCATTTACTATAAGTGGAAGCCATCTTACTGAGCGATCGTAAACATATTCATGTAACAATCACGGTAAGTCTACCGCTTGTACGTTTCTTTTAAGTGTCAGCGGTTTTCCAGTTATAATTAAATTTCAACCTGCAACCTGCAACCTGCAAAATATTCCTGCCGAAACCACCACAAAATGAAAATAATTGTTCCGTCACTTATCAAAGTTCGCAAGCATGCCAACTGCGCATGTCTTAATGGTGCGGACGTATCGTTATATCGAACAAGCTTTCTCTGCGACAGTTCATTTTACATTTATTTTCCTAATGTGTTCTTTACTTTTCTTGATCCCTGCCTCATACTCGCAAAGAATGAAACCGGGTGCCTCGCACTTTCCCTGCTCGTTTACATGCGAAGAGCTTGTGAACGAAGAAGTTATGACCCTTAATAAGTTTATGAGTTGATAAGAATTGGAAGAGAAGTTCAAAACATGAATTTAAACCGTAGCAATGTTGTTAATTAATTTAACAAATAGTTCTCGTTATATGATGTGTCTGTGGCACACGAGTCGTTAGCCGATTGTGTCACTGATGTTCATAAAGCAATTGAAAAAAAAATAAAATAAAATAAAAAGAAAAAGCAAGGAGAACTGACGCCATGAACAGCAACCGGAAGTTTGATGTTTGGCTTAAATGATGGAAAATTTCTGTCGAAAACAACGTGTTTCGAAAAGCTTTTGTTTTAACTCTTTAGGTATCACGTTGTCGACTCAGAGAAGCGAAAAAGAGAAAAGGTTAACTTCTTGCAACATGGACTCTACTTTATACAGTAAAGAAACACAAAACTACTCCTGACGTCATTGATGCGTTTATCTTCAAGTCGACCATAAGTGGCAAACAATCAAAAGGCAAGTAGAATGCAGCTTACTACGCAGTCGCTGTGTGTATTTACCTGACGTAAATTTGAACTAAACTCTAGGGCTTACGCGTCTTCAATAGGCCAGCCTCGTTTTCCAAGCAGGTCTCCAGTTCTTGCTAAAATGAGTTCTTATTTACATGGAAACTTTAACTAATTACCGTCACAAAACCATCGCACTCGGACTCGGTTTGACAAAGAGGCTGACGTGAACTCGGAAATTTGATTAGCTGCAGAATCGACACAACGAAAACAAAGTATATCCGCGCTAAAATGCCATACACATTGACAATAATAGTGGCAGATGCATCAGGAACTCTTTTAAAAACGTTGCGGCCGACACATGACAAAATCCAGCGGGTACGGATAGTAACTACCATTTTATATAGTTTGAAGTTATTCAGCTTTTACTCTAACCAGATTTCATTGGAAACGCTTGGAAGAAAAGGCAAATTTCAGAGTTCACGTCTGCCTCTTTTTCAAAGCAAGTCTCAAGTGCGAAAGTTCTGTGATAGTAATTTGCGTAAGCCTATATGAATAAAAACTCATCTTCATAAGAAAGAATTGGCACTTAGACCCGCTTTGAAAAAAAGAGGCTGAAGTGAATGGTGTGGGATGAATAAAGATTCGTTGTTGCCAGATATGTCCATTACTTGCAATCCTGGACGTAAGTGCCGTTTTTGGGACCGCTTACACTGCGAAAAACAAAATGGCGTCGAAGGGGCCATCCCTCGACGAGTTCAAGAAATCTGTTGAGAGCATTTTGTGTGGTTTTGAAGGCGTTAAATTTACACACGTTCGCAAAGAAACTTGAGTCGTGGACAAACTGCCGTTTTTTGTCGACTAGCTTGCGCGAGAAAATCGTCGCAAACTTTTCACGCGAAATGATAGGAAGTGACGTTTCGGGGGAAGGACACTGCGTTAAAAAGGAAATCACGTTTCGTGGAAGTATACCGACCTCGCGCATGCACGATAGGAAATCGTGCAGTCCCGAGCAGAGATTCCTCTTGTCTCTCCCGAGAAAAAAAGAGAAGGGATCTCTATCTCGTAGGGAAGTTCTTTCGGCACTTCCGCTGACTCAATAGAACATTCATTTCTGAACTGCTGCTAATGTTTTAACATCTCTCTACTCTGAAGCATTAAGAAGGTTTCATCAGGACTGAAACATCAAAGGTTGCCTCTAAAAATGCACAAACTAACTATGGTCGATTAGATTACGACGGCTATTCAAGCCGATACCAGCTTCCACAAACCTTACGAAGACTACACCAACTTCTTCTGTTGAAACAGCATGTTACGATTGTAGATGCTTTGGAAAACCAAACGTTCTAAAATTTCAGAAAGGGTACACTATTGTTGTAACTGGTGGAAAATGAAAACAAAGGGCTTGTCTGTAAAAAAAAGCTCTACTCGCGTATTTTGAAATTGGTTTTTAACGGTGTTTCTTTCTTTTTCTGTATACAATATTGTTGTAGTTGTTTACGTAGGCTCTTGACCTTTTGTTGTGCCCTAAAGATAGCTATATAATTTATATATATATATATATGTGTGTGTGTGTGTGTGTGTTGTTGCGAACTTACAGCTAATGCCGAACTTGGAAGTTCCTTGTATCAATGGCCGTGGGACTTCTTAGGATCACTGCGAGAAAAGCTGCGAAATAACATTCAATACACTGAATAACTTTGATTGAAGATACAAAAAACAGAATCAGATTTAACATGCGTCACAACAGGAAATTACTCTTATTAGACGTCGTGGGGTCATATTGGAATATTTTCAGGTGTTATAGCTGTTCAATTTTGTCAAAAATTACACGGAGATGTTAATTTTATGAAAAAAAAATATCCCTCAAAAAATTATAATAACAACAATAAGGAAAATAGAAATTATTCAGCTGACGATACTGTGATAAAAACGAAAAACATGACCTGTTGGTATGAAGTAAATTAGCCGGAAAGTTGTCGTAAGGAAGGATTATACAATTTTGAAAATCGATAATGAGAGCAGTTTACAAATGCAAGCCAAATTTTCAATTAAAATGTGTATGAGAGTTCTCTTATAAAATTTTCACAAGCTTTCGTCAAGTATTTCTTGACCTAACATCTAATCCTCCACTTAAATAGAATATATATATATATATATATATATATGTATATTTAGGAAGTCTTTGCATACAACAAACTAAACAATTGGCGGCGGCATTATCCTCAATGTTCTTAAATATAAATTTCAATGAAAAGGAAGCAAAACATGTTTGATATTGATTTCCCGGCTGCCTTTAACATGAATAGGACCTAAACCCCCCAGGCCGCTAAGAAATGGACGAAATAATGTCGTGTCAGGGGGTAAATTAAATACCAGTTAAGTTTTTTTCATAAACCCCCACGCGGAAATTATGTTTCTGTTTTTGCAAAATGGGCATAAATGACAGAAGTGGATATGTCTAAAAGCGGTTAACGAACGCGACACTTCATTGCAGTACCAATCACAAAGTCGTTGCTTGAGAAATAAAAACTTTCAAGAGAAATTCTTTCAAACGATCCTGACTTCTTACGAACTGAAATGAATTGGAAATGTAAAACAAGCAAAAATATGCTTTGCTTGAATTGTGCGAGTTTTGTTTTATGATCAAGAGTATGATCAAGAAGAGGTTGGCCCAGAGGAGTTTTTACTTTTTGTCCCGGTGTTGCTACAGTAAATATATAAAGTTGTTTGTGAGTGACCTGAATTTGCTGCTCTCGAGCTTGCAATTCTCCTTTAATCCCGCAATCGATTAACGACGATCTTTGCAGCACGGAGCATCGCCACTCATCTCGAACACTACAGGACTGCCTCCCGCCCAACCCCTCCCCCAACAGTTTGAACTGCATGCGCAATCCGTTACTTCCAGCCCATTGCAACAGCCCAGCATACATTCGAAATGTTTTTTTTTTTATTACTGGGTTTCATATCAAATAAGACCTACTCTTCTCACAATAACAATACATGGGCCGCAATCGATGAGGACAACGGAACTACCGGGAACAAAAATTATGATTTAGTTAATCAGTTGACTAGAGTCCAGTTCAGCTTGTTCAATCCCAATTTTCCGTTGTCCCGACTTGAATCTCATTGAGGCGTGGTGTTTACGAAACGATTTTTGTGCCATCGTTTGTCATTTCTGATTCTTCTTTATGGTATATAGATATAGATATTAATGCAGATAATCGTTCCCTGATCCCGCCCCTCGAAGAGACATGATATGTTCGTTTCATCTTCATAAAATATTCATCCTTATTTTGGATCACAATGATGGATAATCAGCTAGAGAGACACGGGCGCACTCGGGAGAAAGCAAAACCAAGTTCAGTTCCCTCCAACAAAAACTGATCGAACTTTTTGGTTGGGGTCCTCCACAACTAAGCCATAAGACAGCGCACGCTGCTGGACTTTGACATTCGAAGTGAGTTATCACAGAATTGGATTCTTAAACGTGTCTCTCGACTTTTTTGGTACGAAACAAGGAAACACGGATAAATGGATAAACGGATTTAATGGATAAAATATTTCAAACAGGTGAGGGAGGATGAAAAGAGGATTAAAATAAACGCCTTTCAGGAGTAAACCAAAGCGACCAAGCCTAAAATGTGAAACTAACTGCAACGACGCCTAAGAAAGGATACCATACTTTTGACAGTAACTTTTAAATATTTTTTATTCTTGTGAGGATAAAAGCTGACAAAAGTGAAATGAATTAACTATACGTACACGCGGCGCAGTGCGTAAACAATGGCATCGGATTAACAGGCTTAATTAAAGCTACCGGCCAGAGCCGACAATTCATCAGGGCAATTACACTCAACAAGGCAGAGAGTGTCACATATTGATTAAAGCAAATGGATTGAAATGGTTTCGTTAAACAAGAAAATCCAAATACACTGTCCAAAAATGACAGGCCGTCATCTAATGAAA
This sequence comes from Astreopora myriophthalma, assembly GCA_014634185.1. Lineage (NCBI taxonomy): Eukaryota > Metazoa > Cnidaria > Anthozoa > Scleractinia > Acroporidae > Astreopora > Astreopora myriophthalma. The sequence goes on from BLFK01000028.1 coordinate 516,775, forward strand.
AGTAACTATTTCAACAATCTGTCAGTTTGATTTTTACTTCCTTTGCTTGTTTTTTTCCACGGACGATTTTTAACTAGTCGCTGAAAAAAAGAAGAAGCTAGTTTCCTGAAATTTGAAATAAAACATGTTTTAGAATAAATCCTCAAGCATCGTGTGCTTGTTCAACAAATCAAGAAAAAAATACACAAGAACAAGGCTCGACAACTTCGGGTTTGTGCAAATAACAAAAAATTCAAATCATAAACCACAACCATTTGAAAAGTTTGTCTTATGAAATACGTTTTGATAATTTCAAATTCTAATTCAGTTTATTAAAAAAGTTGAGCTGTTTCAACGTTATATAGATGTATACATTGTTGTTGTTTTTTTAAATTCTCTTTTTTGCAGCACACATTCGCCGATGGATAGATTACTCATTGATCAAATCTCTCAAATAAACTAGCAAGAAATTTATCGTGAAATATTAACATATCTTCTCGCAAGTAAATTTTAGTTAGAAATCTCCGCAAGGTTTGCCACATAAGAAGGTCATTTTTTGTTGCAAATTCGATGGCCAACGAAGATGGAATTAGGGGCGCAACGTATCTCACTTAGAATTAATTTTTTTTTCGCTAATTGTAGTGAACATTATAGATGCACGAATTTATTTCAAACCTCCACCCACAAAACATCAGCATGATTCTGATAAATTCGGGCGTATATTTTCACACCACTTTTAGAGTGTCCCGATCTCGCATCGCAGGATGGCAACATGGATATATTAACCCCATTCACTTAAACGATCGAGCTCAGCCCGAAAATCAGAAAAGTTTACACATTATGGCTTAATTGTTTCAGAAAATTCAAGAAACTTAAATTACTATTCGTACTCACCGGCAAAGAACGTGGTAAAAACGTACGGTCCGGCAGTAAGAAGTGAACTGTTAAGTCTTCGGCTCTTTGTATTAAACTTGCCCTGTAAAGAAAGGGAA
>BLFK01000028.1:520245-555152 GCA_014634185.1 Astreopora myriophthalma
ATTTACCCGTCGGTAATTCGCCGGGGGGTTAGGGGAGCGGAGTGGTTGCAACTGAATAGAGCATTATGAGGTTATATGAATGGTTCCGTCAAAAACTATCTTTTGCAGTCGAAAATGGCAACAAAAAAGAATCGGACTACAATTTTGCAAAAAAGCAGCCGCCGTGCGAAAGGAACAACACGCCTTCAACAATGTAGAGACAATTTCCCTCGGTAAAAGTGACACTCGGCATTGGTTGCATGGGTTAAGTTTGCGGAATAGATGCGATAAAAACATGAATGCACAAAAGGATTTGCATGGGACAGCGGAATTCTTGATGGATTGTCAAGAATTGTTTACATTCTGGGGCCTTACTTGTTTCCTTTACTTTAGGAGATAGGCGCATTATCAACTACACCTAATTTCTCAGCCGGCATTTAATTTGTTAGGACGTTATACCCTTCCTTGAGATTCTGGCTTGACCAGTCGAAATGTTGCTGAAAAACGCAGCGGATTTTGACCCGGCGTACACCCGGTGTCAAAAAAATCGCACCATACTTTGAATTAAGCACACGCAGGAGGTTCCGTTAATGTTTAAATTCCCCGTGGGCCTTGATACAAACTCAGCCGCCGTTGGTAACGGCGGCCGCGTGAAAACGCTTAACTTATAGGAATATCAATAAGACCTAGTCATATTACACCTTGGGGAAAGTCCATAAATTGCGTGGCGGCTAGAACGGAAGATGTGTCCTGCGTCTTTGCATGACCCATAATGCTATCATTATATTCTAATATGTTTCAATCGTTGTTCATAACATCAGTAATCAGAAATTTCGCCATAAAAGTTAGTTTCGGTCCTGACTCTCGGCAGGCCGGAGACTACATTAACCTTTAGTTTTCTTCAGTTTGCGTTAAACAGCCACCACTAAAGTTTAGTTTCCTCTTTGCATACTCAAAAGCATATATTATGTCGGAATAGATTCGTAAACTGAAGAAGCGTTTAGAAAATTGGAAAAAAAGAAAAACAACAACAACGAAACAAAATGTCGTCATATACCAACCGATTTATATCGCGTCGGCCTTTTTAATACGCCAAAACACTGAGCTCGGTACCTCATACGGAATGCGTGGTCTTTCCGTTTATTAATCCGCTTAAATGAAATTTAGCTGAACCCTTTACACCTGTTGGCGATCTCCTGTAAGACTTTTAGCTTTCGAATTGGGGTGGCGGAGATTGGCACTTTTTTATGGGAGCCCGACAAACGATTGTCTTCACTTAGCTCCTTACTCAAGAACCCCAGTGCATGTAAAAAAGGAGAGAGAGAGAGAGAGCAATTTAATGTCATACTCACAAAACGATATTCCTTTTTCAATCCAGAAACTCAGCGAAGACTGCAGTTCATCACTGTACACGAATACGTAGGTTTGCCTGTTTGCGTTGTTTGCCGCTATACACAATATATAAATTGTGGATTCCTTTGGCGCACTTAAATAATTGCACGATATGATTCAAAGAAACACCTTTAGAACTTCAGGCTGAGAAGAAAACGTCAATAAAAACAACGAAACACCGGTCTTTTCGCAATCACTCCTATTAAGGTCCGGTGCAGCATATATTTTAATAGACTTTGCATGTCACTGTTATAATTGACAGCATCTGTTGAACGTTGGCGTCAACTGTTAAATTAAAACAACAAACATCAAATTTTTCGCATATGACCGATAGAAAAAGCACGACATCTGAAGAAGCTCAAGAAATGATATAAATAAAGGGAAATAAATGGAAAAGTGTGGCTTACATTTTTCTTCCCAGATACACGCAGTGTTTTTAACTTGCTTTTTCTTTTTTGTTTTATTTTTTCCTTTTAATAAGGGAAGAGTGATCTGTATGCAGAACAACCATAATTGAGTCTTAAAGACGATGGCACCTAGCAAACAACGTTCTTCGTGAACGGGTGCCTTGAAAATTTTCTTACCTTGAAAACATCAGGAATGAAAATTGAACAAAAGAGCGCTCGGCAGCTGTGAAACACTTTAAACGTCCAAAAATTAAAAGTTCACACTTTTACTCGAGAAGGAGAGAAGGTAGTGAAATATCACGTGATTAGCTCATTACGGGAACATCTTAACACGCTTTCCTCCCAAAGCTGGCTTATTTTGCACAGTTATTTTTTTAATGACCGTTTAGAGTTTAAGCACTGATATTTGACAACAGACAAATGTTTGCCAAGCATGTCCTTTGTGTATCGTGGTGTCATTTCTTACTCGACAATCAAATTTTGAAGAGTGTATTTTAATTTTGCTCGGAATATTGCCCTTCCTAGCATTTATTTTTCAAATGTCCTATAATGAAAATTGTCTTTTTCCGTTGGTTTTTTAAATAAATAAGGTAGCGTATATGACTGCCACTGGAAATCATGATCATGAACTCAGTTCAACGAAGTCAGTGGCGCACATTAGAAGCGGGGTACGTTTATCTCGATTTATCCCGGACAGTTAAAGGCTAAAGTTAAAATTAAGCATAATAGCGGGGTTGAATTGCACCCCCACCAACGTTTGACAGCCATGTGTCGGTCGATCGCAGTTTTTATTAGTTCTCCCCTCCCACCCCTGCTCAACGCTGTAAGCCTCTTATTAGGGTACGCCGGTTTTCCTATATCGTCAAAACCTCGACAACATTTCCAAAGTCCGGTTCGATGTGGAAGGCAATGACACTTCTAAATGCCTTGTTTTCGCGGCCTCGGTAAACAAAATACATTTAAATTGACACATATCTTGCACACCTTGAATTGTTTCTATCACGAGGACAGGTAAATAAAAGCGGTGCCATCTGTCGTGCTGAATCTATAATCACCGAGATTGGTTGTCAAAGCATCACGGGCTTGTCTTCACATCAGAGCCAAACGCCTTGTTATTCCCAAGAATCCGCGCTATCACACCATGACACAGCTCCACAACTCTCGCAATGAAAATCAACGGATGCCTAAGTAGAGCACACAGGTGCCTCTTTTGGCCCGGAATGAAGGCAGATACTCCTGATCACTCACTGCGAAACAAGCACCTAACACCCAGCCAAACAATCAAAGAAGAACCCCTTCTTCAGCTACAGGCCATGGGAGAAAGTCCGTAGACAGTCATATCATTGCTCCAACAATTGAAAGACGCGTGCAAACGATCGCAAATTGTTGGCCAACAACATCCAGCCATCCAAGAACATTTCAGCAAGCACCGTAGTTGCAGAGGGCTTTTTTTGTTCTCCTCGGACGAATCTTAGCCGTGAAGTGGCGGCAACGAACGGCGAAGCGGCGAGAGAGAACTCAGTCAGTCGGTCGGTCAGACACTGCACAGTAAACATTGCATGGAGATGAGCTTCGTAGACACCGAAACCAGAGGTTTTCCTTTTTTCGCCGCTTCGCAGTTTGTAGTCGTTGCTTCGAGGCTAAATTTCGTCCGAGGAGAACAACAAAGAAACTTGAACCTCTCATAGTGGTACCAGGGTACGCCGACGCTGTCCTAGGACTCAAATTCTATGTTCTGCAGCGTTGCTGCTGCTGATCATGATGAAGGCAGCAGCACGCTACCCATGTTTAAAAAGGCCTGGGAAGAACCAAATGTGGACGTATCCCAAATACGTTTCGACCAAGTAAAAGTTATGCCGCATACTCACTGACTACAGAGGAAATGTCTAATTGAAAAGCATTCGCAGCAAAATTCCCATATGGCACATGCTATAAGAAATGTTGTGGCTGGATTAGCCCACCTTCGATATTATCAATATTGAGGCCGGCATATACCAATATTCGTACAACAAGCAGCGAAAAGTGGTGGTCTTCTAAAATGTTCATTGTTACACGGTCTAGCCAGCCGACGGCCTATAACTTCATATCAAATTCGCAGGCCTTAAGAGGTTTTCACAAAGCATGCCAGCATTGCACGTTATGTGCATGTTGCCATATGCAAATTTCATAACCTAGTGAGACAAAATCATTAGTTGAAGATTGGTTCCCAAAATAGCGCTAGTTGGTACTTAGTTGAAAGTGTGAAATTGAAACGTTGTTGATAATGCGGCTAATGTTCAGTCCCTGAGGCGCGGTCATTAAAAGATATAAAACCATTTCACCACAGTTGATAACATAAAACAGCAGCAACATTATGCCGCCTTCAACGAGACAGGAAAGCTTCCGCGGTGCTGTATTTAAGCTTGTTCCAGTTTCTTGCTTATTTTGCATCCCGAAACTTGCTTTATTCAGAGCTGCAGAAATAACGATTCCGCGCCGATGCGCTGGAAAGTATCTAGCTAGAATCAATATTTAACGCAATGAATTGCAGATATATACATATATTTTAAATTAACATGTACAATTTTTATAAGAAATAATTACAAAAATTGAGCGAGAGAAGCGAATAAAACAGTGACATTTTAAGAAAACTATTCTATGAAGCGTAAGAAAGGATTGGTGTCAAAATACTAACAGAATTATCGCCTGGTTTTAGGTCAGAAGTCTTTTTTATGTTTGGCGCAAAGATAGAGATTTTTTGGAAACATTCGCTCCTAACCGCATCTTAAAAACGATTTCAGTAAGATTTAATTGAAAGCTTAATTTTCCGATCCAGAGAGCGTTATTTTATAGTCTCAACGTTTGGTCGGAGAAAATCTGCTCTGCAACTTGAATGGATCGCTCTACTGCAAAAAGAACGCATAAGTTGCCGCAAAATGTGTCAATTTAAGTACACGAGTTGCCACAACGAAGGCCGCAGAGAGAAATCAAATTATTTACTTAGTGGTGTGGTTCATATCAACCTCGTAAGCCTGAACTTCTAACACTAAATTAAATTTTATTTTTCTACTTTAACAATTTGTACACATCGGTCGATTTAGAAAAACATAATTTGTGCCTTAATTTCGCTTGTTTATGGCTTGGAAATCGCTACGGGTGACATTCACCTTGCTTAGAATCAATAATATCAGAAGAATTAATATATAAGTCTTTCGTGAGATATTATTTATTCCTTGACCGTTTTAAAAAAACATTTAGTTGAGCGTAAAAAAGGGAATTAAAGAAACATTTTGAGCATAAAAAGGGGAACGGTCTGATATGGGTACCTGAACTATATTTTTAAGCCTGTTTCCGCATTGGGAAAGCATTCAGATTTTAGGAGATTTGAGCCCACGTTTTTCCTTCCCCCTATCAAGCCAAATTCAAGACTAGTAAATGACGAAAATCAACGCTACCTTGCACTGTTAATCCGTCATTTCTGTTTTCCTCTCGATGCGGAGATGTTCGAAACCTTGCTGCGCCCAAACCCTGCTTTCTTATAAGGTGAGATTCAAAGCCAGATTGCCAATTAACCCACCAATACGTACACTGTCATTCATAACTGACATCGCAGTTAGCTTCGCGCTTCCACCGACTAAGCTGAGGAGGCGGAGTCGAACTTCGTTTAATTTCTACGTCAGTGAGACAAAGTCGACGGTGTATGTTAATACCGCGTTCACAGTTTGTAGGGGAAGAAGATAATTTACATTCTGTGAAAATGCTGTTTGATCGAGTAATCAAACTTGAACGAAAATTTTACAACTGCAATGATACCGGCAGAGAACAAAATCAGATCATGTGCCGCAACCGTCACGAATTGCAAAATCTGCTTACTTTAGTTAAATAAACCATGTACGTGGAAGCGGCCTGGTATTTTGTGTCGGTGCTTTTTGGCTGTTTTAGGTACTTATCGCTTTTAATATTTTAAAAAGAGCTGAATTCTAAAATCAGTAGTCTACACACAAAACAGGTTGGCCTCTTTCGGAGGATACTGTATATTCAGTGTAAGACCGTCTATCAGTTGCTGGATATTTACGAAATTCAATACCGATTATATCTAATTACTAAAATAACCAGTTTCTTCATATCAAAGAAATGAGTTGACGAGACAAAATTTCTTGGCAGACAATAAAACCTTTTTCATTCGAGTCCCTCAGACCAAATAAATTTAACCAAGCGTCTTACTAGCTTCTTGAAAGTAATAAATTATATATATGCTTTCCTTTTCTGTTAAAGGTCGCCGCGGGCCAGTTGTGTTCTTCCAAGTTTCGCTTCCGGCAATTTCTGTTCAAACTAACTTAACGCAAATTCAATTACTTTTCCGAAAAAGAAATAACCTCCAAAAAGAGCTTTTTCCATAGGTTTACTTTATGTACACGTTTACATGCAAGTTTTAATAACACCAGAATTCAGTGTTTAACTATTAATTGGCTCGGCTGCTTCCAGCCACCAAGGTTAAGTAGGCTAAAACATCATTTCTTAAATGATTCATCTTGTAGACGAGCTACTTAGCAAAGCATTAACGCATGACAATTAACTGCTTAATGGACAGGAGGAGATGACAAAGCGATTTTTTCCTGAACTCAAAGATCCTTCTGACAGCTGCTTGTTCGTACCCAGACGTCTCTCCTCGTTCCCTCGAGTGGTGCACACGGACTCGTGGGACTGTGCCCTTACCATTACGAACTGTGCAACCTATTTCGCGGTTGGCACTTCTGGTCATATGGAAGTGGCAGCGCTCGTGCGTATGTGTAGAGGATTGCGTATACAGCATGCATGTTATGCAAGCAGCGCGAGAAGCCTGGACTCCACACCAGCTGATAGCACGGGGTAGCACGAGAAGCCTGGACCCGGGCATAATGTTCTCATTTCTCTTTTCCAACACTCTTTTGTTGGAAGCCTTCCGTAATCCACCATGTGATGAAAGCAAAAGGGTTTATCGCGAACATCTTGCATGTTCACGAGATAACTGAACTCCGACTCAACATCATCCCTTCAAATCAATTTCCTGTTGTTTTGCAAATGATCCTTAGGATGTTTTAGATGAAACTTTCCAACTGAAAGGAGTATTCCTGTCTCCAGCGATAGCAGCCGGCCTGCATTGGCAATTTCCTTATAAGCAATTATCTTTCTTCACTCGGATCCCACACAAACGTTTTCACCACAGGGAATACTGAGACTAATACTTTAGATTCTAAATTGTCTTGTTAGGTAATTTCCTTTCTTCGGACTGGAGATAATTTTGTTTTTAAACGTCCACTGATTTTTTTCCAGATGCATTCGCGATGTGGTCTGTTTTAATGTACTTTTGGCTTATTTTCTCCCTACAGCCCGCTAATTTCGTTTTTCTGAATATGCTATCGTTCGAAAATTACTACATATTTCGGCTGCAAGTCATGTTTATAAGCAAACGACTCTCAAGTAATCTCTCCATGTTTTCTTCGCATGTTTATATATGTACACGGAAAAAACATTTCTGCAGTCAAACTTGATTTTCATACCCGCTACTGGCAATCGATTTGGGAAATCTTAAAAGACCAAAGAGTTAGTATATTCATCAACCGACGACCGGCAAAGACAAAGTATTTCAGTCCTCATGCAAAACTAAAACTGAGCATTTTTAAAAAACGGCGAACCTTGAAAACTCACCTGGAGAAGTTCTGCATCCAAAGACCTTGATCGCTGCTTACGGCAAAGACGGACTGCCTTGTGTCAATTGAGTTTAAAAAGCGTTGGCCGCTGGGGAAGTGCCCAGATCAAGTCTCCCGCTGCGTACTTTAACCGTAATGCGAAAATTGTTTTTCCTTTCGGACAGTGGTGCATCACTGTAATAATCTCATTTGTTTTTTCACAAACCGACTGCTGTCATTGATGATCTTAAATTTGCAAATACGTTTCGCGTACGCTGTGTTTCGCAGTGGACTGAATTACGATTAGTAAGAAGGGATTCAACTTCAGGTGAACCGTCACTTGGAGAGAAAATATCAATGACAATTGTGCTCCTTTAATTATACTCGTATACTAATCGTAACCTCTAGATCTAAGAAATCCCATGCAGCAAATGAAGCTATCGAGCATGAAACGCGAGTCGAAATCAGCTTCTTCTGCCTTGTTACAAGAATGTTAGCTTCCTGCTTTACTTGCTGTCACTAAAAAAGGTAAATTTGAGGGGTGGATAAAGAAAGCACCGGTAAGCTTCAAATTGTGCTGGACTTCAGTGTTAGTCAAAAGGCAAGCAGGTGTTTTTGCACCAGATATTTACCTGTAACTTAGGGCGCTGATAACTTGAATTGATCCATCAATCATCTTCGACTTGTTTACAAGTGGCAGACGTAGCATATTTAAGTTTCCTTCGCATTATTTTTCGTGAATGTCGTTTAGAAGACGTGCGAGCCGCACGTTTTAGGCAAATTTGTGAAACTTTTTTCTGTTCAAATTTTAGTGATGCTTAATTACTTAAACGCAACTGAGCGGAGATTCCGACATTCAAAAGTCTTTATGTAAATAATAATTAAATACAAGATTTAAATTAATTTCGTAAGAAATAATATTTACCAAAGGCAATGGGTGAACTAATAAACATTTAGCCTACGCCGATAGGAGATTGGATGATATCTTTCTAATAAAGTAACGTTATCAGCGTTATCCTCAAAATGAATGCTTTTTTGATAAGATACGGAGGCAGGCCTTTTGAGGAGCGTACCGTACCCTGGGGAACTCTTGTTTCAAGGTCGCCATTTAGTTAGAAGCGCTGACGGGTAAGCACTTGATCACATTGCTGGCTGCATTCGTCGCGTGCAGAATCCGTGATAGTATCCGTCGGTTTTCACTCACGCGCGGCCGGCATAGTTTTCTGGCTTGCTCCAGCCTTCTGCCTTCGAGTCTGTTTCGTCGTTCAAAATGGCGGCATGGCATGAACCGAAGGGCTGCTCGTTGCATACTCAGTCACCCGAATACGCACGTTTTACAGGATACACAACTCCATTGTCTTTACTGAATTTACTTAGTCGGCTTTACTTTTTCAATGCAGTTTGCACTTAAAGGAGCACGCTCAACCAGAATGCATTGCAGGCAAAGCTGCCATATTCAACATTTTCTGTATTACAGAAAAAGGCAACTCTGCTCATTTTCGTTTGTTACGTCGATCAAATCAGAGCCGCTTTCGTCCGCTTTAGACCGTGTTACGACAGGATCGTAACACAAAAAAGCGGTGATTCTGTCTGGGAATTCCATGCATTTGATGAAAGTTGTTGATGAGTAAGGGAAAATAAGATTTTGGAGTTGAATGCATTACCTCAACACGTGTATGAACAAGTTAACAAGCAAGCTCAACCAACAAGTACAAAATTTCAGGCGCGCGATTTGGTGTTTTAATACATGACCGCGCTTGATACTGTCAGTGTGTCTTTTAAAACTCGCCTATAAGGAACTGAATAGGTAAAAAAAGACATACCTCAGGCGAAAAAAGTACTTTGCCTTGTTATTGAAAACAGCGCTAAAGTGCCTTCCCTCTATATTCCTTGAACGACAAAAACAACCAAGACACGACAAAGTCAAACTTCTGTTGAGCGTTGCTGTCAAGATGAAACAAAACAAAATCCTTGCATGAGAATTTGCTACAAGATAACTTGTCTGGATTATTTAAACATCAGCCGCCATTCCGGAGTTCGCTTTCCAGTCACTCACACATTGGTCATACTGATTTGACCATAGAGTGATCCATGCCAAGTTCAGATGAGTGTGCATAAAATTTCCTTCAACACACATCAAAGTTTGCAGTGCGTAAAATTTAATGCTTCATCAAAATTCCCTCAACATAGCATCAAATTTTGTGATGTGTCAAAAATTATTTCACCCCCTCGGTCGGCACTGGTGACTACAGAGGAGGCGAGGTTGCTACGCTCCCACAATGTCAGTGGGAGCAATGAATAATGGTCCTCCGAGAGGACATGTGCTTACTGGCATTAGATAGCACAGCAAGTTACATTGTCCATTTGACTGTTGAATTGTTATCGGTAAACTTGTCCACAAAACTGTCAGTTGAATGGTGTGAATGACGAAACTGTGTGGCAATGTTCGGGATGAAACAGCGTGAAGATTGGGTGTTATTGGTAGTCTGGAAATAAGTTTTAACTTGTAGTTTCGAGGAGCGCTAAGAAGTAAAATTGAGTGCAGAAGACACGCATATGGTCAAACTCTTTGGTTTCGTAGGCAGCAATGATCCATTTGTTCCATTGAAAGTACCAACTCGATTGTGCACCAAGCGTAAGTGAGAAGGGGAAATTTGCAGGGCAGTTCAGAATTTTAAGGACGAGTTTCTTTATGAATCTTATTTGAATCCAACTGTGGTTTAAAACTTTCAACAAGGGAAGGAAAATCAAATGCATTCCGGCAGAAATAGCAACTGACATAATTGTGCGAAGCTAATCCAGAAATAATGATAATCTATACTTCAACACATGAAACATTTATTAAACAGTTATTCAGTCTACCTAACTGGCACATTTTTTTCAAAGTCAAGATTTCCTATGATTCCGTTCCATGATAATGAACATTTACAAGAGGGCAACCCTGAAACCCGGAAACCGGAATCCGGAATAACACTGGAATTAGGCATAAGAACTTTTGTTTAGGCCTAATAATTAGGTCTAAAACTTTTGTTTAGGACTAATTATTAGGTCTAAAAACTTTTGTTTAGGCCTAAACAAAAGTTTGTAGGCCTAATTAGGCCTAAACAAAAGTTTGTAGGCCTAATTCCAGTGTTATTCCGGATTCCGGTTTCCGGGTTTTAGGGTTTCCCTTTACAAGAATTGTAACAATTTGCTGAATTGTCAACAAGGCCTGATGACAAGACATCATATTTCATAACTCAACATAATATTGTACTTTTATATTAAATTTAATCTAACTGCAACAAATTTTCTTTTGTCACACAAGTTTTGTCTTTCCGGACACAAATGCCTTTTGGGGCACGAATATTATCCCCAAGGACATTCATGTTCCTCAAAGAGGAATTCTTAAGACCGATGTCTTGAGAAACAAAACTTGTGTCCCGAAGGACATTCATCTTACTCAAAGAGGAATTTTTGAGCTCTTCCAGATAGCTGTGAGTCAACAAACTGTCTACAAAAGCCTTTTTCGGTGTGTTACTGCCTTCCTGAAGGTCCACAGCCAGTGATCTGTCAAATGGATCAGGACATCTCTGACGAAAAGCTACTCGCGATCGATGATACTTGTCAAACAAACAGCTCGCATTAACATTCTTTCTTCCCATCAAAACGTTTTCCAAACCACCAAAAATCCTGAAAGATTACTTACAACCAATCTTTCGGCACATTCTCTGAAAAATGTGCCTGATCAGAAGTGAAAATCGAGGAGAAAACTGTTTCGTTGTTCACGGTCGTTTAACACCATCGGTTTCAAACGCAGGCTTATCACAGTTTCATTTTATTTAATAGCGTACGTGAGGAGGAGCGCGTTCGAAATCTAAGAAATATGGACGTCATCATAAGTAATTTATAATTACAAAGCGGAAACAAGGTCTTAAATATCAAATTCATAGTTACCCGGTGGCTTCTCGATCTGCTTCCGCTTACAACGAAAATGTTGCTGTGACGTAAATCATTATAAGTTTAGAATCTTCATATTACAGTGATTAAATCATTAGCGTTAGTCTCGAACGAAACAAAAACATTGTTTTCTTTTTGGTTTCACTGGTTCTCCGTTGGCTTATGACATAAAGCCCTGGGCAATTCCAACTGACAAAGTTCAATGCATTGCTGCTTTTCTCTAGTTATGAAAGAGGACAATACCATGATTTTCACTTTCTAACTCATCTGCAACTCATCAATGAAGCAACTATAGACACTAATAACTATAGCTGGTCACCTACTTTACTATACGTGTACGTACCTAGCAGGCCAATAACTCTCTTCCAACCCGTACATGTACAGTCGACTCCCGATAACTCGAACCCTCGCTAACTCGAACCTCGCACTAACTCGAACCAATTTTCATTTTCCTTCGGGTAATTTTGTATGTAATTTTACCCTCGGTAACTCGAACTCCCGATAACTCGAACCTTTTTCTATTTCCCCATCGGGAGTCGACTGTAGTACCAATACCAGCAGTCAGTGTGTACTCTTCATGATGTGTTTTATTTCCAAAAAAACGCTAAGGCTTACTTTGAGCTCAATGAAACTGATCATCGTACCAAAGCAATGGCCCTTGCCAATATATAAAGGCTGAACAAACCACAACATAAAAAACACAGCTTATTTTGCGTGACAGGGTCAGAAACACGCGGCGTGACATTTTGGAAACCGTCCCTCGAACCCCCCTTTTTATGTCTGTGTCCAATCTCCTCAGGCTATTTGGAACGCCTGGTTGTTTTCTAACAGTATCAGGTCATCGGGTGGGTATTGTATGTTGACTCTCCTCGAGTTTGGTCGCCTGTTTATCCAGGAATTTATTTTGCCTTTTGCGTTATTTGTTTCTGGTTGTTTTGCTATGTCTTACGCACCTTTTGTCCGGCTCTGCCGTGGTTTCGTCATCAGAGGAGTCACGCGCAACATGGCTATGGCAAATGAAAGAAAACATAAAGTTCTTGTCACTCGCAGGGTCCCCCAGGCAGCTATTGAAATTCTCAATTCTTTTCAAAGGTAAGATCTTATCTCAACGTAACGGAAGTTTTTGTTTTGTTATTTCTGATTTTATTTACCGGCAAAGAGGGTAAAGTTAACACCAGTGTAATGTGGCTGCTTGCATTGGCCAAGTTCATTATAGTTAATTCCTCTAATACTATAATAACGTACGTGGCTTTGAGTTTACAATTGTTTTTTTTTTGTTTAACGGACAAAATTAGGCACCAATAATTCCCTTAAATGATTTCATGATTGAATCTCTTTTAAAGGGGCTCTGTCACCCTATTTCGACCTTATTGTAGAATGCTAAGGGATGTCTTTCAATCAATGAAAACCCAAAATAATAATGCAGTTTGTTTATTGAAGACCATGTTATTGCACTGGGACTATTTACTGTCTTCTGTTAATATGGATTGCAAGGATGGAAACAGATTACATTTTGAAAGATTTAGCCTAAATTTTTCAAAATTTTGCACCTGATCTTGAGGACATGGCAAAAATGTTTTGTGGATGACTCCTCTTGCAAAAAAATGGTTTGATATTCTCCTCCTAAATTTAACAGAATGGTTCGGGCACAAGTAAAGGTCATAAAGAAGGATTTGCGTGTTTCTAGCAGCAAAAGTTCAGTGACTGGGCCCCTTTAATTATACACTTTTATTATAGTTGTTCTTCTTTTGATGCAAAAAGTTCAAATACTATCAAACCAGATGCAACAGCCATTTTAGTTGGGTGTCATCTGGGCACAGGAAAGGGAAAAAATAGAACAGCTATTGTTGACTTGATAATTATACAAATCAGTACTGTTTGCTTGATAACTTGTTTGTCTATGTCCAAACTGTCAGGCAGCATGGCTGGAAAAAAATTCAGTCATTACTTTCATTTCACAGGAGGAGATGCAACTTTTTAGGGATCACACACCAGGTTCTTAAAAGAAATGGCTGACAATAAATTATCCTTTTGTCTTTATGCAAATTAGCTTACCAAGCCTTGTTAGCATGTGCTAAATTGAAAGGAATCTGTGCTCTAAGATGAGGTTTAGAGGTGTAATTTACTTAAACACAAAAGAATAATGAATAGGACATCAAGTCTATGTTTCACCTCTATCTTGGATGTGCCTGCATTTATCTGGCATCAACAAGTACTTGCCATATTTTTGCAGATATATTTGTATTTTCCTTGTGATGTGATCACAAGCAGCATACTTTTCTAGTATGAGAGGTTTTAATGGTTTTAAAGGATTTTAGTGTTGGTGTGAAAAGGTTATTTTAGATTACCCTATACACTGTATTTATAAATGGCGGACAAAAAAATTATTCTTTTGTCTTTATGAAAATTAGCCTACCAAACCTCGTTAGTGTGTGCTGAATTGAAAAGAATTTTTGCTCTGAAATGAGGCTCGGAGGTGTAATTTACGTGAATTCACAAAAGAATAATAAATGGGGCGCCATTTTTGAATACCGTGTATAGTATTTCCACTAGTACATCTTTTAAAATATAATAACATAAAAAGAATTGATCAGACTTTTGATGTTTTGCCATCAAAAGATGCGATGTTGATCATTGGGATTCAGATGATCCGATCCCAAGAGATGAACTTTTAAAACGTGTTGCTGGCCTAGATGGACTTTACTGTCTCCTTACTGAGAAAATAGATGCAGAGTTACTTGAAGCAGCTGGTGAGTGCACAGGGTTGCCAATGAATGTAACGATAGTAATGACAATCGGAATCCTTCTTTCTCTGTCAAAATTATAAATCTATCAGTGCAGCAGATATCAAATTACTTGTTGGCAATCAAAGGGGTGTTGAATCTGTTGTGCCCTCAACCCCCACTGCTTTCTTTTCCCTGCAGCATGTTCCTACCCTTCCCTCTTTTCCTTACTCCTGGGGGATTTTAAGGAGTGATCTTAAGACATCAAGCAATATGCTAAAAGAATAAAATTTACAAGAGGACTGACTTGTTGAAATAAGAGGGGGAAACCCTGAATGGGATTCTAATCCATCAAGCCGTCTGTCAAAAGTAATTTACAGCTACTTTCAACATGGTGCAAAATTGCTCTCAAGTTCTTTCATCAAAAACTGTGTTCAGATTTCTTTATTTTTAGGAGAGAGCCTCGTAAAATAGCAAGCAGCTCAAATTTTATTTCTTTTAATTTTTGGTTTTGTTTGAGTGGTACAAGAGTTCTGCTACCAGGTTGATTTCAAGACTTGCGTTTTTTGTGTTTTGTCATAAACAGGTCCTCAACTTAAAGTTGTTAGCACAATGTCAGTTGGTTTTGATCACATCAGCATACCTGAAACTGCAAAAAGGTCTGGATTTTGCTCTTTATTATATTGTGTGTTATCTGTCATTTGTTACTGAGATGGATGTATGTAGGCATTGTCTCATGTTGTAAAGAAATCCCTGTATTTCCCTGCAACGTATTGTCATGGTAATCAAATTGCTGAATCTTCTGTTTTATTTGCAGAGGAATTGCTGTTGGTCACACTCCAGGCGTGTTGACAGATGCCACCGTATGTCATACTGCTTATCAGTGTAATTGCTGAAAATCGAGAAAATACCTTTGTTTCCCTGGTGAAAATCTTTTAAGGATCATCAAAGGTCTCTGAGGATTCTGACTGATAAAGATATTAAAAAAGTATCCTTAGAAATCTTGGTCAAGATCTATAAGGATCTTTGAGGATCTCAACGGTCTTTTAAAAATTGCTCTTAAGATCCTTAAAGATCCTTATAGGATCGTCTCAGGATCCTTGAAGATTTATCAAGGATCTTTGCTTAAGATCCTTGTACTTGTTTTCAAAGATCCTTCCAAGATCTGTAAAACTTACTTACATGTGTATCCTTAAGGATCTTTAGCAGGTCCGTGAAGATGTTTTTTTAGCAGGTCCTTGAAGATGGTTTTTCACCAGGGTTGACATGGAAGAATATGCTATCAGTTAATTAAGTAACTACTTGGTATGAAGCGGCACTGAGTTACAACACAAGCTTTGACATAATTCTTATGAAATGGTAAATACCTCTTACTAACCGAGTTCAAGGGCCCTCATTTGTTTTTGGCCAACCATAGTGCGTGTACTATCTGAGAGATGTAATAAACAAAATTACATGTATCTTGTTGTGTGATGGCGTTTTTAATTTTTGTAAATTATTCAGTCAGTGTGCCACATGAATGTTAGCTATTAAAATAAAAGGGTAATTTGTTTTTTAATTGTAGGCCACTTTGACAGTGGGATTGCTTCTGGCAACACAGCGACGACTAATTGAAGCAGCTGCAGAAGTTAAAAAGTAATTTCTAAGGCTAGAGCTCCATACTTTAATGATTCAACTTAATACCAAATTAATAGCTGAAAAGATTTTCTGGTTACATACTTCTTAACATGCACAATAAGGTCACTATTTTCCAATAAACACCTCCTATATTTGCATTGGACCACATGATCAATGTTAGTCAATCTTAATTTTATGTGAAAAGATATATGGAACATTGTGATCTTTAGCATCGTGTTTTCAACATTTCATTATTCGTACTGTCTAAAAGGAAAGATAAAGTCTACATGTATACTTCCTCATGGCAACCAGTGGAGCAAATGTTATTTGGTACTGCCTACTGTAAATTAAATCACTGTCCTACAGTGTTGATGGGGACGCTTCTTTTGAGTTACACTGTACAACACCGTGACAGTTTTGGGGGTTAATTAACATTGTATTTCCTTAGGGGAGAAGTAACTTTGATTTCTTTGTTTTTAGTGGTGGGTGGGGCACATGGCAGCCGCTGTGGATGTGTGGACCAACACTTATGGGCAGTACAGTTGGAATAGTGGGATTTGGAAGAATTGGTTAGTGTTTCTACGACAATAATGCACCATTTTTTCAGAAACCTATGGTCAGATTGGTCAGTTATTAATTTATCAAAGGGCTGTGTGCACAACCTTTGTAACTAACTTTTTTTGTTTTGTATTTCGGTTATTTCATGAAATCATCAGGTGTGGCAGTGGCTCAAAGACTAGCTCCATTTGGTGTTGCAAGATTTCTTTATGCTGATGTCTTTAAGAAGTCAGAGAATGGTTAGAAAACTTGTAGATCTTATCTGCATTGTGTAACGCCCAAAACCTCTTGGCTAACCATTGCAGTGCATATGTGCTGATGAGACAAGCTACATCTCTAGATAACCGTTTTAAGTTGCATCATTTGTAATCCTGCATCTTTTGTTTTAATTTTGTTTCAGAAGAGAGGATGGTAACCCCAAAAGCAGAGCATGGTTAGATGTTTATTTGTATATTTTGACAGTTCATTGCAACTTAGTCCTCTATGGATTTCTTGAGTCAGTCACATTCTACGATGAGTTGTTGATATAATTATCTTTGAGCAGCATTGCTGTACACTTGCACTGGTTATATACATGTTTTATATTTTTTATTGTAGTTGATATGGACACATTATTTAAGGAGTCAGACTTTGTGACAGCCCATACAGCTCTTACATCACAAACAGCAGGTAAAATAGAGTGTCAATGTTTCCAAAAAGTTGCACGCATCTCAACCTTGTTGCTAGGGCTTCTCTTTGTCCTGTCCTCTTTCACTTGGAGTGATGTGAAAAAGGGGGAGCCTGGGAATGAGGTGGCATTTGCCCTGCTGCTGATACAACCGTTTCTTTGTTTTCTTTTTGTCTGTTCAGGAATGTTTAACAAGGATGCATTCTCAAAGATGAAAAGAACTGCTGTATTTGTCAATACTAGCAGGTAAACCATGCAATCATGCTTTTTTTTTTTTCAGAGAAACTGATTATGAAAAATGGTCTGCTTTGACTCATCTGTTACTTAACAGTTTTCATTTAATTAATTAATAATAATTAATAATTAATTATTAATAATTAAATTAATAATTAAATTTATTATTATTAATTAAATAATTAATTAATAATTAATCATTTAATTAATTATAAGTGTAACTATAAGTATAATTATAATATCGTGGGTGATAAATTACTCCTTAATTTTGGCGCGAAATTTTAGCGTTAATTTATGATTTCACATGTGAAATTACAATGTTGCCATGGAAACTTTTCCTACAGTGTCAAAATGGCATCTTGTGAGCATAATTTGTCACCCATAATATTAATCAGTAATCAAATGGTATACTCGTGAAATTAGGGAATAATTTCACTTGTATTTTGTTCAAAATCAAATAATTTCCCTTGCCTAAAGGCTCGGGAAATTATTTGATTTTGGAAAAAATGCGCATGAAATTATTCCCCAATTTCACTCGTCACCATTTGATTACCAATACTAACATGGCCAGTAAATTTGAGTAATCAACGTCAATTTTGCGAGCGTGCTTGATATTCCTATTGTGCACGCAGATGATGTCGTTAAACAAATGCCTCGAGAAAAAAAAATTATCCCCAAAACTACCACGTTAAAAATGTTGTAAAACAATTGGTTCATGTGTCAACGTGCGTTCATCGAGATATGAAGCACACAGGAAGTTTGGAGAGCAAGAAAGAGGAGTAAGAATTGCTTGAGGCATCGCTGAGAGCAATTTTAGCTTCTTGAGTTAAATGATCTTTGTCCGAGCAAACATCTGAATGCAGTAACTGTTCCAGTAGGATGAATGCAGTAACTGTTCCAGTAGGATGCCTGAAATGTGTGCCACAATTTCACAATTGGTTTCGGCTCCATTGAATCCTGTACCAGTTGTAGAAAATTTCAGAACGAGCCACCCACAATGTGAGCACAGTTAATGACAGGGCATATAACAAAGAAGACAACACAAATGAATGTAATGTACCGGTAATGTAAAATGCACATCTGACATAATTACAGCTCTAACTGATATGTCCTTTCACGAGTGAACCACAACCCAGTTCCGGCCACTCAAGAATGGCCTTCTCTCTGTTCGCTTAAAAAAGGACTGTCTCTGGTCGCTGTGTTGGTTAAGAAAGATGTTGAGGTGCCAGCTTCTGTGACATTGGACGCCTTGTAAACAGGGGCACCCAACAAGCAAATTGAGCCAAAAAAAAAAGCTTTTAGGGTTATTTCTAGGCTCCTTGCAATGTTTAAAGATTGTTTAAAGAGATGTTTTTATCAGCAAGAAAAATTTGATCTATTCGGATTTCTTTGCGGAAAATTGAAGTGCTCGATAATTTTAGGGAATGAAAATTTCATTATTTTTCAAAAATTGCTAGCTGAACGTTACCTTTGAAACTTCTCAGCGAACCATTTGCTTACCCGAAAATGCTAGGTGACCCGGCAGCGAAAACTTGCGAAAATATCCCTCCCGAAAATGTAAGGGACTATTTTCCCCTGGATTTCCATGGTTGCGAATCTTTTTGGTGATGCTATAGTTAATAAATCAATAGATTTTTGGCATTGTAAAATCCGAAAGTCTTAGGACGGGTAGACTCGTCCGAACAGATATTTCACCGAAGTTTCTCGTTGGGTGCCCCTGTTTTCAAGGGTGTCTATTGTTTATTTCCGCCAGTTAGCAAGAGATGACGCTCCCGGCCACAGTGACCTTCAGATTTGACTGCCAGTACGAGTTTCCAATTTCAAACTACTCGTGTCCACAGAAGCCTTTCTCCTCGTTTCTTGCTCACCAGACCATACGCCGGAACGCTTTAATGACAAGAATTGGTGAACTAGTGATTGTCTAAAGCACGAGGGGTGGATTTGAAAACTCACTCTCGTACTCAGTTTCGTACTTTCAACCAAATCCGATGGTTGCTGATATTGAGAAAGGAAATATAATTGACGACCATAACGTAAAGACCCCCTGAGGTTCAGTTGAAATTCGATGGGATTTTACCGAAGGCACCTCCAAATTTTTTCAGGGGAGGTGTAGTCAACCAGGATGATTTATACGACGCTCTCAAGAATGGCCAAATATGGGTAAGTTGCTTCACCGTAACCCATTGAGGTGTTAACACGTATCTCAGTCGTAAACATAACCTCTGCTCTCATCAAGAATGGGCTTGAATTTGCCAAAGGAAGAACAAAACTTTGGCGTCGTATCGTCGTGAAAACGTTCAGAATTTACTGTCAGACGCCCGTGACGTTTTTTTCCCTTTTGCGTTCCTTTTTTTCCAGTCTAGCGGTCTTGCTGTGTGGTTGACCGTGAGAAACTTGGGCGAGTGCGAAGGCGTTGGAACTCTTCTGCAAGAGTTTCTGGAGAAAAGCAATTGCAGTCAAACTTTGTCTTCAAGGAACTAATTTATTGCGCAGCGTAATGCCTAACTGATCATGTATCGCTTTTTTGTCGTTGTCAGGGTGCGGGTTTAGATGTGACTGTACCAGAGCCCTTGCCATTAGATGATCCACTTTTAACTCTTAACAACTGCGGTAAGGATGCTGATAGCACGCAAAAAAGAGGTTTATGTATATAAAAAAGATGTTTTTCAAGCAAAAAGAGAAATTACTAATCGCAACGACATCGGCAAGTTTCAAGTAGCTTTTGGAGGGTAGGAGTTACGGGGGGCTAAGACCGCTGTTCTTTTCTGGATACTTCTTTATATTCTATTTCTCACACTTCCAAGTAAAATAAAGCAAAGCAACTAACAAACCTTTATTTATACCCGGTGATATTTAAAGCTTCATGCTTGTACGGTCGTGTACGTACAGGTAGTCACATGATTTCGAGTGCAATTTGGAATAAATAAACACGAGTACATTTTTTCAAAGACTAACAAAATTTGTGGTCTTTGAAAAAATCGAGAAATTTTTTCATGTATATTATTAGGAAAGTAACTTGCAATTCAAATAAACTCAACATCGTTGAGAAACCAACTGTTAGAAGGTAACCAGTCGGCTTTTTACGAAGTGTGGCAGCCTGAGTTGAATTCGGGACCAGGAAGACCGCGAACACGAAGGTGAAATTTTGATTTGATTTATGGAGGGCAAAGTAGTTAAATTGTGCTGTTTTATTCTCTGCAGTTGTACTCCCCCACATTGGCAGCGCGGAAGAATCTACCCGCGAAGCCATGGCCATTTTAGCAGCCAAAAATCTTCTGGCTGGACTGGCGGGAGAGAGTTTACCTGCTCAAGCCAAGCTTTAATATGCTGAACTCCATATAGTTCAGTACACAGGCGACTATTCCATGATTTAGAACTAGTTTGTTAATAATTATCAACAGCAAGTTGCCTGCATTTAGGGATCACTGTTCGTTCTATGACGAAATCACTTAATTTACGGGTGTTCTGGATTGCGAAATTTTTCTACCCCACTGATCAACATGAAACTTCTCGTTCGATTTTTGTTTTTGTGGTCAAGAGTACAAGCAAGGAGAATGAAGGGAGAAGTCACAGACAAAGCATTTACTTCGAATTTGAAAATCTCGCCATTATTACCACAGAAAACGTTTGAACGAATTGAGGCTGATAATGTGGCTGTTGATATTGGTCCTGGCGCCGATTCGGACGAAAGATGTTCGTTGTATGTATTATGCTTACGCTAAACTCTACGACAGGAGTCGTATGGCGTGAACTGAGTAACAACGTTTGCGCTTAAGGTTTAACGTGTTGTAGCAGTTTGAAACAACCAACAACAACGTAAGGCACTGACACTGGTAATAGTTGTACACGCTCGTGAAATAAATAGCACAGGACAGGCTCAAGTAAAAGCTGTAATGTCTAAATCAGCCCTGAGAGCGTTGGTGAGTGGCCAAGAGCTCTTAATAGTTTCTGTCACCCGTGGACGAAGTATTGGGCAATCATTAACGACATTTCAAATTTAACCATAAGGAATTAGGAAAACGTATTTTACTCAGCTGGAATGCGACACTGAACTACCATACTATATGTAACAACGTGATTTGGTCAAAGACTGCTATTTGCGCTGGATGCGCAGTTGGCACTGAGTTTGCTGTATTGTCCACGATGCAGTTAAGAAACGTGTTGCGGTCAATGAATATGTGACCGAGCGGTATATACGACACGGTAATACATTGCTTTACTGGTAAGCTCATCGTTGGGTTACATGAATGTTCTAATAATAACGTGACAGTGCAGTATTGAATAAAATGTTTAATTGTATGTTATTAATGCGGTTTTGTCTGTTGCAGTAGTAATTAGTCATGAAGAAGTGATCAACAATCCTGGGTAGTTTGAAGGTGGCCTAAGGGGTCTAGTTCAACCTCACTGCTACTTACCTTTTCATACCACGTCAAGTATCATAACGCACTTTGTTTCGGAGAGCTCATCCACAACGAAGAGGAAGACGATTTCATTTTCGGCACGGCAGAGGGGAGCAAAAACTGAAGTGAACTTCAAAAGAGGAGATGCATGAAGTCACTTAAATTGCTAGTCATCAAAAGTGCTAGACCTCGTTTAACTACTAAAGTGTTGCTACAGTTTTCATCAATGTACTGACCCAATATCACCATTTCCGTTCGTTTGACCCGGAATCGATATGACAGTATATTTCGCTGTCACTTTCCCCTTTGTTTAGTTTGTATGCTGCAAAAAATGGACAAACATACCGCCAAACCATAGCTGTATTAAACCGACTGCTTCAATATGCAAACAGGATTCTTTTCACGGTCGTTAGTTGTGGCAATATCCAGCAAGCTATACTTGCGGAACAAATCAGTACTCGATCGACAGTCCATTTACTAATAGTGCCAGGTGTCAGCATCCAATGTTATGTGCTGTTGTTGGTAAGGCAATCTTCAAGCTAGGGCATTGAACTTTTTCTGTCTAGCGGTTCTGGTTCATAACGCAAGCTGTATTTGTCGCTTTAGCGTTTGCCTTCTTTCAAACGGTATTTCACTGTGAGCTATATATCCTAAGTTTATTTATTTTGCATTCAGTAATGAGCCTTAGGGCTCTTACCCGACACTGGGCCAAGGATAAGGGCGGGATACATACAGAGACCCCGGCATTTCCGAACGATTCAGCCGTCGGTTTTAGAAAAGGCATCCCACTATCATTATTTGCTTTGCTGAGTTTTAAAAGCGCAATATAAGGAAATAGGTCAGTAATTATGGCAACGTTATAGATCATTAACCCCCATACACTCGGAAGTCAATTGAGCATGAATTCATTTGGAGTGGCTACAAACAGGATGTTTCAATCTATATGAAAGCGGTATCACTCACTTGTTCAGTGCCTGTAAACCAATTCATTACAACTGTCCAAGTTCGAGTGGCGGAAACTAAAAGATGGAGGGAAATTGGGAGCGCTGCCAAAACCCCTTGTGTTGGTAAAATCATAGCGTACACGAATGCAAGTTGCTTTCAGAGACGACAGTCTCAAGGGAGCACTGAGTGATCGCCCTGTGATTTTTTCAAACGTGATGTGGTCTATTCAAGTGCTAGTAAAAACTTGCAATTCATTACACTTGGCTGCACTCATTTGTGAGGCGCAATATCACTCGAGTCATCATGACAGTGCGTCTCAAATGCCACTCGTACGCGCAGTGGTAAAATATTTCTCTCTTCGTTTAGGCCAAGTCAATGCTCTGGTATGACAGGAAGGAAAATGCACTCATTGGCAGGATCTGCCCCACAAAATGGAAATGGTAGGCAAAACTGATATCTATAACTTCATTTTACTCGTGTTTATTTCCTCTCTTAGCGCCATCATCATGATTATCCTAACCAGTGTAATCATAACATTAGTCCAACGGGATATTACTACAGCAAATAGCTTGTATCTTTAGTCAGCTTCATTTTTCATATGGAAAAAAAAAATACTGGATTTTGCATGCAGTTGCGTCTGCCGAGTGCTTGCCAGGGCCTTCCATCCGCAAGAACCTTATTTTCTGCGTCCACCTTTTTAGTCTGCGTTTTGGGATGTAGTTTGAATTTTCCATCTCTCTCCCCTGTTGTAAGTCTTACTAGCGCCACGCTTGGAGAATAAAGTCTTTCGTGGGAATTTCTGTAACACTGTTTGGAGAACTTTGCCAGAAGCTTTTGCGCGCAAAGTGCAAGCGTACACTGTAAAATCAATTGAATTAGGATTCAAGTCCATAATAGATCATCTAGTGCAGTGCCGGTCTTCCAGAATCGTTTTAGAACAAGGACACAGTACCTGGGCTAAGTGCCCTAGCTACTCTTTGTGGTGGGTTCTTTGACGTTCTCCACCAGCCGATCTCGTTTCCAGGGCTTTTATCCCCAACTCTTGACGGAGAAAAGCCCTTGGAAGGAGGTAACCTACCTGTAGGACAACCTAAACAAGGTGGGTGACCAAGGGCTTAACGCCCCTGTCCGAGGACGCGATAGCCTGAGCTGAGATAACTTAGCTTAGCTAGCATAATCTCAGCAGTTATTTTGAAACCATGGCTAGAGGCCCTTCCGGTATTTAAAAGGGAGACCTCCCGCACAGGAATCCGTTGCCGTTTTTTGCAACCAAAAGCCCCGAAAAAATGACCGTGCAATTTCAGCTTAGTCACTGCAAAGGTATCAACGTTATTATATTGATTTTCAATGTGTTCAGTTATTTTAATTTCTTTGTTGAACAGTTTAAGCTCTCTTCCTCTTTAACATAATACCTCCTGTTGTTAATATTTTTAACTATTTTCAAGTAGGTTCTCAACGGCATAAGGAATTAAACAATTGTCAACAGTTTAGTCTTCAATAACAAATACAGGCGAAAGCCGGGGAGATGGTTTTGCGTTGGCTCAGTGAGTCCGGCCGTCTCGGTCTTTTATTTTCAGCATTGAAACGGCCGCAGGATAAAGGCGATTTTTAAATGACGCAAATATTACACCAAGAAGGCTTTGGCACCATACTTCAAATCAGAACGTCAAGTATCAGTTAAGGATAGTTTAAAACGAAAACAATTCAAGTGTTTTGAAATAACATGCTATGGATTTAGAAAAACATTTTACTTCAAGAAAAGTTTACTTTTACAATATCGGTTTTCGACTTTACACGGGAGGCTCGCCTAACTTTCCGTGCGAACTGAACGAAATTTGTGCAAGTTGTTACGACGCAAGATAAGTTATGTCTTCCTGGCTTTTACTGTGACACAATTGTCAGATTCTTTCCGAATTTCAAAACCTAGCCTTTTTTTGAACCAGTTGTGATCTTTGAGGATGTTATCACTTTGTAAGAAAACACTGTATAACGATCTTTTGTGTCTGTTTTGTTAGCAATGGACTTGGTTTTCAATAAACAATTCAGTAATGTCTCACAAAACCACCGCTGTGCTGCTTATTCTGTCTACTCCTTGACACGCTGCATCGGGCGGTGCACGCCGTCGTTCCTTGTAAAAACGTACCATGGATTTCCTCTTGTTTCACCATATTTGAAGGATCGAAAAAAGACTAAATACTCGCCTTTATGCTCTGCACGTGAACACGGATAGTGCGGGCGCCATTGATTCCACAGCTGTCTACATGACATGCAGACGGTTTTCACAACATCAAGTTTCTATTTCGGCTTTGCACATGTTTTGTCGACGCAAAAAACGATTCAGCGTCATCGTGATAATCGAAGTTTTGCGGCATTTCTCGATGACAATCGAGAATCGATTTCGCCAATCGAATCGACAGAGTTCTCTGAGGTAAGTAATTATCAGTTATCACAGCCGAGGCAATTTCAGAAGATCCAGCTGATTCACAAAGTTACGCTTTACACAACTATACCGGGACCAAGCTGATACCGAGATTGCCGGGCAGCATTTTGGGAACCAAATCTGCAAATGCGGTGCATGGCCAGGCAAATTTGACAAAGTTCTTGGCAATGATCACAATGATTTGAATCGAGCTATTTGCACAGTACTCTTTCTTTACTTTAAGAATCAAGTAAGGAAAACGAGTTAACTGAGAAATATCAGAACGCCAGTTGGCTGGTTCATGAACGGATGAACAAGGAATTGTTGAGCTTCACCTCAAAAGTTTATTTTTAATTGGACTTACCTAAACTGTTTTTGATAATTGAAATGTTTTTGTTTGTTTTGCTTTGCAAAGCTGGAGTTTGAATAGACCTCCTACTCAGTGATAATTCCGTGGAACCCAAATTCTCTCAGGCTGGTAAATTGAATTTACGCTACACACTATGCGCTCAGTTTGTAGCGGAAAACTTAACAGGGGTCTGTGACGTCTCCTGTGAAAGGAGCGCAAAGTTTGAATTTGCAAAGGTCATGTCATCTGTGCCAGCAAACAAAACAAACTCTTCCATGTTGGCCTTAACACAGATCTATTATTAGAGATTAAGGATTGCTCTGTGTGAACACTACTTAGTGGGATGACTGGATTATTCGCTGAGGCTGACTACGGAGCTTGCGAGCTTCTTGGAAAACCGAGAGGACTTAATTCATTCGTCTCACATGACGAACCTCTCCTTTGATTCTGCTTCCTTACCTTTTGCCCTCATCTCTCAGCGCGGTGGGCTTCGAGCTTACTGACAAATATTTATCTTGTGATATTTTCTCTAGCACCAATACGGTTCTCAAATTCTGCAAACCAAAGACAAAACAGTTCATCAATTTTCTTTCGAGCGAAAAATGGAGAGCATAAGACTCTTCTCTCTTGTCAAGGTCGTTACATATTGAGTTATTCCTACCTCTCTCTGAAAACAATTTTTCTACATAACTCAGCTCTGTCACACCCTCCGTCCGTTCCCTCATCTTGCATTGACCGTCTTGTCCCCTTCCCACTCCATGGCTGACTGCCCGAAGTCGTTCAAAACGACCGTCGGTATGAAGAAAGACCATTGAGCAAATTGACCTGAGTTTTGTTCAACGCTTAGTTCAGTCGGAAAGATAGGCACTTTAATTTCTTTCATAAAGTAATTCCTTCATTCGTGTGATTTTTTTTTTTTTTGGCTTCAATTTTGCAAAACAGAACGACTTGCTTTTATTTTTTACTGAAGCATGACTGAAAGTAAGAAAATGGGTCAGTAAACTTCATTGACGTATCAGCTGACTGTGATTACGTCAATATATATTTTTTCAGCAATTCATTGACTCTATATGTTCACGTATTGCAGTTGTCTAAATTGTAATCAAACTACGTGTTGGAAGAGTCGTTGCCTCTTGCCATCTCGTTCGTTGCTTGAGTCAACGAATGCCTGACAAATTTCCACTGACTAAGAAAACCAATTCGATTTCCTCTGTAAATTCTAAAGCGATAGGGTAAATTTTCTGATTTCAATTTGGCTTGTGGTGCTAGCAGCTCAGCTGAGGGTTTCAGTGTCTTGAGCTACGTGTCCTGTTTATTAATTAATTCAAAGTGCTGTCGACATTAGACACGGCGGCCATTTTGAATGATGTTTCTATTGTTTTGAAAGGCACTATGGGATGCCGTATGTCTGTAACTTGGTCGCAGCATGACCGCATGATTTGATCGTGGTCGATTGAGATCATCGTGCACACTGATTCAAATGAAACTTGTCCGTTAACTTGAGTGTTTAGAAAAGCATGTGTAGCTCCTCCCTTCGAATCTCAAGTATTTTACAGCGCACAGTGTATATTAAATAATTATTGAAAACATGGAAAACGCTGCAGGCAATGCTTTAGGGATGAAAATCAAACATGACGTGTTTTGTCTTTTTGCAAGCTACGCACTTTGTTTATTGCCATAGGTGACGCATCGACTCAGTAAGTTCATATTCCCAATATCAAGCTGTGACTGTTACATCATAACGGTGAGTTGTACACACTGCGGTATTACAATAACCTGGAATGTTTCCCTATGGGTGTCTTTGTGGAAAAAGAATGCGTCGCATTAACAGTGATACCGCAATCTTCCAAAATACGTTAAAAGAAATGATCGTCTCGATGAGCAGTTGATATTTATTGACTTTTCTTTCTTTCTTTCTTGTTTTTTTTTTATTGAGCACATAAAACAAAAGATTATTTTGACGTGACTTCTTAAAATCACAATACCGAGGAAAACAGTTACCCTGTGTCTGCATAATGTGCGGGGAGTTTGGTGGCGTTTTTCCCGCTCTGCTTCGAATTTTCCAATATCCATCGTCCGTGGCAGCCGCCACAGCGTGCGTCAAACGGCGGGAAAATGACGTGGATCTGTCTTCTGTGTCATGTTTGAATTCTTGGCGGTTTTTGAGCCTTTGTAGCTCGAACTAGGAAGAATTTACTAAAGACCGTAAATCCTTTTATCCGTCTCTCTCTAGTGACAGCACCTATAATCTTTCTCACGGAAAACTTGAACCACACGTTTAAAGGCACATAACAGGTCATTACCGTGAATTTGATTGGAAGCGCTAAAACGGCTTAACAAGGATTAATATAACAGCAGAACTAAGATAGCTATACTCGGTCTATTCGGTGTTCTAGTTAAATGGAAGTTAAATTTTTTGAGACTTCAAGGTCAGACGTGACGCTAAGTTTCTGAATTGACGCATAGATGTTAAAGACGTAAAGAAACGCTTTTGTTCCAAACCGATACAATTTTACTTGTCGTGCAATGGAAAATCCGTTGCACAATCACTTTGTGACCGCAGCCGATGAGTATACAAAAGCTGTTGTTGAAAGCGCAGCCAACGTATTTACAGTAGCATCAAAGGTGAGGGGCAAGGTTATTCAACTGCCTTTGTTTCGTGCCTAGTTGCCATGGCAACAAATATTCTTTTGTCTTGCCAGGCAAGAGTTCAATTAGTAAAACAGCTGGGATTGGTTATTGGGATATGAGAGAAAGAGATATGGATAATTATTTAATTAACAGAAAACTGCGTGGGTCGTCATTCAAATGACGTAATAAATTCACTTTCTACGCCCTCTAGAACGTTAATAATTTATGAAGCGATTGACTAAATGTCAACCTCCAATAACAAGTCTTTTGTGAGAATGGCACACGAATTTAAATTATTCATCCGTGTTGATGACTCAAGATGCTTTCACACGAATCATTCGACAGTGATATTTACCTCTGGTAGCCTGTTAGGATCGCTCGTCCCATTTCTTCAGAACGTTCTTTTAATACGGCACGAGCGGGTGCCGATCTTCTTTTCTTCGTTTTATATTAACAGGAGGCCAAGAAGCCCGCAAGGGTAGAATTCAAATCACAGCAAACAAATAGAAATGCCAAGCACAAGGAAGAGAAGTCGCCTATTGGATCATTCGACCAGTAAGCTTACATCGAGCGATGCTGTGAAGAAAGACTCTGCGCCCAGAATCAAAAAATGCAAACTTAAGTGCAAGAAACTTGTTCACAGCACGAAACTGTCTGAAGAACAATTAGATGAACCGGATGAAGGTTTGAGTTTTACATATTTCCTTACTGTAACATGTAAGGCTTTTGCCCCTGTTTACTGATAAACTTCAGTGGGCGAAGAACAAAAGTAATCATAATGCAGAAGGCAGCGCTCTTATCACTCCACACGTTTTTTTTTTTTTTGCACTTGGTAGATATTCTTCTTTCTTGGAGGAAACTTCATGGTCAGGATGGCTTTGGGAAAAAGTGTTTATAAACTCCCTCAGTCATGCACCAATATTCTAAAACATCGAAGGTCCTTGCACTACCTTAAGATTAAACAAAACCCAGTTCCACTCACAAAAGTACAGACGTACGTCACGAATTTAGCCTAAGGCAATACAATGAATGCAGAACTTCGCATGAAAGCCTCACGACTTATTAGCCATCAGCTCTTAAGTTCTACCTCTAATAAAAGCTTTTTTAGCCATACTAATCTTTGTAATTGTTCATAATTGGTCTCTGGAGAGTCCAAGCTTGCTGGTTGTAAATGTCAAGCACGTCAAGTTTCGGGCGCTCAGAGGCGCAATGAAGCAGTGTTTTGAAAACGTTAGCCTCGCAAACAATTATGAACAAACCTAGGGTCAATTTGCGACAAAGTAAAATTGCATAAAAAGAAAAACGACCAGCCCGACACATGGGCTAAAGCACGAAAGCGTAGAGGTTAAATTTATGTGAAATGGCGACGCGGTTCAACTGAAATTTATCATTTAGTAAGACGGATTAACTGTCATAAGTGAAGGGTTTTACCGCAAATGACCTATCATTGTCTGCGAATAACAGTGGAATTGTTTATACGGGTATATTCCTTCATTAAATGAGCAAGGCCGTTGAAAAATTTCTGCGTAAGTTTTCTTCGTTCACAAGCAAGACAACATTTGCAGCATAAAAAATGGTTGAGACACAACGCCTCAGAGCACGACCAAGGGTTGTGGATAGGATTGTGAAGTTTGTTAAGTTAAGCAAATTTGCTGGGTTCTTTTTTTTTTTGCAGGTGTTGAGTTCATGATGAAGGAAAACAAATCGAGAACGACTAATGGCATTTCAACCGTTTCGAAAAGCAAGAAAGAGCAGCTCACGGAAACACTTCTTTGGTAAGAACGTAATCAATGTAGCCGGGATATTTTCCGCCCTTGTTTCGCGTCAGTATTTGCGCGCCTAGGTAGCTCTAACTACCACTTCACAATTCCGAGTCCTCAACTTCTGTCATTTGCACACTACAAGCCGCTTTCTTTCATATTGTTAGCATTAACGTGTGAAAATGAAAAACTCGGAAATTAAAAATCGCAATGTAACGTGCACGTAATCTGCGGGTACATGAACTGAGGTGCATAGTTATTATTTTTATTATTTCGATTAAGGTTACCCCTCCGGTACAACTTGGAGGCAACTTTGAGAGTGATCCTGTTTTGGTAACAATCTTATCAACCTGTATCAAAAATATCATCGGTCATTTTCAATCCGGCCGCGTTTCTCCGATCATGTTCTCTGTCTCCGGCAAAATATTCCTATTCTCCTATTTTTTCATCCGTAATCCAGGTCGAGATAAATCTCTTGCTTTACGAGGGAAAACACCCTTTACTTAAAAAATTGAATTTGCGAAAAAGTTACCAATACACAGTACTCTTAGAGGAATCAGCTTAAACAAGTATTTTCATGTACTTAGGCTATTCCCCTGAAAACGTCCAAAAACTCGAAAAGTCCATGACTTTAATAAGTACGATAGACGACCAGTTTTCTATGTCAAAATATAGGAGTCATCAGTGCATCAACAACAAGTCCAGATATCAGTTATTGACAGTAAGTGCCTGCTGCAGTAATTAGCTTGCTTGAAATTAGCGGTACTCGAGGAGATGCTATTTCGGTCATCAAGTGAACTTTAAGCTCTGTAAACTGTCACGAAGTCAGCGCTTGTCTATCAAGCGCAAAATAAATGAATTTTTCCTTTTCTTAACAGTGTTTAAGGCGAAATGTAAACAACGTTCAAACGGGTTCGTGATCTTGTACGTGGTGTGACGTCCTTTCACAAAAGCCTTCATTTACTGTACACACCACATGAACGTACCCTATGTTTAAAAGTCATGTGAGCCGATATCACTCAGATGGCACCCTCACCACAGCCCTACCGCCTTGAATTTTTAATTGTAAAAAGTCAAAGAAAAACGTGAAACGTCTTAATCGCAAGACGCTCTCATGAATGTCTCAAGAAAAATACAATTAGTGAGCTCATCAAATTTCCAAACTGTTTTTGCTGGTTCCAAGCATAATTGAAACATTTCTTCGAATTGGATTCCTCGATTAAAATTAACGCCAATTACGTACTGATGATGTGGCGAACATACTCGGAAAACGCAACGCCAATTATGTTAATAAACATCATCGCATTATCGCCTAAACATTTTGGTGTAGAAATGAGGGGAAAAAGCCCTCCGGCAATCTCCTCTATGCTGCCCTTTTGCAAACTGATACGTGATGATTTTACAAATTCAGATCACCGTTTTCCTATAACAACAGGAAACTTTAAATATAAGTTTGACGCTCCTGTGTCAGGATGTTGTGGTCAGACACTACCCCCCAACTGACGTTTTAATATTGCGGGGTATCAATTGTCTGATGCCGGAAACCACCATCTAAACCCTTGGGTGGACATAAACTTTAGCACTTAAGACGCCGATCGTTTTCAATTTTACTGTGCGTTTTTCCTTGATTAACTGATACATTGTCATGGAAATTCAGTAGGGATGCCTGCTCCGCGCCTCTTGCCTTTTGCTGGAGAGGCATTAAACTAGATTCCTTCCTATTTTTTTTAATTTTCCCACAACAATTTTTTTTTTCTTGGTAAGTTTGGCTTAGGATTAAAATCTCTTGACGGATATGCAATAAACGGAAACATAACCAGTCCCCTTTTATTAAGCTGTGAAGGGATAATTGCTAGAAAAGCAATGTCCAAATGATTCAGAAGCTGGCAAAATTTCGTCCGGAACCGGTGTTAGCAGTAAGAGGAGCGTGCATGTTGACCGCCTGGCTCGGTTGTATTTTCATGTCAAACCAAATATCTGCAATCAGTCATTTCAAGCTCATCAGTCTGTATATTACTGTCATTTTCCATGTGGTGCCCGCTCAACAGATTGAGACACTGGCATGTGAATCGTCGAGCTCATAGCATGTGTTTGTTCTTCAGTGCTTTTGTTCAAAGGTCGGTCTATCTTTCAGGTCAATAGTGACACAGTCCTTTGGATGTTTATCGAGTGCACGATGGCCTGGGTAGCCTTGCTCAGGGAGTTCTAATGCCAACAGCGATATCAAAAGCAGAATAAATATGCAAACTTCCAAGAACCGGCTTATCCCATAATTTCTTGTGAACAAAGAAGACCGTACTGATCCACAGTGAATGCTAGGAAGTTCTCACAAGAACTGGTTGAGGTCTAAAGCAAAATGTGAACCCTCACTGTTTTGAAACTGACCCGAGGTCGAACATAAATGATCAAAGCAAATCGAGCAAAGCGATTTCTATTTAAACTGTCAGGCCTCAGTAAAACGCTAGCACAACCAATTGCGTCATGTAGTGAATAGCGCTACCACCCTTCCAACAACTGACAGAGGCCAGGAGTTTGCTAGAACATAGGATTACAAAACTTACGAATCTTATCAGGTTTTCTTATTTTCTTGTTCTGTAACTGATTGCAATGAGAGATCGGTTGTTTACTGACAAGTTTACAGAAATTTGGTTTCACTCCGCAGTGCGTTAAGTTAGGAATTAACTGAGGTCGAGTTTTTGCAGGCCGTACGTTGTAAAAGACTTCTTTTTGGAGAAGCTTAAATATATTCGTAATTTGTCACTAAAAGAACACACGACAACAGACATAAAACCCAGAGAATTTACTGTTCTGCGAGTTTTTCGTTCACGCCGGCCTAAAGAGCTGTTTTTTCATATGATGTTAAATTGTACTTTGTTACAATCTCAGTCCCAACTCGAATGAAAGGGTAATGAAATTCAGTAATAAAACAGGCAGAAACATTAATTAAGAGAACGAGCAAACGAGAGCTTTCATTGTATACTGATTGTGCAATAAATAAAGTTATGCCCTTGTCTTTGAGGGCAAAACGTGTACTCATCATTTCTCTATTCAACAATTTCAATCATAGCTTCTGCAAGCGTTCATAGTCGACTAGAATAAATTGAATGTATTTTCTAGCGTTCAAAACTAGCTTTATGTCCGAGTCGGAGCTGGATGTATGGAATTTTCAAGCTTTAGTTGAGAGATGGGTGTATTTTTTCCAGGTTGGAGGAGAACTATGTAATGTGCGAGGGTGTTTGCCTTCCTCGTTGCATTTTGTACGCTCATTATCTGGATTTTTGCCGAAGACACAATGTTGATGCTGCGTGTGCTGCTACATTTGGAAAGGTATCGCCATTTATTCACATAATTTTCTCTTAATTAATGTATAACGCATGCGCAAAGTCTATCATACTCTCGATCAGCTTTGTCCTCTTTCCCAGTCGTTAATTTGCACTGCACATTCGTTCTAGTCGAAGGAATTCCTTTATTAGTCCCTATTTGGCTCAATTTGCAAGTGATTGTGTCATCTCGAACGGACTCTCCTCCAAGCTGTATCGCTGTATATTTACTAGTCTTAAATAAACTGAAATTGGAGTAACTATAAAGTGTTGCCGCAGACGGATCAAGCACTGAGCCATCACTAACCGCTTACATATGCTGCAACGGTTCGTCCACAGACGTTATTGTTAAAAAAGGAGTGTTTGCCTGAATATTTATACCTTAACCTTTAAATTTTCAGACGATACGACTGAAATTTCCTCAACTTACAACAAGACGACTTGGAACTCGAGGCCATTCAAAGTAAGGTGAAATCGCTGATGAGCTCAAACAGATGGTTTGTTCAAACCTGAACTTTACTAAATATACAGCAACATATCTTTCAGATATCATTACTATGGCATTGGAATAAAGGAATCTTCAGCATATTACCACTCCGTGTATTCAGGGAAAGGTTTAACAAGGTGAGAGGGATTATTTCCGTATTGCATTCTTGCCGTGAAATATTTTGCTGCTTATTTTCTGTGCTGTAATTAAATGGCCCCCAAGGCTGCCAACTGAAGAAGAGGTTTGTTTATTGAAGACACAAAAGGAGTTGTCTCCTTTTCTTATCGAAAGTGTGTTTAGGACAAATAAACGGAAGTTAGAAAATGGAAACCACAGATCAAGAAAAGTTCAACACTGAGTTTCCGAACTAAATGCTTGGAATCTGCTTCTAGAAATAAGCTTTACTAACATCAATCAGACCTCAGAGATGATTAGAGATTATTGAGAAGAATTAAATTCATTCTTATCTCTGTTTTCGAGGGTTAAATTTTCCGCTTAATCCTTTCAAACCACGCGTTAAAGCTAATGGTTTCAAGGATCAATTTGGAGGCGCAACAAATTAAATGAAATGAAGAAGTTTAGAAATCAATCGAAGATGAAACAAAAAGTTACAATTCTTTTTAAGTATATCAGTGTACACAAGGCTGTTTAATAGAAACTCATCTAGCAGGGGGAGTTTGTTGCTAGTGTCAATGAAACATTTGTCTACGGTTAGTCTGCATTGGCAATTTACTAAATATGCCTTAACTATTTAAACTGCGGAGGGAAAAAAGACCATACGCATGTTTGCGCGAAGTCCCAGGCATGCAACGCGCACGTGTCGCTGTGGCATCTCATGTGACATAGACTGAACTTTGAATGCTCGTGTACATGCCCTTGCTCGTCCCCTGAGTCGAAAAGTTGAGTGAACTTTAACAAATGATTACTTCCTTTCATTTATTTTAAAACAGATTTTCTGGGTCAAAAGTCAAGAATGAGGTGAGCTATCTTTCAACAGAAAGAAAAGCCGGTTGTTTGTACTCCTCGACGTTTTCCTTGACGAAAAATTATTGTACTGAACAAATCAAAGGAAAACACACACACAAAAAAGCAAGAACACAAAAAAATCAGCTTTTTTCAGTCAAGGTATATAATACAATATCTTGGCGACACCCCATTTGATTTTAACTCGCTTCTTTTGATCGCTTTCCCGAAGAAATAGGAAAAGTGCGCTTTTGTTCTTTCTGTTGATATTCACGCCGGTCAATGTGCATATTATCCTCCACCATTTGAGTATAACATATGAAGCCAAATTGAAGCTGCATTCCTCGTTGACTTTTAAGGTGTAATTGAATTTGAACAAAAGAGACTTGGAAGCAAATGATTGTTGTAAAAAAGAAAAAAAAAAAAAGAAAAAAAAAGAAGGCACCAGTAACTGAACCATTGTCAACCC
>BLFK01000028.1:555162-570162 GCA_014634185.1 Astreopora myriophthalma
GAAGGCACCAGTAACTGAACCATTATCAACCCCCAGACCTACACCCCAGCCCCCAAAGTTTCAACGGTCCACTTTAATTCTCAGATTTTGACAAGACCAAAAAGAACAAATTGTTGAGAACATCTGCGCGAGTTTATTAATCGTCTTTCCATTCATTCAGTGATGACAAAGAAACTGAGCTTCTTGCGAAAGCAAGGACACTCGCGATGTCATATAACATTGTTTACGTTGAAAACTGTTTCTTTATTGATTTTATCATGGCGTTTTATTCCATCTTTGTTTTCCACTATATTAATTAATTATCCACCCCCTTTTTTTTTCTGCACGCAGGGGTTGTTTTCCGCACGAAAATACTCTCTCAGCTCCAAAACTGGAACCTTATTACCTGATTTTCCAAACCCACGATTACTGGAGTTACCACCCAAGATTTCACTGGAAAAGGTAAAGCATAAGACTTCGTGGAGACAAAGTTAGAGTTGAATCTTTCACTGTCCGCGTCTTTTGATTTTAAATTTAGATCTCTAGCTGATTTTTGTATAGCAATGGACCTGGTGGCCGAAACATGTGGCTATTAAGCCTAACTGGCCTCACTACGGTAAACCAAATTCAAATGAATTTTAATGATGTC
This sequence comes from Astreopora myriophthalma, assembly GCA_014634185.1. Classification (NCBI taxonomy): domain Eukaryota; kingdom Metazoa; phylum Cnidaria; class Anthozoa; order Scleractinia; family Acroporidae; genus Astreopora; species Astreopora myriophthalma. The sequence continues at coordinate 555,791 of BLFK01000028.1, forward strand.
TGCAAGTCTAGTCAACATGTACATTGACGATGAAAAAAACAAGACGCCGTTAAGGAAAGTTGTCCGGCTGCAATAAGCGTCAAGTGTGCTCTCAACCCTTGAGCGATAAACGTCCAGACGTAGGGCCGCGGAGTTGTTCGAATTAGTATAAACGCTTACCCTAGGTTAAGTTCGATTAAAGTGAAATTTTGGTCTGTTCACAGGTGGAGACGTTCGTTGTGATGTATAAAACTCACTGTCAGTGTATTTTGGATACAGCCATCAACGCTAACTTTGACGAGGTAAGGCTTAAAACCTCAGATTTATCGTATCCGTCTTTGATAGCAGCTGCATCAGCTAGTTGTCTCGATCGCTACCAGGGGCGGCTCGACTTCATTTCTTTCTAACTCGGAATGTCACACAGTGCACCTTTCCAAGACAAAGAGTATCTTGCCACCGGTCACATTCAGACAGATACATATTGCAAGTTGCACGCGCAACGAGTATGCAGTTCTTAGCATGTGTAGCAACATGCCAAGACAGTGGAACTTTCTGCATGTGCTTTACATTTATACTGTCAAAACTTAATTTGCATTCGCGTACATAAACTCAGTGTTTTGTTTTCAAAGAATGAAGTATTTTATGGGTTTGCCTTGCAACTGGTATTTGCGTTGGCGACTGGTATTTCATGTTTTACCGTAGCAATATGATCGTCTCATTTCAGATCAAGAACTTTCTTCTCCACTTTTGGCAAGGGATGCCTGATCATCTCTTACCGTTGATGAACACGGAAGTTGTGGCAGATGTTGTTTGTGTCTGTGATTCTATCCTCTATAAGGTACTCTAGCTTGAATCAGTTAAAAGCTTCAGCAAATACTCGTTTAAACTGAAGTCAGTAGAGACCTTAAGATACCTTGAATTCGGAGTAGGGGGTACGGATAGCGTCTCAGTAAACATCACGAAAACTTACCCGTTTCTCCATGTACCCTCTTCACTCGCATTTCATATACGGGTAACCTGCTGTCTACCCTGCATGGGAAAGCCAGCGGCTGGGTCTACCGGGTAAGACCAACCAGACCGTTATCGCAAAACGAAGGGGGGGGGGTGGGGATATGGCTCTACCCGTTACCCGTTACCCGTACACCGAGGTGCCGTAGTGCGTAGTAGTACTCTAGCCACTACTTCGTTTTGATAAGCCACTCAGTGTCCCGTATGCCAACTATTTATTTGAATGCTCTGTTAGGTTCTCATGGATGTCCTTGTTCCTTCAACAATGCAAGACGTCCCGGACGGGTGAGCTAGTTAACTGACAAGTCAGGGCCGTACTTATGACTTTTTTTCTGGGGGCATACTCGGCTTACATAACTACAAGAAGAAGCTCAGCACACTATATCAGAAAGAAATAGGCCATTTCCCAGTTCACTTCAGCCGCCTCTTTTTCAAAGCGAGTCTAAGTGCGAACTCTTTCATATGCAGAGTAAAATTCGCTACCATCACAAGACTTTTGTACTTCGACTCGCTTTGAATCAGAGGCTGACGTGAACTCGGAGATGGCCTACTCAGTTTTCCGGGTGGGTTCAGCGCCTTCCTACGCCCTCACTCCCCTGCTATGTACGGCCCTGTAAGTATGTTTCAAATTAAGGAACGTTCGGTCTGGCTTCATTAACTACGATTGACAAGAGCTGCAATTTTCTTTTTCTAGTCTGCTTGCTGATATCCGGGCGTTTGCAAGACAACTTGAGTCCTGGGTGCTGGCAGCAACTGTTGAACTACCAGAGTATCTGAAAGTGGGGAAAATACAAGGTGAGATGTGTTAGGGGCACACCACTGTACTTGATAGGAGCCACAATACGTGATATGAGCTACTATGACGACAGCACCTTGTTCCTGAGCTGCTTCGATCCTTTAAATCAAACGTCGGGCTTTTTGTTTTTGTTTTTTGCTTTTGTTGTTGTTGTTGTTTTTGTATCTGTGTAGGCATTATGATTTTCTCATATTTTTTCACTTCGTTTCCTTCTTTTTTCCTTCAGCTGTGAGGCGGTTTGTTCAATCGTTGAGAAGACAAACATCTTTTCTTCACCTTGCTCAGGTAAGGTTCACAATTTACCATTAGTACTTTGAAAATCAAACGGTTTAAAAAAAGACTAGTTCTCTCGTAATGTTGAATCAAACCGTAACCCTTCCGAGAAAACCCCTTGTGTCTCGGTTCGGTCTCGGTTGTATTGGAAAAACAAAGGTGTATTAGCTCTCATACTTGTCAAAGCATGCCTTTTCCTTATTTTCTGTTTATACCCTCTAATATCGAAGATCGACAAACCATCTCATTCCCTTTACTGAATTTCTGTGATCAAGAGATTATGCCTATGTCCCCTGGTAATTATTTTCAGTCTATTTTTAACTTTCGCGCCACGTGGGAAGGTAATTACTTCATCCCCGTGACACCTTGTGTGGTGTTATTTAAGGCCTGTACAAAATCGACAGAGAGCTATGTATAGGGAACTCCTAGTCTCCCCTACGGTTGTCCTGCTCTGGTGCATCTGGCCTTGGTCACGTACAAATTGTTAAAGCCACGTCAGCGTTAATTAACGTTAATATTTATGTGAATCCCTCGACTGATAGCCTGAGTGACCTACCGAGCGGAGGAGGCGGCCGGTTCAGGCTCTTTGACTGGCAGAGCTTGTTAAAACGATCTGTTGGTAAAACTTTATACTGTGAATTCTTTTGAAGACCTCCCGCCCCGTTTTGGTGGACCAAGAAATTGTTGACCATATGGTTAAGGATATAGAGAAACTTGAAAGCGGGAGCAGCGGAAGATTACCTATGCAAACAAAAACAGAGAAGGAATACGACGATGGCTTTGACAAGGAATGTAAGTAAAGCTAAAGAACACTTTCTCAGCAACTTTCTATCCATGACTCAATGGTGTCAGTTGACAGCCCCGTAACGCTTAGCCAACTAAATCATAAACTAACCATAAAATGAGTAAGTGAACTCACAAACTAAGTAATTGAACGAATTATAACAACAACAACAACAACAACAACATTCATTTAATAACAAGAAAATTAAGTTTGCAATATTGGCTGCCCCGCAAATAGTTACAAAGCTAGTCAAGGCGGGGCAAGTCAACAGCGATAACACACATTACAGTGAGAAAACACAATAAAGTTACAAAACAGAAAGAAACGCTGACAAGGTTTTGCTATAGTTACACCTAAATATTAAGTCAGCCGAGTACAATAAGGTATTACACTATTATAAGCGTAATTGCGTTCCACGAAGAAAAATGCTTCAGTTAGAGATTGATCAGATCCTGTAGCATCCTGGGTGTCCTGTGCAACCATGGCGCAATCTTACAGCAAAGGTCTCAATAGTATAACCGCTTTTAATTAATTTACATTCTATCGTGCGCACACACTATCCAATCAGACGCCCAGAAAAGTCATCTTCGGCTTTTGACTGGATGGTCTACGTGAATGAATTAAAAGTGGTCACACTTTTGGGATCCTTGGTCAGGTTTAATCAAGTCATGCATCTGCTCAAGTTATCCAACGCTTTCCCTTAACTCTGATTACTACTAATTATAGTTCACTTACATTTAAATGTGTATTTTCATTTGTAGTTCTTCAAGATTTTGTTGAATTGTTACGGGAACAAGCACCATTAGAGTCTTATGTAGAATGGTTGGACAAGCTCGTAGAAACCAAAATCATTAGAGTAAGTGGCTTTCATGTGATCTACACGTGATTACTCGTTATTATTCTTCTTGGGTGATTGACGGCTTTTTCCTCCTTTTTACAGCCATGCGAGCAAGCTGGTGATGACTTCAAAACTAGAGCCCAGGAATTCCTCTTGAGATGGTCATTTCTGGGAGCGAGGCTAATGCATAACTTGACACTCAACGCGTCATCTTACTTCGGTTAGTTTCATATTCTGAGAATTGAACTACAAATAATTTTTTTCTCTCTGAAGGCTTTCAAGATCATGAATACGCCTTCGTGGATGGATATACCAACTGATATCGAGAGCATTCCCCTAGTACACATGACTCCCTCAGCTTTAATAAGTGTAAATGCAGCAGGAAAAAGGTGTATTTCTTACTCGAATTAAGCTTTCTTTTATCTCTTTTTTTTTTGGGCGGGGAGGGGGGTAGAGAGTGGTGGAAGGTGGAAGATTCGCATTGAAAATGTTCTATTTCTTATCATAAAACCAGTATTTAGCTGACAAGGTTACGAAATGTATCCTTCCTCTTCAATACTTTTTGCTACCTTCTTCTTTGCACAGGCTCATTTCACCTTGTCAGGATGCTGCTTGACGAATACATGTTACTCGTCATCGAAACAAAATTCTACAATGAAACAGAGGAAAAGTTACAGGAAATGCTAGACCGGCATTTGAAAATGGGTAAACAACCAACGAAATAGCCGCTAATAATATTCCCCCCACCCCCTCTCCCGTACAAAGCTACGATAGACTAATAGTCAGGATTATAAAGCACTTCTTGCGGTTTCAGGAGATCACGAGGACAATATCAAAACAGTCGATAGAAGTAACGGTACTTTGTACAAGTCATGTTGTTTATATGAAATATTTGTTATAATTATTGGACCACCTTTACGGTCAACGATTACATCTACCCCAAGAGTGAATTAGGCAACAGTGTTCCTCTATCAGTTTACAGTCTTGACCCAGCACAGTAAGAAATGGACTTATATTTAGATACACTTTACGCGCGAAAACAAACAAAGGGCCGCCACCTTAACCAATCAGGAGAGGCCATGTTACGCGTTACTGCGTCTGCCTTGTTTATTCGGGAACGTGACTAAAAATAGACTCATTTGTGATTGTGCAGGGGAGTTCACCCAAGCCATTGAAACACTCATACCTAATTCACTCTTGATCTACCCATAATCCACTGTTTCACTTTTATTAGATTTCCCCGCTTTTTAATCCCTTTACGGGGGCCAGTTCATGTTATCATCTCAGTTGATACTTAGGTTTTGTGATTTTAGTCCCCTTCTTGTTCGAAATTTTAATTTCTTTTAATTTTCTTTTTTTCTTCACCAGGGGAAGGTGTTGACAAAGATAACTCTCCTCTTCGAGTACAGACGGTTGTAACAAAAACCAAGTTCACCGTTCCCGACAGCGTGCTTCTAAATGGCGGCAAAATGCCCTCTCCCAAAGTAGACATCGTGGAACCTGATCCCGATTCTAAACTAAGCAATAGGCTCAAACGGACAAAGTCGCGTGACCAGCCAAACAACATGAAACCGAGGCCCAAGAAACTCTCAACAAACCGGCTGAGCACTTGCTCCATGATGAGTGAACAGCTGTCGTCCTCTATGAATGACTTCCCTCCCACACTACTGGAATCGTCTGCTTATATCATGCCATCATCTAAGGAGAACTTCTTTCCTGGTCAGAATGGCATAGCTCAAGCACCCTTGCTCACCCCTCCAGTGTCGCCAGCGGTCGTTACGGGGCTGTCTAGAAACGTTATGGGGAACAACGGCCTTTCTCAAGTGACGTACACGGCACTGGGTGAAAAGAAGCAGCAGTCGTGGGGGTGTTCCATGAACGGTGACATGAACCCTTCATCTGATGTGATTGACAACTTGGTGGCGCAGCATTTCAACAACTGTGGGTTGGGTGGCTTCGTGGCGCCCAATCGATACCAGGCCATGATGACTAATGGTGCCTCCTACATGAATAATGTAAGAGGGGCGCAATTTTATGCGCATCTTGCTTTAGTACTTTGTAAGAGGACGTTTGTGGTTTGGACATTTTGCCCTTTTAAATTCCTACCATTTCCTTGGTACTTTTGGTCTCAGCAAGAAAGCTTCACTCGGGTTAGGACTAATCATACTTCAACAAACTCCGTCGACCCTGAAGTATTTTAATTTGTCGGGTTAGCTATATACCTTTTCCTGAATACCCGTGTTTATTTTCTTAGGTCTTTGATCGCAATCAAGACTACATTCAAAACGGAACCGCCACTTCCGTACCCTACCAAACGATGATGACCACTGCAAGCACACCGTACACGCACCAAACGCAAGGGTACTACATGCCTGTCACACAACACGGGTCACGCAACCATATTGACCACGTGACAAACAGTGCAGAGGTCCCCATGATGACCTGCCACATGGTGTACACAGACGCAGCTGGAATGATTGATGAGGGGGTAGGGGTAGGGGAACATGCAGATGAAAATGATGAGTACATAAACATGACTGTTCATAAGTTGTTCAACGGAGATTGTGAACTGGAGAAAATGGACGGAGTTGATGAGCCAGGGATTCTTCCCTCTATAAACTCTCTTCTTACAGAAGCAGTCATATAGATAAGAGATAAGAGAGTATTTTCTTACACCTGTAAAAAGACAAAATGACAAATTAATTTTGCAATTCGTGATGATCGTAAGACCCGAGTTAATTTTTTTCGCCTTTCATTTAGCTTTCTACAGCTTTCTCGGTTCGTTTCAAATGAGAGTTTAATTTCTTAACATACGTCCGGGCTTTTATTCCTTCTCCTCTATTTGGACGTACTTGCATTCTTTTTGTCTATAAAAGTCCTATGCCATGCCAATGAAACACGCATCATATTGAGCACTCTCTCACTATCATTCCTTCATTCCTTTACAGCCGTTTTCAGTGTTACGTGCACGGTGAGCATCTTTCGACATGCTCGGTAACCAGGCTTAGTAACTTTTGGTCACTAAGCATGTCGAAAGATGACGTCGAAAGATGGTCGCTGTGCACGTAACACTGAAAACAGCTGTAACTGGATGGATTAGTAGCAAAATTTACAAAATAGAAAAGGTAATCGTACATTGAACGTAAAAAGAAATCCCGCAAAACGACGTTACGATAAAAAAATATGTTTACATTTGAGTGATTAAACTTTCATTTGGTGTTCTGGTTGTGAATGTACGTGAGGCTTCAGTATTGAAGGCATCATGACATTTTCCATGTCTTGGACAGTAGAAAACCGGACAACTTTAATTTATTGAAGATCCAAGCAATAACAACAACAAAAAGAACCCATCATTTCTCGGACGCATTTGTACATTATTGGTCGCACTCTAAAAGCTTGCGCTGAATCTGATTTTGATCATTTTTCAGATTCCTTCATCACCTGAGCTCAATGCGGGTGTTTAAACGTGCAGGATATGCACGCCGATCTTAGTTTCATCGAGACTGATATTTAGAGTTACCGCCTTATTCAACATCGTATTACATGTAACAGTATCATTGTCATGAGATGAGAGTAATATACAGAAATATTATTTTTATATTTAGTGATCAAATTTCATAGCAAAAATTAGATTCTATAATTGAGGAGAGACAATTCATTTTGAAAACAAAATAATTTTCTAATCGGCCCATTAATACCCATTTGTAAAAAAATAAAACAAAGTATAATGAAGTTACGTATTTTCGTAACATAGGTAAACTGTGTAGATATATTCGTATGGTCACGTTGTAGTAACCTTAATTATGTAGTTGTGAACGTTTTGCTGTTATAGACAAACCCAATGACATACCATCCATAGCTGTAGTGTAGATTGTACCAAGAAAAAATCCAAAAATATATTGTTAATAAAGTTGAGCCTTAAACTGATCAGAAATTTTGTTTGAACCTCTTTGCATTTTTTGTCTGTTTTTCCGAAAACAGCTTTGTTTGTTTTCAAGACGAATAATTAAAATTCCATATTGAACAGGACGATGACGGAACACAGTTATTCTGTAAAACATTTTTGTTACGTGGTGCAAGTTCAGGATTATCATTCCCAGTAGCGACGGCCGACATTTCTCTCCCGCCCCCTCAAAACAAAAACGAAAGAAAAGCAACAGCAATGACAATTTTCTGGTCATAATTCCAGAAAAATACCATTTATTGCCGGTAGCACAGTACAAGAGGCCCACTTCCCACGCGCGCCCACGCAGAACAGCATTTTACGAGCCTGCGATCACAAGGATATAAATTAGTCACAAGCTTGAAGCTCATGCGCACTAAATGTTAAATGACACACTGATGATATGACAGACGAAGGAAGTTGGGCAACAGAGCGAGTATCGCACGGCAAATATCCTATTTAGTTGCTACAAGTTCTCCTCCCCTTCAGAGGTTTATCATCTTCTTGGAAGAAGGTATCAACGTAAGAGGTCTTGTTGGAAGAATTTGCTATCTGTTTCCGCTAACCTTCCCCGTTTCCGGTGCTGTGTGAACAAGTTTGGGTTGGTACATCTTTACCCACCAAGACAACTCGTTCTGACACATTGGAAACTACGTGTTCGTCGTGTTTCTCGTTTCTGACCGTTTCTGACGTCGTGTGTATCACTTCACGTCCAAAATAATCGTCATGCAAGCTTCAGATGCTGAGGTAAAAGTGTCAGAAATTTGATTACTATTTCCAGGTTGATCTATTACAAGTTTATTGGCGGGAGATTCTAAATAAATGCCTGTTTTTTCTTTTTTGATGAAATGCATTCATGCATTGCGTAGTGTCCATTGTGCATGGAACAATTGGAGATCGATGATGTCAATTTCTTCCCTTGTACTTGTGGATACCAGGTAACAAATTACTTTATAAATTTGAGGCCATTTTTTTTTAAACATGGTGTTTTTGATATTTAAGGACGATCTAACTATTATATGTTGTGGTACGTAACGCAGAATCGTTCTATGCAGCAACTCAATTTGATTTGAATACACAATTCGAATTGTGCTAGAGAAGTTATTAAGCTTATAAACGCCGGAACACATCGACCGTTACCAGTGAGTATTGCTCAAAATTAAGCTGAATTCGTCTGCTTCGGTTTCAAATTAGCGCATCTTTTCAGTTCTGTAAAAGCTTAATCTAATGTAGTGTCCAATTCATCAACGTCATAACATGCGAGCTTCTGCCATTGCAGGAAATTAAAACATTGACACCTCCTTCTAGAATTAATTCCTTGTAGGAAAATTACTATGCCACTTGTATGATAATTTGTAATTTGTGATTTTATTTTCCTTTGCACTTAAAACGTTGTTGCAAGATTATTCAAGCTAGGGTCTACTTTAGTTTGCATCCAACTTAAATATTTAGTCATGGTTGTGTTTATGTGAAGAGGAGGACTAGCAGAAATGTGCCAGAAGTGAGGCCTTCCAAGGAAGGTTCTGAGAAATATTTCCGTACAGCTCCTGACATTAATTATACATGTATATTCCTACTAAAAAGGAATATGCATGCATAAAAAAGAACAAGTGTGAATAAAGTTTCGCTAAGAATATACATGCATAATGAGGTAGGGACCTGTACGGAAATCTTGCCAGGTTCTGGTGCCAGTTTGTCGCTTGTTTAGAGCCAGCCCATCACCGGTTTTGCTACGGACAGTGTCGCTGTTGTATTTCGTCACTGTCGCTGTAACAAGGTGTTGCCCTTTTTCTGTCAGTTCCTGTTGGCTGTTGGTGTTTTGGAAAAAGATTGTCACCACATTTTGAGGTCATGTTGCCTGTCGGCAATTAAGCAGTAGAGGACTTTCTGTATTTACATAGCCTTATCAAACACAGGGGGTTTGGGAGAATTCAAGACAATAATTAATATGGAAACCCAAGGCACAGTAAAGGGTTTACATAACTCTCAAGAACTCTCCCAACTCCCCGAGTGTTTAGATGAGGCTAGCTATGTAAACACAGAAAAAGTCTTCTATTGCTTTTATAAATATTTCTCAAAAATAATTCGACAAATGAAGGAAAATGCTGTTTGTTTACTTTTTGATGGAAATATTCTTGATACATGCTCGTATTTCCTACCAGCCAATCAAAACGTGGATCTGACCACACACAACCTATCAAAATTCATGTGATGCCACAACCATGTTATACATAATCTCATCTAAACACACCTATTGACCAATGACAGAGTGTGTACTATCCTAATTATTTTATAAAACCCCTTTGAAGGCCTCAGAAGTCTCCAAACTCATGGTCTTGCATCTTTTTGAAAATTTAAAAAATCTTAGAAAATTTCTCAAAGCTTACTCTGACTTCATCTTGAGCAATCTTTTATCTTTTTTATAAAGTACACAACTTAGCACAATTAATTTTTGTCTTCCTACTTATGTAAATTTTCTTCCTTTTCTTGATAATGATGACAGGTTGTCATTGAAACGTCGAAATCTGTCCGTGCTAGTTTTTCTGATTAACCAGTCATTTGATTTACCAGTCATTTGCCATCCACTGTCTATTTGGGACAGTTTCATTAATGGCATCACACTATCCTTTGATAATCTTTATCGTCAATTTGTAAAATACATTATCTTAATGACCCAAAAACCAAAAATGTGTTAACGACACTTTTTTGAATGTTTTAGTCTTGCGTATGATTAACAGTCCCTCATCCTTTCCATTCCTTCCACCATTATGCCATGAAAATGCACTGGTAGGAAATGAGGTGCAAACTGTTAATTTCTTAACTAGTTTCCATTTTACAAAATCATGACTGATGTTTGATGTGTTTGTTTATAATTATTTTTTTTTAATATGTGTGTTCACTCCTATTGAAACGGTGATAGTTTTTTTTTAGAATTAATTTGATCAAAATTACATTATTTTTACTGAAGCATCATGTAATGCTGTGTATTGTCTGCTTCCTGTCCACTCACTCGTGGTACCTTATTTTAATTGACAGATCTGCAGATTTTGCTGGCATCGCATCAGAACAGATGAGAATGGGCTATGCCCTGCCTGTAGAAAGGTAAGATTCCTTTACTACATGCCTTCCTGCTCCTTGCATGTCCATAAATTCCAGTTTATGTAATTTGTATAGCTCTGATTGACCTTGATGCACCATGTCAGTGAAGTCAGGAAGATGTGTTTTTCCGAGCGTGTGTACAATGTTGTGTTTGTCAGTAAAACAGTTTTAAAGAACAGTGTAGTGTTTAAGTCGTCCCACCGACATTTACAGTTGACTTTTTCAGTTAAATCTTGATAAATAGATACAACTGTACCTGTTTGCGATCATCATTTTTACATAAGGTAGAAAAGAATTCCTGTCACGGCTTCTAAAATGGGGGCCCACGGTGTCACTTAATGCAATAGATGTTTTTCAGTGGTACACGTTGTTTTCCCAATGTAATTCATGTGACGATATGCCAGAGAGTATTTTATTTCGAAATTGGATGTGGTCATGCTCGCATGCACTCATTTGAATAAGTGATACAAAAGATCCAATATCCCGAGTATCTTAACTTGGTTTACAGCTGTACATTGGGGAAACAAAATGTAGAGGCGATGGGATGGGAAGGGCTTTACTATTTTAAGTTATTAATCATCACTAATCACAACAGTTTTATTTTAAGGTAATCTGGTTTGTGTTATAATTACCTTCACAGCCATACAGTGAAGATCCAGCTATTTATACTCCACTTTCTCAAGACGAGTAAGAATTTATTGTGCATTCATTTAATAATTCTGATTAATTTGTAATAATAGTGGAATGCAATTTTTGAAATTTTCTTGTTGATTAGAATACAAAGAATTTTGAAAGAACGAAAACAAAAAGATGTGCAAAGAAAACAAAAAGTTACAGAAAACAGAAAGCATTTGGCAAATGTGAGGTAAGCAAATCTCAGTAGTTAATGTACAGTTTTATGTTATGTCAAACCTTAAGGATCTGCATAGGACCTGTTAGGATCCTTGAAGATCTATCAAGGATCTTTGAAGATCCTTCCAAGATCCTTCAAAGATCTTTAAAACTTCCTTATCCTTAAGGATCTTTAGGAAGTCCTTGAAGATCTTCAAGAATCCTCGAAGATCCTGTGAAGTGTTTCACCAGGGGAGAGCGAAGAACAATTTGAATGCATGGATGGCGTGAAGTCTGAGAGTCAACTCAACCCAGGCCACATTGGTTGGGGGAGAATGCTTACACCATTAGTATAGTCTAACCCACATGTTGCTCCCTGTGGCAAATGTGATTGTCATTCTACATGATATGCACAATTTATATGTTGAAAATGTTTAACCCTTTAACTCCCAGTAGTGCCACTTACAGATTTTACTCTGTCTAACGCCAGACGATTTTACTCGTCACTGGGGCACCCCTTGGGGCTGAAAGGGTTAACCACCTCTCCCTCTGATCAGAAACTATGTCTCCATTAACCCTTTAACTCCCAGTAGTGCCACTTACAGATTTTACTCTGTCTAACGCCAGACGATTTTACTCGTCACTGGGGCACCCCTTGGGGCTGAAAGGGTTAATGTACAGAGTGTTATTTGGGGACAGGGTGGAGTGAGTAGGTGGGAATGATGGGTGTCAGTTGAGATTTCCAGATGCTGCTGCCTTGAATTTTGTAAGAGAGTGTGAGTGTCTCTGCTAACTTATTATAAAAGAACCTGAGTTAAACTTGAAAACAAACACTCCTATAGACTCCAGGGCTGTGTTTTCCAAAGCATGGTTCACCCTAGACCAAGTTGCAAATTACTTTTTCTGTGATGTCTCAATATTATACTTACTAATGGCTGCATTCTGATTTTTGTCATTTTTTCTATATTTTTCTCGTAGAGTTGTCCAGAAAAACTTGGTATTTGTTGTTGGTTTAACTCAGAGATTAGCAGACCCAGAGGTGAGAAAGTCATAGTGATATTCATTAAATACGTCTCACTGAGTTTGAGGGCCGCAACACTTTCCATGTTTTTCCACTTCATTATCGTCTGAGTGCGAAGCATGAGAGCCATGCGTTGAAGTGGAAAAGACAAGGTGCTGCAACTTACAGTACAGACAGAGAAAGCATGGCTAGTAAGGTGTTTATTACAGCTGTTTATCTCTTGGTGATTGAACCAAGCCGGAAAGCACACTGTGAAGTCAAAAGGGTCATACTGTAAATACGGGCTGCAAAATTGACCAGTCATAGCACATGTGGTATCTTAGAGGTATATGAAATTGCAATTATATGCCTCCAGTAGTGTCGTTACCTTTTTGGTGGATCTTGTTGTTGGCTAGTTGTTAATCTTTTGTTTGGTTGGGATGCATGTAATTTGGAAAACTTCAACTGGAAAACTTCAATTTGGAAAACTTCAACTTTCAACTTCAATTGAAACCAACATAAACAATGATTTAAATTTGATTGTTAGAAATTTGTTTCTCCCGCAGCTTCTCAAGAGACCAGAGTACTTTAGCAAGTTTGGCAAAATACACAAGATAGTTGTGAATAATAGCACAAACTATGCAGGGCCCCAGGTGAGGCTAAGAAAAAAGCAAAAACATGTTATTTTGGTGACAGCAGAAAAACAGCGTCAGGGGTGTTGGAAAATACTTCTGTCAACAAAATTGAGTTATTTCTTATCCCATTCGCACCAACTCCACCTATTGTACATGTAACGACACAAGTTGCATTTAAACCCCCTCCTGACCTTTTAAAACATGTACAGTGTACTGTAGGTACATTACAGGGCTGTACTTAGTTTTGTAATAACCAAACATAATAATTTCCTTGCAGGGTCCAAGTGCAAGTGCTTATATAACTTATGTTAAGGAGGAGGTGAGTTGCTGTTGTAAGCAGTTTATTGTCTCCAGTTAACACTGGATTTACTTTAGACATAGCCACTGTGGGATACAAATATTATTGTTTCTGTTTACTTTGTCTAGGATGCGATAAAAGCCATTATAGCTGTGTGTAATACTCATCTGGATGGCAGGACACTCAAGTGAGATTCGGAGTAACCTTTCTCCCTCATTAAATCTCTATTATGCCATAATTGAAGGATTTTCACCATGTGTCGGTGAAAGAAATTATTTTAAAATGTTACCAAATAACTTACAATGTATTAGATAACACCGGCACTAAAATTAATTCCTTTAAATAATTACGAGAATCAAGTTTAGGAATGGAATGAAACAGTAAGATTACCGTAGTTCTATGTTTTCAGTAATTATTCTCTATGGTTTTCAGTGATTATTCTCTATGGTTGTGTAAAATCGTGAAACCACTCACAGAAACTGAATTTGCTATCCCACTATTTTCCACTTACAGGGCGTCTTTAGGGACAACAAAATACTGTAGTTACTTTCTCAGAAACATTCCTTGTCCTAAAACGGTAAGTATACCGGGCAATGTGTTGTTTGCCATTTGGCATTGCTTCAGACGGTGCACCTGGAAGATGATCCTTACATTGACATTTAGTGCGTTTTAGTGACGTCTGGCATTTTTGCCATTTTCGTGGCATTTCAGGATTGTATGTATCTTCATGAGTTAGGAGATGGTGCAGGAAGCTTTACGAAAGACGACATGCAAGCTGGGTTGGTAATCCTATTCTTTGTCCTGTTTCTGACACTTATGTCCAGAAATGCACGCAATTAGATGCACGCTCAATTTTGATATCCATCATTAAGTGTCCCATTAAGTCCA
>BLFK01000028.1:572662-579264 GCA_014634185.1 Astreopora myriophthalma
AAAGTCAACAGTAATTTTTGAAACTTTGATCTATCATTTAGCAATAAAGCCACCACTTTGGTGGGTGAACCTAAAACTCTCACATAAAATTTAACTCATCTCAGCATTCAAGTTATCCATTTTTGACCATCTCCTTGCTTTCCAGTGTATGATACTCCATAACTGAAAGAAATATTGAGTTGGAGGTGTGTGTTGATGCAAAAGTCAATCAAACGTGTGTCAATTTTGACACACTTTATTGCTGAATGACAAAACATCACCATTGGAAATGGAGCAAGTTGCCCTAGGCAACATCAAATTTCCCTCATGCCTTACTGAACTGAAAATTGTACTGGTGAAATGTACCATAGTGTGGTTACTGGTATGTAAAAATATACACAAAGTTTTAAATACACATGGACTGGTAAATTCCTTTCTTCAGGATACAAAAGAAGATTGGGCTGAGGGAAGTGAAAACAGAGTGTCGCCTGGTCTGCCTTCCGGAGCAGCTTGGTACATACATGACTTTATTCAGTTGTTGTTGTTGTCGTCATTGTTGGTACAAATGCCTATCATTTTTACTATCTTGCAATTCTCGGTATAAAAGGCTTGATGGTATCCAATTTCTTTGAGTTTGTCGCAAGCTACACTGTACCACTGCTGTGGAGCACCTTTGTTGAAAGCCTTTTTATAGCCCTGGGCCCGGTTGTTCAAAAGGTGGATAACGCTATCCACCAGATAAATCGCTGTCCAGTGGATAAATGCTAGCAAAACCAATATTGATTTATCCAGTGGATAACGCTATCCAGTTGTCGAGCAACTGGGACCTGCTGTGCATTTCTAAAAGGACCTAAAACTTTTCAGGCAAACAAAATTTAGTATTGGTGCCACAATCATTCTGTAAATTACAAACCCAAAATTTCCAACTACAAAACCTTGCCACTACTTTTTCCTTTTGTACTTGAAAACATGTGAAATGACCAGCATTTTAGAATAAGCAGATTGTAGTTTTACAAATCACTTTTTGGGCCTGAAAAGTTTTTGGCTGACTTTTGGGAAACGGGCCCGTGAGGTCTTTTGTTGTTGTAACAGGATAGTTGTTAGTAGATTCCTGTTTTGAACATCTTTCGTGAATGGTACTGAAAAATGCAAGGTGGTTTTTCTTTAAGGGCTGGCAAAAATGAGGATGATCATGATACAAATCAACCTGTTATAGAGAATAAAGATAATTTAATACCACAATGTAAAGAGAACTGGGAAGAGTCATGCGAACCTCCTGTCACTGCTGCTTCTCATGTCCCACCTAAAACTGTGACACAGCAACCTACAAAACCAGCACAGACAGCTTACACAAACACGGGTAAGTACGGAGCAGAGGTTGGAAAATTATTACTGTTTTGCAAATTGTGCGTGGGTTTTTTTAATGTCAGCCAGAGTTCATGAAGATTGTGTGTTGTGGGACAGTGCATTTCACAGGCAGAACTGTGGTAGCACTCTCTTTGTCTTGTTCCCGTTTTCGGATAAATTTACAAACCCTGTCTGTAATGTGGCAGAGATATGGAAGATGCAATAGATTGCCACAAGCACTAATTGATTTGTTTCCTTATCTATAGGCTGGGGAAATACAGAAAATGCACGTGTTTTAGAGTAAGAGATGTTGATTCTTGCTTTTCATTTAGAGTGTGTTCTGCCATAATATGTAGGGTTGTAGTTAGAATTTTGAATAGATGGAAGATCATTTTCATAAGGCAGGATAAATTTAAGTGGAAAAGTCAAATTGCTTGGCTTGCATTTTATTTTAGCAGTACCAAGTTGATCATCATGCAGAATTTTTTTAGGAATATTCGGTGATTTTTGATGGCAGCTGGCTTTATCTACATCCCTGCTGCTAATAACTCTTGATGTAAGCCCTTTCCAAAAATATTAATTTTGTTTTTTGGAATCTTCAAGAGCGTTGATAATTAAAAACCCTCAGCAATATTTTTCTCAGAAACATTTGAGTGTGAAACCATGTAATAATGAATTCTTATGACAGGTATATTTCCTTTTTGCAGTACTTCCAGTCTTTTCTCAGCTGATCTCTGTAGTGGGTTGGGTCTGGCTAATTTACACTTAAAGGTTTATGGAGAGGATGATTTAGGTATGAGTAATCATGGCTAAGGGTTATTTTTGCATTATGTTTACGGTATTATATTAAACAATTAGATTATGAGCTAGAGATTTCTATCGTGTGATAGTTGACAAGGGCGCAGGCCGAGTCTTTTGTTGAAAACCGCTACTCGCTATCTATCACAGAATAGATAGCGAGTAGCGTAGCCAATCAGAGAATGGCTTCGTGATAGAACGCTAGTAGATTTATACTAATAATAAATAGCACCAGATTCTGGGGGCTTTGGTTTTTCTGCACTAAGCTGAGAGTATTCTAAAAGCTGTGTTTGTGCAATAAGCTCAATTTTAGGTGCATTTAGATTGGTCGCCATCTATGATCTGTTCGAGGATCGATGCATACATGACATCACTGTTTACTTTTTCACCTCTTTATTGTATGAAACAATAATCTATTAAATAGATTCCATGTTGCTGTGGGCCAGTTCAGTAATAGATCACAGATGATGTCAAAATGTGGTAACAACATCAGTCACACATTCGGCTATTGCCTCATGTGCCATTTTTTTGTTCTTACCGCACTTTGACGTCATGTGCGATTCATTACTGAACAGACGTGCAGCAACGTGGAATCATTTGTCAAACAGACTGATCACCCATGTGATCAACAATGTATTGGTTTACTGAGACAACAGAAAGATGGTTAATTCCCACATCAAAGGATCTTTTTCTCCTCCTACATGGCCGCATGTTCATTGTTCTCCACCATGACTTCTGAGATGTGAAGTCAACAGACTCTATTGCTGTTAAGCTTGTCCCCAAAAGATAACTGTGGAAAATGTACCTGAAAGGAGTGTGGTGCTATGCACAAAGCACAAAGTAGGCTGAATGCAGAATATAACCGTGACAACATTGGGGGACCGGGGGGGGGGGTCACTTGGCAATGTCACTGAAGCCATTGGAAACTTAAATGATGACCATGCACGTGGAAGATGCAGCACATGTGAAATACCGAGTGCTCCACTACTACGGAGCCGAAAGTTGTTGCAGGCCCCTGCAAACCCCTGGGACACCCCAAAGAGATTGCTGATAGTGTTGTCAGTTGTGTAACTTAACAATTAGATTTATCCACTTTTTATGGTGTTGCTATTTTGTAATTATTTTAATTGTAGGTTTTGATCCATGGAATGAATGTAGTAAAGGCTTGGCAGATCTCCTCCAGGAGGAGGACCAGACACCCAAAGCTGGCTCGAAGCCTTCACACACACACAGCCTCCTCCCTTCATTTCCTAGTGGTGTAAGTAATTTTTTTAAAAATCATTATTAGAGAGGATTTAATTCGTTGCTTTGTTTTATTTTTCAGACAGCAAGTTTGGAAATCAGTGCTGTCATGCAAGAAGATCTGTAACTTTGTTTGATAAATTTTGATTATCGTTTCAGCCTGACGGCATCAGAAACTGGCAAGATGGCCTTAGAGCGCTTCTTCCAAATATTAACATCAGCTTTTCAGGTGTGTACATCATTACTGCACCTTTTAATAACATGCAATAACATGCATGCGCTAGACTTTCAGTTTTAATTAACGTTTTCATTTTTTACAGCCGTCAGTCGTATTCACGGCGACAGTTGACCGGCCGTTTAAAACAAAAAACGACAAAATCGATGGAAATCCACCAATCTCGAAGCGCAATCTGGCCGTTGAGCTGGTCTGCTAAAGTGACTGACCATCAACGGATTTTTGTAGTTTTTCGATTCCGTTAGACGGCAGTAAAAAAACAAAACCGTTAATTGAAATTTTAACTTGAGAGTTTCACTAAAATCATGCCATGGTGTTAAGGCTAGAGGAAGGATCTCTCTTGTCTAATGTTTTCAACTGGTTTCAGATTCTCTTCTATCCCAGCAACAAAATTCCTGGCCCTCATCATCGTCTCTTCCAACACAACAACAGCCTACCAATTGGCCTTTTTCAACACAACCAAGCTCGCTTCAAGGTTTGTACCATCCTTTCTGGTCAGTCTTGTAGCTCCACGTATCTCATTATACATTTGTTTCTTTCTTCACAGTACGTCCCCCTCCTGGATTTGAGTGCAAGCAACCCGCCAGTCACATGTCAACCGTCGAAGATCCTAGCATTTTGTGGTCAAAAACACAGGATTCAGGTTAGTAACGAATATTATTACTGGTGGTTGCTTAACCAATAATCAATGATGTTGCACTGGACCGAGTTGTTGGAAGCAAGGTTAGCGCTAACCCTGGGTTAACATCGGTTAAAACCCATATTTTGTCATGGTATTTATCCTGGTTTAGCGCAAACCCTGCTTCGAACAACTCGACCCTGAAGCACAAAATTAATAGGCAGCTCAAAGCAGACGCCTGCCACCAGTATTTCACATCCTGGATCATTCCATACGTGGGCTGAGTTTGCCGGTTCTGCTTTAATTAAGAGGTTTTTCTTTGGGTGATTCGGTTTTGCTGTAATAGATCATTACTATTCCCTCTTTAATAAGTTATTACTAATTCCATGACGTCCCTGCCAAGTAATAACTAGGCCTATCGGTTTTCAAGGTTAAATTTGTGTCTTTTAAATTCAGCAGGCAACGCACAGATCCAAAAATCCACGAGGAAACCTGTCCCTAATGGATTTCCTGGACTTCACAACTT
The DNA here is from genome assembly GCA_014634185.1 of Astreopora myriophthalma. NCBI lineage: Eukaryota > Metazoa > Cnidaria > Anthozoa > Scleractinia > Acroporidae > Astreopora > Astreopora myriophthalma. The sequence goes on from BLFK01000028.1 coordinate 577,409, forward strand.
AACAAGGCCAGCCAATTTACAGAGTTCCGCGGTACGTGAATTGTGCTATGTTGTCCTTACTTCTGATCTTCTCTAAAATACCCTACCAGGTTTCTTAAAAACACGTAGCATGCAAAAGACTCAAAACTCTCTGGGGGATTTTTCTGGGTGAGACATTTTTTCAGTTGTGGCGAAAGTACTTGGCTTTCTCTTTAGTGATTGGTCAAGAAATGTAACGCCACTTTCGCAACCAATCACAAGCGAAAACCCCCCCCCCCAAAAAAAGACATTTACTCGCGCACGTTTTCACGCCTTGGCGCCAGCTTCATTTATTTTCTCTGAGTTTGATTCATTTGACTATTTGCGCCTGTTGCGATTGGTTAAATTAATTTTGTTTGTTCCGAGTAAAAATCAGTAAGGGTTTGTGTGATCCGGTTTATAGTATGGTGTGTTTTGTTCTAGGCAGTCTCATCAAGAGAGAGTAAAAGTACCATTCAATAAGGAGTCATTGCAGAAGCACAACTCCAATGCCAACATGAGCTTGTGCGAAGTTGACAAAAGCAGGGATGGAGACGTCTCAATGAACGGAGAGCCTTCAACAGAAAATGTAAAGAATGCTACAACGAAACAAGATCCTGTTCAACAACGCAGGACACGAGTCAGTGAATTATCTATTATCGATGTGAATGATCCGCTTCCCACAAAGCGCTTTCATTCGCCTTTAGACTGTAATACGCAAAACAAAAAAATAGTCAATAACGTACAGAAGACTAGAACACGTCGAGGACAAGTCGAGGAAAGGACTGTCGGAGACAGGAGACAACGACAAGACAGTTTTTCAAATAATGGCAAGAATTTGAAACGGAGCAAAATAGACGACAAAGCAAATCCAAGGTGGTCTTGAAAGACACAGCCTCTACAAGGAGAGGGTCCTTCGCTTTGCAAAGGAGATCCCAAAAGGATGGAAAGTTGGTTGTCAAAACCGCCCTTTATAGGGGTAACAGCATTGTGGTCTATGCCTTACAGATCAGTCCCTGTTGCGATCCATTCCAGTCTTTACAAGATTCAAGTCTGAGTATGGAAGCTCATCTGTGGCTGCATGCCGGAGTGAAGTCTGCTTCACCCTTGTAACACAACGGAGGATCCTGGCGATCAAAGGGCGAGGCATGAATTCGAACTGAACACCCACATACACACCTGGAACACAATTGACGATAACCCTACAACATAAGCTGAGGACAAAACTGATCTTTGTCTTACGTCGTTATGTGTGATTTGAAGCTAGCACGAATTTGCTTTACAATGTAATCAGTCATAGATAAAAAGCCAGCATTTTTGGTGGAGGCGTCCACACACTACAATAGAATGAGAACGTTTGTAAAAATCTCAGTTAATTCAATCTGGTATGTTCCAAAACGGAGGTACCTTTTCGTTTCTCTTCTTTGATAAGGTGATTAACCCTTTCACTCCCAGTAGTGCCACTTACAGATTTTACTCTGTCTAACGCCAGACGATTTTACTCGTCACTGGGGCACCCCTTGGGGCTGAAAGGGTTAATCACCTCTCCGTCTGATCAGAAACTATGTCTCCATTAACCCTTTCACTCCCAGTAGTGCCACTTACAGATTTTACTCTGTCTAACGCCAGACGATTTTACTCGTCACTGGGGCACCCCTTGGGGCTGAAAGGGTTAAGGTTTATTGCGCAAAGGCTAGAAGGAATGGATTGCTGCACAGCACAATTGACTGCCAGTGCAGGTGTTAAGAGTAGTAGATGCTGCTCGGAAATTGGGGCCAATCCTTTAGGAGCTTGCCAATGAAACAAAATCCGGAACTCTGTCATTAATATTGTTATGCAATATCTCTCCCCCCCCCCCC
>BLFK01000028.1:583384-588384 GCA_014634185.1 Astreopora myriophthalma
GGGGGGGCAGAGTGGGGCACAACTAGGACTGGATAAGTGAAACCTAGAGCTGAGTAGTATGCCATGTCTTCAAAATGGAAGCCATGGATTTCTCTCCTTCCCAAATTCTATATGAAAGTTACACATTAAAGTTTGTTTCCTCAGAAAATAAAAAAAATAATTTTTGATTTTTGAAAACATGCACTGCCAAAATTTGGTTGCCATGATGCTGACAATAACTTACCACACCAAATTTAAAAAAGATATTTTGGGGGCAGATTTACAAAAAATGTACAAAGTCTGCCCATCTCTCTTCCCTGCGTCAAAATAAGTTCTAAGGGTCATCTAGAAATCATGGTGTCTGATACTCAAATCAAGATGTTAAGATCACGTTCTCTCAAGTTCTGGGTCTAAATTTCTTTATTGTAATATTCACCCCAAACCAGACGGGTTTGAAAACTGACCAGGATGCTGAACTGTTTTGGAAATGACACTGACACGACACTCTAACATGAGAAGTGATAAGTAAACCTTCCATAACATAAGTCAGTTTCAATTCACGACCTCGTCTAAGGGTGCTTTTAGTTGGAAAATCCCGAGTTAGATCTTAAAATCCGGATCTTCGGATTTCTAATCAAACACAAAATCCGAAAACGGATTTCGCAATGGATTTTGTTAATTGAAATCCATGTCTGGGAAAGACTCCAATTAGTGAAATCTGCGGCGAAATCTGTTTTCGCATTTTGTGTTTGATTGGAAATCCAAACGATCCGGATTTTAAAATCTAAATCCAGATTCCCCAATCGAAAGCAACCCAAGAATGAAAGATTATGACACTGTGGTTACAGTTGTATGAACTAACACTTGATCCATGGAGCTCACATTGCCCCCAAGATTTTCAACTGACTGATTAATTCATATTAAAGGCCAAGTTGTTCAAAGCTGGGTTTAAGTGTTAAACTGAGATAATTATCATAACAACCTGCAGGTTTAAATCAGACTTAACTGTAACCAGCTTTGAACAGCTTAGCCAAGGAGTTTAAGTTACAGGTATTTGCACTTAAAATGTCACTAAATTTTGCTGGGTCAGCAAGTTATACTGGATTTTCACTTTCTGGTATTACTGGTTGTACATAGGTAAACTGAAAATAGCCTGTTCTGTCGCCATTCTGACCAAACCAAATTCCATTATCATTTTTCTTAAGAACCTTGATGAAATCTCCTTTCTGTTAAAAAAAGAAGAAAAAAAAGAACAACACATAAATTTCACATTGCTGGTAATAGTTTTCTAACTGGTTGAGAGAACTTGAAGAGGTGTAAATAATGGTTGGAATAATATTGTACCATACAAAATGAAGAGATAAAATTACCTCAAATGAAAGCTTTGACTCATCGTAAGGTAGAACATGTTTTCGTATAGCGACATACATATCTGAACTCTGTAAAGTTAGGAATCACACATACAGTAATGTCAATACAACGCTTCAATGACTAATTCACTTTCTTCCTCGTTATTTATTGCTCTAATTCATGCTACTTTAGCACTTGATTAGAAAAAATACTGTTCCCAAATATGCATTCACAAACCACTGTCAACAGAAACTGGGGAAAAGACTTGAAAAAGAAGGTTTAAGCGTAACAAAACCAAAAAGCAACTGTACCGCTCCTGGGTGAGGTCTAACATTGGGAGGGACTGATGTTCTTCTACTGATTCCATCTGGAGTTGCCGGTGTTGTAGGAGGAGGCATTGATCTTCTTGGATCAACTCCTGAATTCTGTGATATAGGCTGTGGAGGCACTGCTACTGGTTGTGCTTGCTGAATATCCACAAGCTGAAAAATATTTTTGAAGGCATGTTAGGATACTTCTGGAAGAAAAAAAGCTTACTAATTCTGAAAACACTTGTAATGAGTGACTGTCTGGTTTGACTAAAATATTGACCTTTAAACCTAAATGAGGTCAAAAGGTGTTTGGAACAAATTTCCAAGAAAGGCTGCACATCTACAAACCTTTTTAACATACGGCTCAGGAATGAGGCCTTTGCTACCCTGTTCATCTATAGCAGTCCACCACTTTTCTTCATTTTGTTCCACAACCACTAAAATATCATTCTTTTTGAAGCTCAGGTCCTCAGCATCCTGTAGAAGTTGTTAGAAATGCAGTCCATTGGTGTATCAAAACAGCAACAACAAATCTGCCAAGACATTGCCCAAAAGCTAAGGACAATGAAGAAGCTACCTCAACAAACCTTTCCTAATGTGACGATATGTTTGCTTCAATAATTACAATTATAATAATATTTTTATTACATAATTCACAATTTTTATACCAATTTATTTTATTTCAGTATATGTTTTCAGGCCTACCTTAGCTGAAAATGGATACTGTGCCTGTACCTTAAATATCTGCAAGACATGAAAGAATGAGAGCAGTATTTTAATAAGGTTTATTTTGCCCCCCTAAAGACCTAAGACCTAAGGTGAACATTGTCAAAGTTAGAATTAAACAGCAATGAGCATGGTTTAGATAGTTACGGATGATCACAGGTTACCCTAACCCCGGATTAGCTTTAATCAGGTTTGAAACAACTGGTTCCTGAACTACATGTACATGTCAACAGTACTCCACTTAATAACAATAATAATGATAACGATAATAGACTTTATTTAGGGAGGGTGACACTTTACAGTTTCAGGAACTGATGAACTCGTGGCCCTCACAGCGTCTCCAAGTACTTGGGGACACTGTCCAGAGCGAATTGGAATTTAGAAATGTCGGTTTTTGTTTCTTACCACTGTAACATTCAATCTCTAGGTCAAATCTAACAGGTGACAACATTTTTTACTGCTGTCACTCAAACTTGCAGTGACAAACAATAGATCACGAGAAAAGAGAAAGCCAAAAATCCAAATTGCACCACATGCTCCTTGACACAAATCAGGCAAACTCTGTTGTTTTCAAAGGTCCAATTCTGACTACACAACTATAACACAAGACTTCAATGTGAAAATGGTTTATTAGGGGTACTTTAGCCAGTCCACTGAACAAAATGACCTAACAGAATGACACTCGGCCATCAGAAATTACTCTTTCAGTGACTAGCGGTAAAGGTGTTGTTACACTGTGCAATGCTCCCTGCGACTTGTGTCGCAAACCACTGAAAAACAAGTTGCCTGAAACATTTTCACAACAACTTCAGCCATAGCAAGAATGATATGTTACTCTGGGCAATGTAGCAGCAGTGTTTTAGCCAAATGGGTGTTTGGGCATCCTGTCCACTTTTCGGAGAAAAATTCTTATTTTCCCCACTACAGGATTTTTTTTTATTCCCACTAGTGGATGTGGCCTTTGGCCCCATTAAAATTGGTGGAGGCCCAGTTCTCAAATCCTGGCTAAAAGCGTGGTCTCATGCAATATGTCTTGCAATGGCAGTGCAGAAAACATTGCAAGGCAAGTTGTAGGAAACAATTTACATGGAGTAACAGCACCTTAAGGTCCTGCCAGGTTCACAATTTTTTAAGGATATAGTAATATGACATTTTCCCCTTACCGGTTCTAGTAAGTTTGTAGAATCCAAGAAGTGCTTTTTGTAAAAGTCTATGATGCCAGGTAGATCCTGAAATGTGTTATCTCCTATCTGATAATGATTTCCTTTGTTGTTGATGATGTAATGACTGACTTTGTTGTTCTCACTAAAAAAAGGTATAAATGATGTCACTAAAAAAGTTCTACAAAGTACCATAGAGGTAAGATGCTGGCAACCCTGGGTGAACGTGCATTTCAGGCGGCTGCCCCGCATCTGTGGAATGAGCTACCATTGCAATTACGCACTATTGGATCGGTAGAAACTTTTAAGAATTCAATTAAGACTTTTCTTCTAAGCAATCTTTTTAATAGTGGGCATGGTACGAATTTTTTTTATTATTATTTTTATTTTTTTATGTAGTCAATTTGAGCTGTAATATATCACTATATTTGAATTAGTCGAGATTTTAATTTAATATCTAGAGACATTAATATTGTAAAGCGCTATTGATCTGTTATTGTAAATAGCGCTCTATAAGAAATAAATTATTATTATTATTATTATTATTATTACCATACTTCCGGCAGTTAATAGCAACATCTAAGGCATCCAGCCACGATGACCCTTACTACAACGTACACGTACCTTTGTACTTGTATTTAATGAAGCTGTTTGTTTGTTTGTTTCATTGGAATGCCTTCATTTATGATTGCATGACAAACAATTTTTGCAAATGACTGCCAAACCAAAGTGCCGGTTGGCTTAGAATTTGGCTGCTATTTGACAAAAGAACAAAAAAGCCACTATCATTCTAATACGGTAATTTAAAAGTTGGTGTTTTGTGCATTGACAAATTAAAAATAATAATAATAAAAATACCAAAACACCCAAAATATCAGCTGTTTCTTCACCCTACCCACTTAGGGGGTACATGTCAGTTTTTAAGCCTTCAGTACTCAAGAAGTTAAGTTAAGTAAGTAAGTAAGTAATCTCTGTTTATACACGGTTGTACAAATTCATCAGGCATGAAATAAAAAAATTTAAAAACCTTTAATACATCTACTGGGTTTTGTTAAATAGAGTATTAAAATTATTCAATCAAGTATATACGAAAAAATAAGCCTGTTTTCCATGAATGCCGTGCCTTACTTGATATTATAATAGCTGTGCAAAAGTGACTTAGAATTACTTAGGGATTCTGCTTGCTTTAAAAATTCAGGAAGACTATTCCACAGAACCACCACTGTAACGAAAACTACTACGAAGACAATTAGTGTGTGGCTGTGGAATAGTTAATTTATTTACAAAATCTCAAAAAGTGTATGAAGTGGTATTGGATCGAGCAATAAATTTCGAGCTTAGGTACTCACGAGCAAGGCCATTAAGGGATTTAAAAATCATTAAGGCTTTTTGGATATCACGCCGAGTACTAAGATTTTTTCCAATTTAAATTTTGAAACAGCTGCAATACATCTGCATCATAGCTTGAGAAAGT
>BLFK01000028.1:593384-645884 GCA_014634185.1 Astreopora myriophthalma
CACTGACTGAATTTGATTTTGTGTATATGCTAGCTGTGTTAACAAATAGATTCCATGTTGCCGTGCATCGGTTCAGTAATAGATCATGGGTGACGTCAAAATGTGGTAAAAACAAAAAAGTGACACACACGGCGATAGCCAAGTGTGTCACTGATGTTCTTACCACATTTTGACGCCTTTTATGATGTGTTACTGAACAGATGCATGGCAACATGGAATCTGTTTGTTTTATACAATAAAGAGGTGAAAAAGTAAACGGTGACGTCATTTATGCATCTGTCCTCCAGTAGATCACAGATGGCAACCAATCAAAACGTGCATAAAATTGAGCTTATTGTATAAATCTCTTTAGACACGGGGCTGAAGTTGTTGCAGAGGAAGACATTGCTGGGCCTTCGGAAAAACTTCGCCCTGCTTTCAAGGGAGCAGGTATGAAAGGTCTGGCTCATCCTTGGTATAAGATCCTGTGACACCTTTGGATGATGTAAAACAAAGAAAACAAAAGAGCTGAAACAGTAACCCCAACCCTCATAAGGCCTAAGAAAACAAAGAAAAACTTGTCAGGTTCTTACAATGAGGTAAACCTGATGTCTAATATTTGAAGGGCTGCATGCGTAACTGTTTCAAGCAATTAACGGCGCCTAACTTATTCAAGAGAAATTGTTGCACTCCTTATGTGAAAAAAATTAAGGCAATTCAATGAAAACAGACTGAAATAGTGTTTTGCTTCCCTCCCTTTTCGTCCTGTAGCCCTCAGTTTTTGCGTGTGACCTACAACGATCATTTTCATAAGTTATACCAGTACATTGCAAAAATCATCAATCCTAAAAGAAAAAAACTCACTTTGACGAGATCCCCAACCCATGGCGTGACTTGACAAATCCTGGAGGCAAGCTGTCAAGGTCCTCTGAAAACAGCAATGCGACCAACAGTAAGCGCCTCAGTGGAGAAACGATGGGATGGGTATGCAGCAGTTTAGGCATTGGCTTGGCCCTTGTGCAATTTTACCTGCATACCAATATTGGGAAGTTTTGATTCTTGAACTGTGTAGGTTATCGACTTGGTGACACTGCTGGAGTGGGATCACAGCCGCTTGCAGAGACTGTGTCAAGCACAAATAAGACCAGCTTACCTGAACAGGTAAGACAAGATATCTTGATGGGATTTCTGGCCGAAATTAATGCTAATGTTAATCAAGTGAATTGTTATTTCTGATTTATCAGAAAGAGGTTTTGTTGAAGTTTTGGTCCAATGGCTTCTCCGTGGATGATGGTCCCCTGAGGTCTTTTGATGATCCTGCCAATGAACAATTCCTGAGTTCTGTAAGGAGAGGGTAGGTTCTATTCAAATTATCTTTCAAGTTATGATCGAGCCTGTTCTGTGTACGACTCCTTGCAAAACTTCAGAGAATGAAGCACAAAGAAAAATGTGCTTCAATACATGGACTTTGCCTTTTTTTAACAGGGAAATTCCACAGGAGCTGCTAAGACTGTCACGGAACGGCGAGGTCCATGTCAATATGGAGGATCACAGACACGAAGATTACGTTCCTCCTCCCAAACCCAAGACGCAGGCATTCTCAGGTGCAGGGCATAAACTGGGAAGGTTAGGAACAATTCCTATCATCCTCTGTTGCATCAGGCGAATTACTTACGGTTGACGTGCGCGTTTCAAGTTTGAATTCGGTTTAGAAACTTGCCGCGAGCTGGTAGCGAAACCTTTTCGCTGAAAATCGTCTGTTATTCGGGATTACTTTGCGCGCAACGCTGTCCGGTTTAAAATCGTAATTTCCAATTTTTGCAAGAGGGCAAGAATGCCTGGGAATATATTTGAAGTAGTTTGTAAGAATTTTAACGTTACTACTAATCATTTTCGTGTCGTTTTCTCCATTTTTTAGTCCGACGCCAGAAGTGAAACTCCGTCACCAACCAGAGCAATATTCACCCGCCGCCAGCAGCCAAGCAGCGTCGGCAGCACCGAGTCCCGTTGACGAGTCGCAACCACTCACCAGCATACAGATTAGATTGGCCGATGGAACACGGTACTTACCCTTGCGCATGGTCTTTCGTTGTACCTTACACGTTCATTGTGTTCAAGCTGATGTTCTTTGAGTGTCAAAAGTTATTGTGTATTTGTTCCAGTTATGAGTGATGTCCACGCCCAGATATTGGACAAAATTATGGCCCATATTAGTGCTCATCGTTAAGTCTGGAGTTCTCTTAGAGGTGATTTACTCCAAACATGATTTGGATGAAAACACTCCCCAGAAATTAGAAGTCCACTTCTGGTCGCCATCTTTATTTCCTTGCCGGCATTTTCCCGCGCGTAAACGTGTAAATGAAGAAAAAGTTATTCGTATTGTCACGGCTGGGAAATGGAACGAGCATGCAATCGAGGCTCTTGGGTGGGGGAAATGATTTGCATCTGAAAAAAATTCCCCGGCATTAGCCTCCATTCTATGCCCGGAGTAAGGCCTATTCGCTTAAAGTTCTAATTGGCTGGTTTAATGAATTGGCCAGCGTTAAATGAATTGTACCCTTCAGTTCTTTAATCAGCTATGTGGCCGTTTTAGGCAGATTTGGTTTTCTTCGTAATGGATATCCGTCGAAAAGGGTAGAGCTTGCGGACTCACGATATGCACACAGCTGCGTTCTACATGTGCATGGTACCAAGGCTCGTGGCAGGCGTGTGAACTTGCCTTTTACCTCCTCACTCGTGTAGTTCACGTTTCGCAAAACATCGTACAAATCAATATTCGGTTGACAGCTTAAATTTTGGTGAAGTTTCATCATAGTCGTGGAAAAGATAAAAAAATGCTTAAAACGTCTGGCACAATTATAAAACAGGGATGAATTATCTTTAAAGAAAAAAATTTCTTGGAATAGCACAAGGCACAGTTTTTGTTTCTCGGGCAAGAAAGAAGCGTCCGTTGTGATTCCTTATCAATTATTTCCCCTGTCGTGTGAACGAAGAAAAAGTGAAAAACAAGAAAGAACACACGAGTTTCGGTGCCGGTTTTTTTTTCTTGGTTCCATTCCCCTGAACTGAAAACTCCGGTGCAAACGTTTTGATCAGAGACCACTAGTTCTGTTTTACCATACATTCATAATTTTGTCAATATGCATGCCGACCGTCTTGTTTCCTTCGTGGAAGATAATTTGTGTTTAATTCTCCAAAACATGAATCGAATAATAGGCAAACTGTGTCGGCGTGCTGTTTTCTTTTCAGGATGGTTTCAAAGTTCAACCATACAAATACTGTTGGGGATATTCGACGATTTATCTGTGCGTATCCTTTTTCAAAACGTCTTCGATTACATGAGCAGCTTGAGAAGAGCACAGTTTTTGGTTTAATGTTCTTAGATGAGAACCGTTTGCGTGGGATTTTGCACTGACAAAGAGTCCGCCTAAACGCCATGTCGTTTTCACCTCACCTCATGTTCGGTGGAACAGCATTCCATTGCCCTTTTTTTCAACTTCAAACAGTAAACCGGACTTCTAGGCTCTGGCTGATAAAGTAAGGGATTTGGATAAGTCTTTTTCCCCGAGCGTCGAGTTGATGCCATGATGCCTTTTTAAAGCAAGGAAGTTTGATGAGATGGTGGAAACTGTGATCAGCGGCGGAGCCGGGGGGCTGGGGGGTTTGCCGTATTTTGCATGGAAGGTATGTGCTGTTGAACGGAGTTAGCTGAAGTGATTTTAATCCTTTGTGTATCCATTGTTTATCTTCCTTTACTGTTACCCTTTTTTTGCGAAGCTCAAGGCCACAAATGGCTTCACGGAACTTCGTTCTCATGACAACGTTTCCAAATAAGGAATTGACTGATGACAGACAGACTCTAACAGAAGCAAACCTCTTCAATGCGGTTATTGTCCAGCGTTTCAAGTGAGTTAGATCTGGGACCATGCGAGGATGGTGGCAGCGGAAATCTGGGTGAAAGCCAGGAGCACATCGCAAGCGCGTATCTGGTGTGAGGTGATGAAATAAACCTTGCCATTGGCTGACGGAGGTCGTCGCGTAGACCATACTACATTTGATTGACGTTTTAACATTACGGACTTGTAGTGCCCAATACAGTAGTTACAAACCAGAGGAAGTGGTTTTATTCGAAAAATACTTCATCGAAGTTTTTCCTCCAGTGGAATAAAATGTCTGACACTATAAAGTTGAGGTGTTTTTTATTTGACATATTAGTTTGTCTGACCTGTTTGGAAAGTCGTTTACCTTTCGAAAAATTACAGTGTGGTGCCAGATGATGACTGGACAAAAATGATGACTGGCCAAATTGTAACGTGCGCAGTATCCGTGTATTTGAGTCCGACGACGCTTATCACGTGGCAGATTCGTAAGCCGTTCTTTTTGGTACCAATCCCGGCTTCAAAAAGACTTGAGCCTCGCCCACACGAGCAAATGTTATGCGGAAGGTTTCATTTGCTCGTGTACGTGAGAAAATTTGCCCGATCGTATTTGCTGAAATTTGTGGAAATTTCTTCTCGTTATGTTTAGAGCCGGTCGCAGTGGTTTCCAAAAGACCTCGGAATATTAATATATCGGATATTATACTGAAACAGAAAGTTGGTCTATTGAAAGGTCCTTTGGCCATTGGCAGTGTGGAAAAGAGGTACATTCAGGAGTTGAGAGTTCCTGATGGCCCTTGTCGAGACGCCAGGTCTTCTAACAAGCTTAGATGTCAAATGCTCTGGGGCACGGCATCTCGTCATGCTCTCATATAAAAAAGGACAGCGAGTCGGTATCATTTCTGGCGCACAGACGAACATAAACGAGCCAAAAAGGCGAGCAAATTTGCTGGACCACACGAGTAAATTTAATGTGTCCCATAAAGTTTACCCTTGTGGTCGAGGCATAAGGACATCTGCCTGCAAAATCAGTGCGTTATACTGCAAAAAGTTGTTCACTTCTAAAGTGGATCGTGGTCCAACCTCAGTTTTCGATCCTGTTAGTGGTTGCGTCTTCTAGAGTCCCATACAGATGCATCAAACAAACGTTAAACATTTCAAACGCCAATTTAACTGGCTATACAGCCAATAGTAGACAACCTATGGAAGATGTTCAGCGGAAGCGCGGATACAACTGGTCTACAGTGACGAGTGGTATTCCTCATCACTTCTTTCGTTTTACTGATTTTACCAGATCGTATAAAAATGAGAGCCAAAAGTCTCGGCGAGTGACAAGGTTTCTACATCGGCCTGGGCGGAGAGAATGGCAGTTCGTGCACAGTGCGAGAAAAGTGCATGGATGTGGTTCATGTAGGTCGTCCGGTTGATTTAAGTTAATGTGTATTGAGTACTACTTCCACTTTCCAGTGTCTCACAGAAAGTCAAATGGTTTTTGTAGTTTGGTTGCCATATCGCAGGAACAACTTGTTTGATGGGTTTCGCTTATTGTTGTTATTATAACATAATGAACATGCGAAACTGACACCCGATTTTTGTTCCTTTCGCTGAAAGAACAACTTATTTCTGGACATTTTCACATTAAAACAGACTTAAATTTCTGCTTTGATTTTTGTAATGAATGCGACACGCGGCGACTTGAGCTAGAACGGTTATTACCCGTGATTGGAGCAAAACGCACTCTTGTGCGTGCAGAACGCGTCCCTTTGCATCCAGTTAAGCACGTGCTTTCGCGTGTCAAAATTTCGCTCGTAGAAGGCTGGATTCACCTTCTTAGTGCAGAAACGTGAATAATATGTACAGTGAGAATTTTTCACGTATGTACAAAGTGCGAAAAAAAAAATTGGAAGCAGTCAGAGAAACTTCATCCCCGTTTGCGGTCACTTCTCTCGTAAATGAATAAAATCTAAAAATATGAGTCACATCAGTGCTACAACACGCAAACACGGGGGAAATGATCCGGAGACGAAAGAATTGCACTGTTTCTCTTTGAATACAGTGATTTCTTTGTGGCAATTAATCACTCGTAAAATTGTTGAGTTTGGTCTTTTAGTCAATTTATTTTCGTTTTGTATATCTTCCTAATACAGTTTGTTCCGCTTCAGCCGATTACTTGTTCCGCTTCAGTATATGCTAATACATAATGTTCGTTGAATTTCCCACTCGACGTTTTAGTTAATCTTTGGCCACGCTTAACTTAGAATTTCATTGTTATTCTTTATTGTTTCTCTTTCGAATGATTGTTTCTTCGAATCGCTTAGCCAATTGAGCGCGACCCTTTTGAGACTTCCTTTAGGAAACAAAAAAAGGGCGGGTATTTCGCTTATTGCGAAAAACACCCGTTCTTCTCATGAACCGAAAGAATACAAACGGGAAGTCATGGAATTGCGCCAAACCATTTTTATTGACTACCTTCAAAAGTGAAAAGCCTCTCTACTTCCAACTTCATCACTGGCTCAGGGCGAGTAAATTACTGTCCGATAAATCTTATACTGATGTTAAGGTTCAATTTTTTCGAGCTGTTGACTTCTTGTTTCTTTGATGTACCCAAAAGAGCTTTTCCCGCACGCTATAAGGGAAGTTGAAAGTTGATAGAACTGAACGGAAAACTTTGGAATTGCATTTGGGATATGTACAAGAGCTCCTTGCTGCTTGGCATTTTTTCTCAGCTTGAGCCAATACAAACTCACTTTCGTCTTACCTCAAGCCCTGTCTCGGTGCTGAATTTGCTATATATTTGGACTTGAATTTCTTCATTTATCTGTGAACTTAAACTTTGAAATGGCGCAACAGAACCCTAGAGGTTACGTGAGCCGCTAGCACAGCTTATAAAATTGCTCCGGTCAAACTTGTAGCGCCGGCTTGATCTGATAGTTACTGAGTCTTGCATATTTTTAGGTCAGTCTGGCCCCGCTGCAGTATTTTATCTTGGACTTTTGGTTTCTGTGTTGGTTTGTTCTGCAAGACAAAAACAAAATTTTGAAGAGAGAGGATAAGCAGCTTTCTAATGTCAGATTTTAATAGCGCGAAATTGTTTACTCTTCGTACGACATAATGTGCAATAAATGAGCGCATTAATATTTTGTACTCTCTAAATTTTCCCGGGGTGCTACCTGAAAGAGTAATTCTATTATCATTCTTTTATTTTCGCTGGCAGACTTGATAACACGGAGGATACCCCTCACGTGCAAGGGAAGAAAAAGATTAAGAATAAAACTGCCTCTATACAGCAATGGATATGGAACAACGTTTAGTTCTCCAAAAGAGAGATATGTAAATTGTCGATTTTATTTTAATAAGCTGAAAGGTTATAATATAATATTGGAATATTTATTTCCACGCAGAGGGTCGAAATACGTCCTCGGCCAAAATGGTTACTTGGTGACCGAGAAAGCTGAGGGTAAAACTTGCTAGTTTGGCCCACAAAATGATTTCAAACTGTTTAAAGCGGGATTATTAAGCTAATAGTAAGCTCGAATCTGCTCTGAAGCATTTAGAGAGAGATTTATGTTAAATGCGAGTGAACTTTATTTTGAACCAAAAGCCAGGTGCAGCTAGCCTCAAAGGGACATATGTTGTTTTTTAAAGTGCAGCTGCATTTTGCAACCAAACTACCGGATGAAAAAATCGCTTCGTCCAATTTTTCTTTTCGAAATTTCAGTTTCTTATGTTCAAAGCCACGTAAGAATGATGCTCCGAACGAGCGACAGTCACTCAACTTTCAAATTCTCAAACAACGAAAAGAAATACACAGATTTCTGCAGACTTACTTGAAAATTTTCGCCGCGTTGGAAGAGTGTGTCTTTGCGTTTTAATCATATATGAAGCAAAACGTTGTCTTTTTTGCCTGACAATTTTCGGCTTTCTTTCGTCCTCTGTGCGCTCGGCAGCTCCCTCATTGCTGTTGTCTACGAAAAGAAATTTGTCAAGTTTAAAATGTGCGCTCAAGTCTACCCAGTCAAGTTCCAGAAAATTTTCCTGTGGTGCACCTACTTTCGCCGTGTTCTTCGAAACGCGCATTGAGGGTATCTTGCAAATACGCGATATATTTGATGGCTTCTTCGATGACTTCGATCTGAAAGACGCAAGAAGAAACAATTGATCTCTTGGAATTTTTCTGAGGCTTACATGCCGCCAATCCGGAGCATATTTAAAAGTTCCTTACCCTTGAAACACGCGGCCGCGATGCAGTCGATGGAACAAGTGATCGTAGCCGCGAATACTCCAGCGATTTCATCTGTTTCTTGTAGTTACGAATGCATTTTCGGATTTCCCGACTTCTTGAGTCTTGGACCTGTTTTTCACTGTTTTGTTCACTTCTAAACATTTTCCAAAACTGCAGGGCTGTAGCTTGTAGATCTACCGAGTAATAAGTACATATGAATAATCTTTACCGGCAAGCCAAGAATTCGAACGCTCTTCCTTAAACAAGCCTTTAAAAAAAACTTTTACAGCAGCGAGCTATAGTATGGGGGTTAGAAATCAAACTTTTTACCGGAAAGTTCAGATCTTCGGAGAGTTCTAGGCGTCCCTGTCTTGTTTCCTTCTTCGGCGCCAAAGCGAATGACTGAAGGGCCCTGTATTCTGGCGCTAACTATAAATTACCAACATTACAATGGCACAATTCACCTGTAACGGCCGACAATGACAATGGCCTATAAACACAACGACTTTTAGCCAATCACCGACCGAGTTCGCCCGGTTAACAATTAAATGCCCCTTTGTGTTGTCCAATGGGAATCGTCAGCAACTGCCTACAGAACTATACGGGTACGATAGTTGATGAAGTTTGGTGTATTTTTTTTTCAATTCCTCTCCCTGCCCTTTTCTTTAAGTGTTTCGAGTTTTTGTTCCTGACGCAACGCGGCTTTGGCATTCTTTTTACATCGAAAAAGTTTTTGAGTCACGTTAAAAGCAGAAAACTGATCAGTGTGCGAGCTTGCCTGTGTTGAGATAAGATCGTCAAGAGACACTGAAAGCGAAATGTGGTGGTTTAAGCTGGGATTCCATACAACACGGGAGCGTTACCTAGAACCAAAAAGACCCACTCAGGGTTTTGTTTCGTATAATATTCAGTACGTTGACATGATAGTTCTTTCGTTTCCATAGCTTTTTCGTTTTCAAATCGAAAAAAAAAACCTATTGCCATAGGGATAACCAAGAAAATTGCTTGCTAAAATTAAACTTTCATAAGCTCCCTTTTCACTCCGTAGTCGAATTGCTAGTGGATCTACATACATGTCAGCACAGCTGCTCTTTGATATTTTGAATCGCTTATTTCTTAGCCTACACTTTAACACAACAAAGCTAGATGAAAATCCACTGGTCGATTTTACTTCGCTGTAACTGGCATGGTTTGTTATGTTTTCTTTTCCGTTTGTTCTCTTAAAACTAGCGCTTTTTGTGGGGGTTATTTTGCTACAGTTTTTTTTTTTCAGACATACTAACACGTGTTTGTGTCCAGCTGCAGAGCTTAAATGCCTGTTCAGGTAGCAACAAGACAAAAAAACTGCTTCCCTTTTCTGGTGGTTGTATTGGCCGGTAAAAGATCGAGAAAAAACACACCGTGTTCATTTCAGTTACAGTGAAGGACCTTTTTTCAGTAAAATTAAATCAAGCATTTCCACAGTGCCTCTTAAGTATAGCAATAACGATGTGCATGGCTAATTTTACAGGCTATTTTCGTCGAAGCGCTCTATTTTTTTCCACACTGTTCACTGTTTAATTCAATTAAATCGCATTTTAATGTTAAGCGCCGATACCAGAGTTTGCCTTTTGGCCGAAATAAAATGATAATGATAATTTTATTTGAAGATTGAGAGAGAAAACACTTAACATTTAAGGAAAAGCGTCCTAAGCACACAGGAGGGTCTTAATTACATCTTCTCTTCTTTCCTTAATGCTCACTTTCGATTCTCGAGAGCTCCGTGTCCTAATTTCTGCTCTTGCGTGGAACACGCAATTGGCGCGAGACCTTTCAATCGAGTTTCGCCGGAGAATTGTTGATGCTTAGATGAATGCGCCAGCATTCTCCTAGAAAATAACATGCGGATTGAAAACGACAACCAATCAGATTACAAATTTTAACTTTGTTTTTGAAACGAACAGCGGGGACATTGTGTCCAACAACTGTTTTTGTCAACCTTGAAGTGAGGCGGGAAATGTCAGAAAAATATTTCTTCACGGTCCTCGGGACCGCGGGTTTGTTTCGATATCTTCTGGCAGTTGCACTGAAAGCGTGTTTCACGAAAGAAAAAGAAGACCTTAGCTTGCTGTCAAATAACGACGTATTTTAATTTCTTTAAAGCGCCGCTAAACGGTTCATTGCAATGTTTTCCCAGGCATTTCTTCCAGTTGGACGGGCTTAACTCTCGAAAGGGAGATCATTTCCGATTCGGCGAACGATCAAACCGAATAAACCTCTGTCTTGCTTGCTTTCACCTGGAATCTTTCCTCGTAATTTAAATCTGACAGGGTATATGTAAATTTTACACGATGTTTTCTTTTTCCTAATCGCCGGGTCTAAATCCGAAACTCCCTTTTATGGACGGTAAATAAAACGATTTTTCCAGCTGGTGTTCATACATCCTAGGGCCTCTTCCTCCGAGCTGGCGGTGTTTCCAAGATTTCACCCCACCACTAAATCCTTCGTAAAAATCTCGATATGTTCATATGAGAGGGCGGGCTAGTCATATGGAATATTCCTGACTGGTCATATTTTCCATATGAACACTTTAGCCCAGATACCGGGATGAATTTCTTCCAACTACGCATGTGTGTATTTTTAGTTCTTCTATCGAGATCGTTTCTGTCTGTCTTTGGCGGCTATTTCATCTCGGCAACCGGGCTCAAATTTCCCGTGTGAACAGAGGACGTATAATTTAGGCATCTCGTTCACCGCCGGGGCCATCCCCCAAGGTGACCGGGCTCATTTCAAGAAGCACCTAATTAGTATCGGCACATCTCCATTTCACAACTTGATCAGGGGATTGCAAATGTGGATAGCCCATGTTTGATTGCAGTACTTCGAACGTCTGCTGGCCAGGGGTGAATGTGGTGTACACTGTAGTCTTGAGAAGGATTTTTGTTTATCGTTATACGCTCACCCGGACGGACGATGTCACTTCATCAGGTCATAATATCACCGCTGGATTCACCATTTACAATTTTATAAGAAAATGAGGCAGTATGACAGCCTGGCACGTGCTAAAACGCGCGTGACGTGAAGCGTGTCATGCTCGCTTTTTGGGCTCTTGCGGGTATTCATGCGATAACTTCCCTTGGTGCTTAGAGGCCTCTCGCGTGTGGTTCCCGTTTCGTCGAATGATTGTATCATGTTCTCGTGTGCCGTCAGAGACAGTAATCATATCATATCCCATGAAAAATAACCGACAGCAAAACTCGAAGTATCCATATCAATCCAGTCTGACAAATAAGAACTGAAATAGAATCTTGTTTAAATGAGGTTGAATCTGAAGGATTTTCTTATGCCAGCGCGCACGGGTGGAAAGTCATGATAATAAAATTGAGAACAAGGGGAAAAAAACTAGGAACATGAATACAGGATGCCATAGTTAAATGGACACAGTAATAAGCCTGCCAAGTGCAATTGAATGATGTGTCTTTTTTGGATAAGTCTGCAAATAGAGGGCTAATATTCGTGTTCTTTTTATCAAAGTAGGTAAAGCCTTTTGTTTCACAAAAGCTGTTCGCATTTCTGTTGTCTTTTGAATTAACAACCCAATGTGTCTTTTCTTTCAGCGGACATAAAGAGACTTCATTGTGTTAGAAGACGGTTTATTCACATTATCGCAGCTAGCATTGTCGGAGACCTTTATATTGAGCATCATATTGATGATGATTAATCTGATTCTTTTCAGTCCAGAAATAAAGGCTTAGAAAAAAAAAAGAGTGAGAAGAAGGGAATCTATATATCTAAACCAAGTTTACGAGCATTGCCAAAACCCTTTGAAAAAGTAGAAGAAAAATGTGGCATCAAAGAAATCAGAGAGCTCTCGTATTAATTTAATATTAACCGTTTGGTAATTAGCTGTATTCATTGTAATTTATATTTCCTTGAACTTGACTTAGCAAACAGAGAACAGGGAAATTACAGGTTTCCTTTCGATAGTCGTCGGCATTAGCCTCTGAACTGATTCAAATTTCGGGCAATAACAATCCGTCTATTCTGATTAGATCAGTTATAACTTCCACCTTGCATTCAGATTAAAAGACCAAAGCAAACAAAATGTCATCTGATTATGTTTAGCGAGTGTCATTTAATTTCCGAGGTGCAAGTATCAGTCACTGCGACACACTTTTGTTTTCATTGTTTACCACTCAATGCTCATCCGCCCTTTCGAATCAAAAGCGCATCAAGCATAAGCTTGTAATTGAAAAGTTGCAAAAATGGAAAAGCAGACAGAGAACGAAGGGAAAACAACAAAAAGAAAAGTAAACGAAAATAAGAAACCCTGCTACTTTTATAGGCAAAACAACAACCTGTATGCTCGCGTACCTCTCGATTTCTAATTAAGTTTGAACAAAAACTGACGATCCTCGTGGTCTAAAACGTATCGCCTAAATTAAAAATATTGCTTTAAAATTAACAATGATGTTAATGTTTTGCAATATTGTTCTCATACATTTCTCAGAGACTCTGTACTGCTGGGTGTTATCGATCAATCCGCGTTTTTTATTTTTTCGCACGATGGGGACCAGTTTCTCACGCTTTCGATCGTGAGGGGCACTTGCGTCACGTATTTAAACCACTAAAGAAACGGAGAAAATTCTGTAGCAAACGCATTGAAAAGTTCACTTCTCGACCGTGTCAAGACTTGACCATGCTTTTTGGAAACACCCTTTTGTGAGGCTCTATTTTCTTTTGCGCTTTCTGTTGTTCTTCGCATATTTTGCATGTTTTGTTATCTAGAGTTTACTATGAGTAACCATGGCAAAGGTATACCGCCGACAGAATGCTTTGTGCAGCAAGTCCTTAACCACGTGTTCAACGTTCATTTACGACTCTTTAAAGATAAGCAGCGGCTTAAACTTTTCTTTGTTTCAACCAAATTCAGTGATAAGAACTCTTCTATTGATGCTCATTTCAACTACGTGAATTAAAAAAAATAGAAGGATGTGGTGATACTCTTTTAACGCGAGCGACAAACGCCGATTTGAAATGGCAACGTGACTGTGACGATATCCTCGCATTTGTCCCCTTCTGCTTGTTCCTATTTGCGTGTGAGCGGTCTTCAAAAGACAAGATTTTCTTTAGCTTAGCTTCCTGTGTTCCTGACATCATTATCTTCTCGTATCAGTTTTTTTTTCTCCATTTCACGCTCAAGAGAACTGCCCCTTTTATCCGTCACATGGACTGATTCTATGCATTTTTTTCTCCTTTCCTCTCGACAGAGTCTCGCCTTTCATCAGTCCCGCGACAGACTGGGATACTGATGAACGACTGCATATATGTCTGTCAAATACATAGGGTATTTACATAGGCTACATAGGCTATTTTTGTTTAAGTGGATTAGGACTAGATGACCTTTGGAATGGGATATGGAACATATAGTTTAGGGAATGGGTATCTAAGGACCGAGTAAGCGATCCAAGGACACGATCTTGAAGGTACCACTCCCGCTAAACCAGGAGCCTAAGAGGTACTGCCTTTCGCGTTTGGTTTTGCTTTCCTCCCTTTTCCTCTGCTTTCGTCTGCAGTGCCATTTCTGGAGCCTGTTTCTGAAAAGCTGCGAAAACGTTTCTGGCTCGAAAATCCTTTCAGTTGTGAATCTATGATCGGTTTATTCTAGAAGGCTGGTCCTTTCACTTATTTTCAAGCTTGCTAGGAAAGGAAAAAAAAAGAATGGTAAAGTGGCATGCTTGGAGGCCTTTTCGTTTAAAAGATACAGACGAAATTATGGCTCTCAAAAAATGCTGAGAGGCGCACGTCATAGCACCCTTTAGCACAAGGCACTGCCATGCGGCGTGGAAAACTTGGGTGGAGCCCATGCGTCCAGTCCTTCCTTGCAAATCGTGAGGCCACAGTGGGTGGGAAGAATAGTCCAAGTTGTTCAATTAACGGCTTTGATAACACAGATAACTTTATATTGAACCGCTAAAGGATATATTACTATCACGCTGAGAAATAACAAATATTTGAAAATGATCAATCGAAAATGTACTACAGATGCATCATTATTAAAGATAATTGATTTACCAAGGACTAGCTGTTGACTGTTTCAAAAGCACTTACGTTCAAAACAAATGAGGGTAAAACTTGTGCTCAAAACGATCATTATCAGAGGTAGATTCTACAGGACAGCATGGATATGATTGTTTGCCCTAAAGTATTTCATGCACAGACTTTCAAAACTTGATTTCGGAATTGTCAACAGGTCGACCGAGTTCATTGCTCCGGCAAGAGCATGGTCAATTTGATTTGACAATTCAATCCAAATATAAATAAGTGAATTTAAATTAAGTTCTCGATCATTTGCTTTCTGAACTAGGACTCTTCTTCCAGAACGACTAATTTTAATGTAAAAACTGTGAAAAGGGCAGTAATCGAGTGCTATTAAGAAAATATACAATAGGGGGTATCAAATCGACATTTCTCTTGAGAGCTGAAAAGTAGTAATTTTCATTAACCCCAGCCTGGCTTCAGCTTTTTCAATTAGTTATCTTCACAGAAAAAAATCACTCCACAATTCGGAGATGGATCGAACAGACGGCCTGTTTACAATTAACACTCTTTATCTCCACCGCCATGCAATGCCGGGTTAGAGTGGGCCATTTTGGAATTTATTAGTATTATTCTCAAAGAATTCAGGCTGAGTAAAGCTGCGCATTTGCCGTTTTGTGGGGCCATCTGTGGGTCTGTTTCAAAGGCAGCAGGCC
The DNA here is from genome assembly GCA_014634185.1 of Astreopora myriophthalma. Classification (NCBI taxonomy): domain Eukaryota; kingdom Metazoa; phylum Cnidaria; class Anthozoa; order Scleractinia; family Acroporidae; genus Astreopora; species Astreopora myriophthalma. Next base: position 608,198 of record BLFK01000028.1, read on the forward strand.
AGCAAACGTAACTAGAATATTAGACTGAGGTCTGACTACTACGGCCTGTTTAGTAAGATGTCGAACAACCTCGCGTTCTCAAGAAGAGGAACGTGGTCGTCTGATCACTGAGTTTTCATGTCAGTAATACTGCATGGAAACATGCAACATTTTAGCCTTTTTCAGTTGTGGTTTTACCGTTTAAAATATATAACCACAACTGAGAACGACTTTGAGCCCATTTCTCAAAACGAACTGGTTAAATACACAAAGCACCATATTGGAACATACTTCAATCTTTAGAAAAAAGTATTCTCCTTTCAATTCAGTTACTCAATCCAATTAAAAAAGAATTTTTGGTACGTGTCAGGGGTAATATGGCGTAACAGCCTGCTGTGCTTCTTGCAGTAGGCAGTGATTTGAAACATAAAACAGCAATTTATTGTAGGAGATAAGGCTGGTTTTTATTATTCAATTGTTTCATTAGACATCAAAACGATTTTCCAATATCAGCAAACCTCACCGATCTTTACAGATAATTGTACACACATGACTTTTACTTTGTCTGGGCGAGGGCTTCGGCAAATTAAAGGGTAATTGAAGAAAATCAAACTGTGCCGAACGTAAAAGAATACTTTTTAAATTTGTTTCCAATTACTCGGACGTGCCTGACCGCATCATCTTTAGAAAATCATCAAAGCCGCCTCCTGCTAAGAAAAATAGGGGCGTAGCCTGGTGTAGCGGCCCAAAACGTCTCTTCCAAACGAGATGCAATATTAAAAAAAACTGGTACTGCTTCTATTAATTCGTCGTTGACGCCATTTCTCATTCTTTTATCTAATTCTTGCTCTTATTTAAACCTGCATAGTGACTCGCTCGCCATTTCCTTTTCATCCTCTCTTCTATACAACCTATTAAAAAAAGACATATTGTAAATAATAAATATATTATCATTTATCGTTATTATTATACCGGCAATATTAAATTATAATTCTTTCACCCCTTGACTTAAACCGCGATCAGTCAAGAATCACTACATATTATTTCTGTTAGTTGAGTAAGCGTCTTTCAGTGTAAACCAATCTAGACTAATTTTGGTTCAATTTAACTGAAATAGGGAAATTACTGAAATGGGGCGACAATACAATACAATACAATACAATACAATACAAATTTTATGTAAGGAGGGAAACGTCGCAATAACAATTTACAGTTTGAACTTACGTCTTCCCAGTTGTAGCAAAGAGATTACTTCTGCGCCAACAAGAAACTGACGCTAGTGTTTTGCCTGCTGTACTGGAGCCGGCGTCCAAAAGTTCACAAACATTCTTTTAGTCTTTTCCCGCCCTCGCTCAAGTTTCTTCGTTCTTATTGGTTAAATTAATCAGTGTCACTTGCATTTGTTGCAGTAAATAATTATTTCTGTCGGTTGATTTCGACGGTACTGTCCTTTCCACCAGTACGACGTCGTTGGGTTATGAGTTTATCTTTTAAATTAATAACCAATGAATAATCAAGGAGAAAAACTGTCCGAGAAAAGTTTTGTCCACGTAGTCCTTTTCAGTTACGTTGTTATAACCCATTCAGTGCATTTCAAAGTTTCTCGCCGCCATCACTCCGGCTGCAGTATAGGCGGCAGTATAGGTATACAGCTGTTTCAGGAAAGGTCGCCCAACTGACAAGTATCAAAACGTACACTGAACAGTGCAGAAACGTATTATGGGTAGAAGTCTGTACGGTGTGCTCGAGACAAAGTCGGAGTAGCGTAATGGCGGAGAGATCTTCAGAACATATGCAATGGTCACTGTGTTTTCGTGGCATGCGCAAAGTCTGGGTGTTTATTTCAACTGCATTGTCTCGTACGCTTGTACACTTCTTTTGGTCAACCTTTCTCGAAACAGCTCTGTATGTTACAGTTTGTCTACCAATTAATCTCTGTCACCAATTTTAACACAGCATACTCAATAACAGTTTTCAATTCAGTCCTGACCGATTTCTCTTCTCGACTAGTGAAACATAAGAAAAAGCCAAAAATACATGGCTAAATAAAGAACAAAAAATGGGGTTAGCTATATTGCATTAAGTTCCTTCTCTCGCACACTGAGTCAGTAACGTCGAATCCTACACGGTAATTAAGTTTTATAACCATTTCCATTGTGACCTATGTTTTGAGTCGGTAATTACAGAAAGAAGAACACTAAGTCACAGACCTGCGCCCCGACCTTTAAAGTTCACCGTGTTTTCTTGTCACGAAGATTGAATGTTTTGTAAATGGCGTTGAAACGTTTTGTCTCATGCCCGTCAACTAAGGCCTTGCTTTTTCAATTAAAAGAGAATACCTAGCTAAAGCGATCTTTAAGGCCATTACTGCAATTGATCCGAGCATTTTGTACACCTTAGTCATGTTTAAATCACTGACTGGCAGAAGCATATTTGGCCTTTTGCGTACGTTAGCGTCATGAAGCAAACGTGTACGCTGCAAAATACCCACACTGATTAGTCGGTTTTAACGTGTGGACCAGTCGCGGCTCCAGAAATTATTGTATAAGGAATAATATATTTCAACAGATCCGTTATTTGACTATCCTCTGTTAAATTGCTTTGCCAAGGAAAAAAATTTCAATAAAAAAAAACTGTTTCCGTCTGTGTTATGATGACCAGAGATAAACATTGGAGAAAGGTCAGAGGCGAAAACTCGCGGGATCAGTATGAAACCTTTACACCCCTGTGGCTCAACGACAGTGATAAATTACATCCAGGCGCTACTGCAAGAAATTTGTTGGCCGAGCTTCGCACGCTTTGATGCATCATACAAACTAAAACGATACATTTAAAAGTCCATTATCTATGAAAACCTTCAGCAAATACCAAGGGACTTAAGTGATGCATTTTTGTGTAAAAGCGAGCGATGTAGCGAGATATCCGAGACCGTCGTTCGTTTTAAATTTATTTCGTCATTCATCAAGACCTTCATCCTTTGAAAATATTTCCTTGCATCAAAGTACTGCTCAAGAAAGTTTGTCTTTCATTTCATTCTTTAAGTTAATGTTAGAAGCACCAAACGGCTTTGAAAAGCTTGACACATCTAAGTTGAGTATATTATAAATAGGACAATGACATTGGATCACGAGCAAAGTGTCCTGCGAAGAAAAACTGACGGTAAGACAGAACCGTACCTTAATTTTCTAAGGCCGGAGAAATCTGTAACCCAAACTACAAACTTGAAATGCGCCACAACAAACTTCAGCAGACACATGCAGCGAACTCAGTTGGTCGCCCAGCCTTTGCTCAAGTACAAAAATACCTCACCCACCAGGGAGAAATTAAGTGGGTGTGAGTTCTGCGATCTACTATAATGATGATGAAATTTGTTTTAAGCGTTAATGGATTTAACGCTGGAACAGTAATTGGGGACACTGCGGAAATCAATTCAACTCAAGTATTGCAGAGAGGAAAACCCGAACAAAGGAGTGTAGACACGGAAAAAACAAACTCAACCATTAAATCGAAGCCGGTCAGACCCATTGGTGCTTCGCCCGCCTCAGTCGCCATTACGCCAATTCCGGTGCTACCCCGTTTCTTTTCACAAATATATATATAAAAAGAAAGAAAGAAACAGGTGGAGACCTCTCTGATTGGGAGAGAGACGGTTCCCATGCCTATTGTCTAGTTGTTCACAAACGAAAGTTCTTCTGATCCAGTGAATTCACTCTTAGACAAGAGGCATCACCTCGAGGCTTCGGGGAAAAAGTCTTATACAATCGCTTGGAGCCTCAAAGTCATATTTGTTGTTTGAAGTTGAATTTTAAAATATCGAAAGTGGTCTATTCTCGCACATTTTGAAATACGAAGTTGAGTAAATTTCAGCCGAAACCAACGGCGGGAACCAGCTGGAACCACGCGAATGAAATGGCTTGAGATTAGAATAACTGAAATATGCCATAAAAGTGACAATGATCCGCGAGGAAGGACTATATGTGTTTATGCTTGTTATTCTTCTCAGTGGATGAAAAAGTATCCCGCGGGAGGAAACTTGACTAGTGTCAAAATTTAAGAATTTTAATCCGCCTGAGATTTGTAGTCTCACTGAGAACTCCAAGTCTTTTACGTAGATTTCACACATCCCTCTTAAGTTGGCCGTTTAGTTGGGATTAATTTTCTGTTAGAACATTCCAGTAGTTTATGTAGCTATAAAGTAGTCAAATATACACAAGTAATTTGTTTGTAGAGTCGGTTCAGATAAGAAAGAAGTTTGACTTTCTAAGTGGATGACGAATTAGCCAGTTTCAGTCGCCGAATTTGATCCGTTGTGCTAACAAATGACTTGAAGTATTTTCCTGTGTGGTGAGTTTAAGCCCAGATTAACAAAAGCGTGAAAATTTACTGCTAAGTCTTTGCACTTCCGTTGTATTCATTCCACTGTCTATGATCCAAGGGAATTGTTTGGTTTTTTTTTTCCAGGACTTATCTTATAAGGAAGCCACTAGCTGGCATCTCAACACTGAGAAAAGGGCCTCATCTAGAAAGCACATAAAATTCCGATCTCCTTCGACGTAAATTCCCAGGAAATGACTGCGGAGAAATTTCTATTCACTTTTTGCCCCTTCTGACTGTGAGAAGGAGATAATTTTACGTCTCAAACAGCGAATTACTCGCAGATAAGTGGAGCCTGTGTCTCAATTAGAACAAAATTAATTCACTCGTTGAAAGACGACAACCCGCGAGCTGGAGTGCGTGAATTTAATTGGTTGGCAGCCTGTACGGGGCAGCATAAAGGCGAGTTCACGAGGCTAACGGGAATTTGGCTGAGTTTCACAAAGAATAACACGCGACTTGTCATTGAGATAGAGCTGTCCATTATTAACGATCACTTCGGTAATATGGCAGCCAATTGCGCACATCGCACAAGGCATTTGCTAGGATTACGCGGGTTTTTGGCAATAACTGTTGTAGGGTTCGCAATTACTTTAGCGTTCTTGGTGGATGAAACGGAATCAGCCCGGGAAACCAAAGGATCGAGGAGCGTGAAGTCGAATAAGGAGAAGGTAAGAGGGCGGATATTCTATATTTCCGTAAATTTACTTCTTGAAGAGATTGCACTCTAGGTCAACCGACAAGTTGCCTGGACGCTTTCATTCGCACGCACGCATCGAGCGCAGATTGCAATGACGATGAAATATGGAGTTGAAGTTCGCTTGAAAGACTGAAGACAGTATCTTCTCGAGATAGACTTGTTTACCTGAATAAAACTAAACAAACAAAGTATTTACTCAAGGAAATGAGGTTTGTTTCCTATAACAGATACACATTCATTTGGAATGATAAGTATATTGCCTTGACATTGCCACTGTCGATCCTATTTGTACACTGTTAATGTCACTACTCGCAAACGGTAAAATTTCCAAGCATCCAGATATGTTAGAGATAGCCACCTATAACTCAGGCGCTAAACAGAGTTAATCATTGTCGTGTTACAGAGGGCACAAAAATCTTGCCAAGAATACCAGATAGGCTTGTCAGTACTAACCGAAAAATGTATAAAAAACTGTTGTTCTTCTCACATGCTTTTGTAGTTATTAGCTGCGCTTTACCGAAAGTGCAAGAAATGTTAAAGCAAGCCAGATGTGTTTTGTGTTTCTATATTTACCACCCATTAACTTGGTCTTGAGCAGTCAGCTAAGCTGAGCAATATGAAAATGAGACAATCATTAAACGAAATTAAAATCAAGTCAAAGTCTTGCGGATCATTCACTCCCCATGAGGGGACAGTAAATGTAATAATCAGGAAAACGGAATAGAATCGGGAATCCCAATTGGCGGTAGAGAGACCACTTACTTACGTGCGCTGCCAAGGAGTTGAACCAGGGGCTATCTATACAACAACACCACCGCAGCAACAATGGGACCTCCGGTCGCGGAGATTAATTCCAGATCTTTAACCCCTCGCAACGCTGCCTCCAAGGCATCAAATAAAAACTCACTTATAGTTTTAACTTTCCTTGTTATGAAATCGTTGCGGCTGCTAAATCGTCGTACCAGGAAAAGGGGAAAAAAATAGTGTTGTGATAAGTAGTTCATATATGTTTTCAAGTTTCCGTTTTGGAAATCGCGAAGAGAAACGCAGTTAATGGCTCCCGGATACCGCTTGTTAGAAGAATCGGTGAGTGTTTAGTAGATGCGTTGCGGCTACCGACCCAGCGGAAGAAAAGCACTTCAAGTAACTCGCTTTTTCCACCGCAAAACGTTACCCGACTTAATCTTTCTGACACAGAGACACACCCCCTTAGCCCGCCCGCCTTAGGAGAGTAAGGGTTCAAGTGCGTACCTCCGTGTTAGAGAGATGTCCACTGGAGATTCTGCGATATGCCTTCTGATTGTGAACCGGAGTGAAGCATAACAAGATTTGATGCACAGGTGTACATTGTGGAAAGGTGTCCAGCCTGTTGGCAAATGGCAAATGACGGACTGGAGTTCGGTAGAGCATGGACGCACTCTGCGAAGCACCTCTCCTTACACAAAGATCATTTGTGTCCTATCAGTATCCTAAAAAAGATCCTGTTAAGAAAAAGATCATTCTCTCATTTAGGAGGGACCACTTTTCAACTTTTCTTCCCTTTTCTTTATTTCATTTCGCAGGAAAGGTGTCAAGTGGAAAAAGATCAAGATGGGATGTACTTTGTACGATGTTACAACGTGTCAGAGGAGAGACATAAAAACAGGAAGACGAACAAACCGGGCGACAACAAAAAGCGCCCAAACCAAGTTAGTAGAAACAAGATGAATTCCTATTATTCGCGCTTGCCGAACAGAGAGCTTTTACAGTCGAAATCTCTTTTCTGTGAGAGTGGACGTCTGACGTCCGAGTTGGCAGGTTTTCACAAGTGGTAACAGGACTTGCTGATTTCATCGTACGCGTTTTGATAGACGATTGTTTGAGATGACACTTCTATCCTGAAAGCCGTCATTCTACGTTTATAGTGTGATAAAATGACGGACGCTTTTCGCCAGACTAGTTTTTAGTCACGCAAATATTTGAACGCATGGGTGTTAAACACACTTGGTCAACTTTACCCTTTATGAAATCTCGAGAAAATGTTCTGCACAAGCGTCTGACTCAAACGAACACTGAACAACTGAAAACTATGGCAAAATGTCATGGGAAATTTCAAATGATAGACTTACTAATGAATCGCTTATCGATCGCTCGGGGCTATGTGTACGGGAGGTTTTCTCTCCCTGGTGAATGTTATTTTGCAGTTGCATTCTGGGTTGACAGACTTGCATGTTTATCGTATAAATCGTCAAAGGACTTATTGAAAATTTCCAGAATATCATTAGACAGGAATTATGAACAAGAAACACAGAAAAGAACAAAAAATACGAAGCTTTCGAGAACCTTTGATGGGAACATCTAACTCGTAAATTTGAATTTACGAGCTAGATGTTCAGAGATTTATCCTATACGTTTCTTGGACGATTTTCTCATCGTCCTCGTCAGAGTTAAATTACAGTATATCAAAACAGCATTGAGCTAAAAAACAGCAAAACAGTTCCTGTTTTTAATATCCGCAGTGTAAGACGCAATCTTTCAACATGGCGGTTGCATAATCACACTTTGCGCCTCAAGGCTAATAAGACATTGTCGGTGTCTGCAATTTTACACAAACCAAAATTATGGCGACTCATCCTAAATTCAATTCCTCTTTCAGTTTTTACTCTGGTGGTTTTCATTTCGAAGCCGCTAACATTCACAGCGGGACGTAGCGCTTCCTTTTTCGCTAATTAATTAAAGAGGATCACAGCTTTGCGCCAACAAACCTCCCATCGACACGTAGGGACAACACAAAAACGCCGCTTATATAGCTGACGTTGGAGGACTTTTCAAATTGTTTTGTTATTCCTGCCCAATCGGATTGCATGGATATGCTGGCTAAATTAGAAAATAGCGCCAAATTGTTCGTGGCTCCTGACATATTTAACTTTAACTGCCTTGAAGAGGAACTGCTCAAGTTCGGTGTTGATTAGAAAGGGGCGCATTTTCTGAATTCTTCAGTCTTTTCGGCCAGTAATAACCAAAATTCTTCCTCATCGGTTCACGGAACATGAATTACCTGTTTTAACCCAAGAAATCTTTCATTGTCCTTTGCGTTCGTGATGTTAACACCATGTGCTCTTGGCGCAAATGTTATTCCGCTTCCTTTGGCCAAGAAGGGCGGCCAAATACACTCTTTATTCACCCCTGGCTTAAGTCCGACAGCCAGACGTATCGATTTCACAAACTTAAACTCCGAGTTAAGAACATATGTTTCCTCACGACCTGAATTCATCAAAGTATACTGATTGCTGAGGCTATTTGGTCTACTGTTTTCGTTTGGAAAACACCAATTGATCGTGATGTTATTTCCACCCACGTAAAGCGATTATTTATGAAGGTACCGTTTACTTAGTTTTGCTGCTATCTTTTAAGAGCGTTAATTTTAAGTGAACACTTTCACGACAAGTCGCTTTTATGGACTGTACTTCCAGATATCACAGCAGCGTTGAATTAAGGCTGCACATCAAGACCCGATCAATCATGACAAATCGATTTGACATAACCTGTCAAATTTACATCTCTCTCCCTTCAGAAAAAAAAAAACACCGACCCCAGAGGCTCGGAAAATGGTCTCCGCAAAGCTATTGATTGGTTTTCTAAATTTGGTCCGTTGTAAGAACCTTGTTCAATATGTTTTACTCGCAGAAGTAATGAGCTCAAAATGATCTAAGATAATCTTCCTGCTAGATAGAATCAAACACTACCAAGAGAGAGACAGAGGTGTTGTTTGGCTTATTATAACAACGCCATGTTATGCTAGGAACTGTGTCTAAAAACGAAACAAAAACAAAACTGAATGGAGGCCGTAGTGGCTTTTGCATTTATAATCTCGTTAGTTACAAAACATTGGTTGTCTCCAAGATGGACAACCACTAAGACGCCTTTGTTGCAATAATAAAGGTAGGCATTTCACTGTTTTATCTTTAGTTCTCCGAGAAGCGAACAGGAATGAATTGTAACTGTCCCTTGCCTTGTAGAACGTTGGCCGAAATCAGGGAAAGAAATCCTGGCGTTCCGCGCGACCTCCAAAGCCAAGCAGATAAAACTGGACAGAAAACGGCCAAAAGGGTCGGCACTCGATCTTCGTTTTTTTTTAAATTCTAGTTTAAATCGGTGTTTCATGGATTCAGTGAATAAAGGCTTCGAGACGTTCTCACGACAGACACCAGATTAACAGCTAAATTTGTCTGGTTAAGCTGACTGATTCGATCCTGGGTAACTAAAATTGATATTGATCAACTGGATCGATATGGTAAATTAGCCACCGTAGATTAAAAAGCTAACGATTGGAGTGTTATCGCTTAGTCCTTTCGGGATTTGCGCATGCCCTAGCGAAACATCACGTGCCTAGAAACTTCACAGCATTTTATTAGTTCATGCATGCTTTAGGGAGGATTGGTCAAGTACTCCTGTCTCACGTGCACCAATTCAGTGCCACAGTTCCATTTCTAGTCAGCAGTCGGGACAATCTGGAATTCGTTGGGGTAGTTAACCCGGATTAACACACTAATATATTCTGGCTGCAACAACTCCATCAGGGGCTACTCACTGGGCTGGAACTTTCTTCCATATTATGTTTCAATAAACTTTTTGTCATTTCACCATAATGGTACCAGAGAAATGATTTGAATTTAAAAATGTTCCGGCCATGCGGTACAATTTAGTTTGAAAAAACAACAACTGCGCCTTAAACTTGGGACTTGTGATTGCCCAATTCATTTACATCCTATTCAATGATCTTGAGGTGTGTGTGCCCTGGTTAGAACAACACAAATGACCAACCCTTGTAAACACTCACCAGCCGTTATAAACTTGTCTGTGCAGTGCGGAAACGTTACCAAATCCATCTCGTTGCAATCTCAGATTAATAACACGATTCGAGCTCTTTAGTATCCAAAATTGGTGCAGTATTTTATCAAGGAAATTCTTCTCCAGTATTATACCAGATAGAAAAAAAAAAAAAAGGCGTCGGTGTCTAATTTAAGGATTTCTATTTTTTACCGAATCTTTTCGATGATTAGCACGGATTACAAGAGTTCTCAAAATAGCCACTTCTTATCTCTACGATTGCTTTCTCGCATCGCCCTCGTACTCCTCTCGAGAGGTCGAGAGGTTGGTGCTGCCTCAAAACGGGGATAGGCACAATTTATCCTGTTACTTTAGAGCTGTTTTGTTTTTTGTTTTTTGGTAAAACTTTTACAGAGAACATGCTCTGGTATAACTTCAGCGTTTCTACATCACAAATTCGATTTGCTGAAGTGATTCGTCAACGAAAGGGTTGGTTAAAGCAGGACTGACAGGTTATTACCAGTTTTCATGGGTCACGACCGACACCCATCAGTTCGAATTTGTTTTTATCCGGTTTCTAGTCTTGGCCACACCAAGGAATAGTTTCTATGTTTTGAAAAACCGCTTCGAGGATTTTGGCCATTATTGTGCCCCTCCCAGGGAGGGGAGGGGGGAGTCCTTGTTCCCTTGTTCCCGAAATTAATTCCGAGCTTTCCCCCAGCTTTTTGATCCCTAGAATGGTTTGTGTTCCCTTGCTCCCTGAGATAAATTTTTTTGTTTCCCTGTTCCCCAGTTTAAATTAGTCGTGTTCCCTTGTTCCCCCGAACCCCTGGGAGGGGCTCATTATTTTGCGGCTGCGATCGGAGACTAAAACTTGAATTCTATTGTATGTCAGCGCTGAGAATGGCTGCGTTTTAAAACATCCTGAGAATGTTCACCAACTCTGCTTTTATAACTCAGACATCTGCTGTGGCTCTGTCAAAGGTAACAGTATGAAAAATATGTTTTATGATCAGTATACTCGATTTTACGGTCACTTTGGACAGATCAGGATGATTTGATAACCGTGAAAAAATACCAGTGTAACACTGGCTCAAGTGCATACAAGCGTTCTTAAGGTCAAGTGAATGGCTAGGATTTGAAACAGTAGCTGTAAATTGACTGACAAGCTGCGATGCGCGCGTTTCTCTAGCTAGCGTAATTTTATTTGACCCCACTTAAAAGTTAACCTGTCGAAGAAAGTTAAAAAAAAAAAAATTAGGAAAGCGCTCGATCGCAGGTTGCATGGAAGTAGACAGTCACGAAAATTTGTTGATAAGCTTCTTCATGATCAAGCGTTTTAACTTTATGTAGTGCCTTTTCTTCATAAGACAATTAAACGTGCGCCTACAAATCTGAACTTTCGTGCTTATTCATAGGTAGGCAATACTTTGACCTGCTCTTGTATTCGTTTTGCCCTAATTAAGTGTGTGATGCGATCCTGTTTTGTGATTGTGTCTTTCAACAATTATCATTGCCAAAGAATATTAATGACTTTCTGGTGAGGTTAATTAGCATAATGAGAAAAGAATATTATATTCTATATATATTTATGCTTCATGCTCCTTGACTCAAAGCTAACTACTGTTGGCAAGGCCAGGTGTTGCTTTGGGCGAGCTCCGTTTGCTGAGACAAAAGTAATTGAACCATAGGTATGGGATATTTGGCCAAGCTCTGATGGACATGGCCGTTTATTAAAATTTAGCCTAGTATAAAAGATGATACTAATCCCAGCAAAGGTGAGGATACACCCAAACACCCACCATATAAAAAACGACAGAAAGTAGCGAGGTAGGGAGGGAAAATTGATCTTTACTTGCTTGGAGAAGCTATCGAAAGAGGACTCATGTTTTAGTTGTATGCCTTATAAGGGGTCCTGAGTCCCGGATGGCAGGAATGCCCCGACCGGAAGCCGGAAAATTACTCATAAGGCGTCGCTGTCACATAAAACAATTTATTTCCTTTAGCAAATAAATGTCCTTTATATTCTTTATCTGGGCTTTTTCTCTGGTGCCCTAGTCACCGCCTGTTATGCCATGGAAACTCAGTTCCTGCCACAATATCTAGGGATGCGGGGACTGGAGTCCAGGAGCTGCCGGCCGAGGATGATTATGATAATGATGACGATGACGATGACGATGAAGATGACGATGATAATGATGATTATGGTTTTGCCACTTATGAGATTATCACCGACTTTATGTTTTTGTTACTGGTAGTGCAGTAGTGAATGCCGAGGAAAGCGAGGCCCGAGAGGACAGCGTGGAAAACCTGGCACTCAAGGCCAAGCAGGTCTCAGGGGTCCAATAGGACCACCGGTTAGTGTCAAATCTTATTTATCTTGTCTCCTCGCGTGCGGTTTCCGTGTCACAGTGATATGTGTATTCCGGTACACATGTCACTGATGATATGTGCATCCCATGTAGGGATACTATAATGTTTAGACCACGCACAAAAGCGCCATGTTGACTCAACGGATTTTATTACACGACCAAATAAAAAAACACGTGCACAGATAATTTATGCAAAATCAACTGTGCCGGCTTATCATGACAGATGCGGTATCCTGGTGTCACCGTGATGTACATCCTCGCACACATAGCACTAGTGACAGATGCATAACAACTAAGTATCCTTCAGAAACCTTTCAAGGAAAGAATAAAATCACGGTGGGTCAGTTGCATGGACATACCAGCTTTTCTCTTGGTGAACGAATTTATTTCAGTCTTAATAAGTTTACACAACCAGTGGCACAATCGCGTCAGACTGGGGAAAAACGGAGGCGAGAGTTGTTTGGGGAGATACACATGTTACTGAACCTCATTCGGAGTGACAATGTTTATCCCCTCAATCAGTGTGGCCATGTTGCATTTTCTTGCCAAAGGGAATATTTCAATCGTGATCATTTCAAACAACCACTAACATAACCGCTATTTTAGGGTGAGAAGGGCCAAGATGGACTCGTTGGAGCACCAGGTCTAAAAGGAGGGGTAAGTTAATTTTCTTGTGTTGTTTATCAAATTCAGGATTGGCCTCAACGTGATAGACCGAGAAACTGTTAATTGAAATTTTTTCTGTTTCTTTGGACTCGAAAACGATAATTACAGCATTTGCGAGAACACTGATCCACAGCTAGCTGCAAATCAAAGGGGAGTGGCAATCGGGAAAAAAGGGACTGAAACATTCATTGCCATTTATCACACACTCAGTACTGTTTAATTATTCCTTATGTTCTCTCAGAATGGACCAACTGGGGAACCAGGATTGAAAGGAGCTGCGGGGCTGCAGGGTGTGAAAGGAGCACAGGTATTGAAAAGTTACAACAAAGTAATATATCTGATTGTTCTGGTTTAGATTCTATGGCGCCGCAGGAACCGCAGGTTGACATACTAACTTGACCAAGCTTAACCCGGCCAGCAGGCGGGCCTTGTGTGCTCCATCAGACAAAGTTTGTCTTTATTGATTTTTGGCAGATGTAAATTCGTTGTAAATACACCTGTTTGTTTTTATTTCCGTTAGGGACCTCGCGGGCCAACTGGAACACGAGGGCCGCCTGGATTGCCCGGGAACTGTATAAAACCATCCAACACGAGCACTTCAACTCCTGTAGTCCATTGCTTACCTGGTAAACAAGGCCCTAAAGGTAGCAAAGGTGACATAGGAAAGAGTGGCGAACGTGGTTCTAGCGGGCCCCGAGGAGCAAAGGGGCCGAGAGGAAGTAAAGGAAACGAGGGCCCGCGTGGAAAGAAAGGGGACCCGGGCCCCCCTGGAGATTTTGTGGACCTGGTTTGCATGCCGCGTTACACAAGCTGGGTAAACAAGAGTGACTGGTTTAATAAACATCCCGAAGTTCATTGCGACAGAAGAGAATTCTTACAAGGCTTTAGTCTTCAAGAAAACAATTCTCGCGGTCAACGGAGATACACATACACTTGCTGCACTCTGAGATCGTGACAAGGATGGCTCAACCAGCTGGAAAAAATTGCAGGAATTGTGATCTAAAACCCTGACTTGGGCTATCTGTTCAAGACTTCGAGTCTTGAACAGTTGAGCAAATAACGTTATGCGCGACCGCACTCGTCTTCAGAAAAGGAATATTTTAAAAACGTATATGAATAAAAGGAAGAAGTTTCTCTCTAAGTAGAAATTTTAGTTGTAAATAGTGAGAGAGTATTTTGCTAACGTTTCGGAGTTATTTGTAACAACAACGTACACAAACGTCGATTTATCTTTCCCCATAACCACTCATAAATTAATAGTAAATGTTATCAATTTCAATACGGATAATGAAGAGGTTATGAACAATATTAGTATTCACATTCTAGTCAGTTAAACCATAGTTCAATGAAACGCAAGGCCAGGAACACTAAATGAACGCACTTCTGAACAAGCCAGCCCTTCATGTCCCGGCTGTCAAACTCCAATAACGTTCAAATGAAAGCTACTGTGTTACTTTCCCGTGCCGGTTACGTATGACGTGGTAATAAATTATTCTAACTTTTATGTTCGTGGCCGCCTATACTGTTGAAAGTTTCTAAGCAGATTACTTTCCCGTGAAATTTGTATATCATCAGATTTGAGACAAGTACAAGATTTAGTTTCGATTAAGCTCGTCCGTGGACCGGGCTGGCGTACGCATCTTGCATCAGAAGTATTTCGTTCGCTGCGCAACTTTTTACAAGTAACCAACGAAAAGCGACCCACTGCTGTGTTAGTATGAGAAGGAGAACCTCTGGCATTTAGAGTATGGTGGGCGTGGACTTCAACATCAATTTTAACGAAGATTAGGATTAGTGTAAACCTCACTGGAGACACGAGTACACACTGGAAAAACTCTTCACAGCTTTCAGTTTACAAAACTGATAAGGCTATCAAGAAGACGTTTTGCTAGTAGGTACTGTGGAATGATCTTGAAGTCCTTGAATATGATATTCAATGTGAAAAGAGACGATCTAAAATCAAACAAACCAACAAACGACTCTAAGCAAAATATAATGATCAAGAAGAAATTAATAAAATCAAGATACTGAAAGCGATATATCTGGCTTCAGTTCATTTTCCCTCTTCTACCTCAGACACGTCGTCGGTCCCATTGGTCGTCGGTACGCCCCCCTGCCCAAGACAGTGCAACTTTCAGTCATGTTTTAACACGCACGCACGCAAAAACAAAAACACACAACAGCAGCAACAACAATTTATTTGCCGCGCAGCTGACATGCTCTCAAATTACCGAGTATCGCCGATAGCGCTTATCTGCTCAAAGCGCAAAGATAATATCCCCAACGGAAAAGGAACTAGGGTATACCTCATATCGATAACGCGCGCACCCGAGAAACAACATAAGCATAAATTCACTGGTCGCCGTCTGATAGCAGTGTGGTCAAAAGTTCTCCTCATGGTTTTCCTTTTCACGAGGTGAATCTGGAGAGCAGATGATCAGAGGTTTCTTTAATCCACCGAAAAATGTCGCACAAGGCTACTCTCCTCTTTCACGCGCGACTGCTCAAGAAACCAAGACTTACCGAGAAGAAGACTGGGTATGAGCCTACACTTCAGGTGTTACTACATAAACATCAGGTTAGAGCGTGAGTGGAGCGTCTTCCACGCGGGTTTGTGGAGTTGTTGAACGGAATCAGCGTAAATCTCGTTTATATTTAGACCATCTGGGGTGTAGGCTTCTGTAAGCCATTAAGTTGTGTATCCCCTTGTAACTAAGGACCACCATTTATCAGTTTTCTCTCTCGAGTGAAGGAGTGCAACACATTTTTGTTGACTCAGTTGATAGCCAAAGGAATCGGATTTGTTTAGAGCTGACAGTTTCCAGAGAGAAAACAGTGTATCACGATGGAAAGTCCGCCGAACCAAACGATCTACATCAATAACCTCAACGAGAAAGTCAAGAAAGAAGGTGAGCTATTAAACAGAACACGGAAATCTAGCACACATGTATATAAAGAAAACGTTGACATGTTTATGTCTCCTGTCAGCTGGCTACATTTCTTCGTACACAGCTGTTGTGCACAAATTGTGTTGCTAGATTAATTAATGTTTCTCTGCTTGTCTTTCAGAACTGAAGAAGTCGTTGTACGCCATTTTCTCACAGTTTGGACCTATCTTAGACATTGTAGCCCTTAAGACTCTTAAAATGAGGGGTCAGGCTTTTGTAGTGTTTAGAGACATAACCAGTGCAACAAATGCATTGCGTTCTATGCAAGGCTTCCCATTTTATGACAAGCCCATGGTAAGTGAACTGTTTCTTGTCTCAAATAAGATCATCAGCTGACTGGGTATGTATTTTATTTGTGATCAGTGGTACAACAGTTGCATAAACAGAAACCATACTTTTGGCATAAAACATTAATCTTTTGTCCTGTGAACACCAGAGAATACAATATGCTAAAAGCAAGTCTGATGCAGTGTCCAAACTAGAAGGAACATATATTCAACGAGAGAAGAAGCCCAGGGAAAAGAGAAAAGCTCCTGAACAAGGTGTGTGTTCTGACACTTGTATACAGGTTTTACTGTGACAAACGGACCACCGTTTGAAAACACTTCAGATGGTATGATATGAAGATGACTGATATGCATGTTTCTAACAGTTGTGTCCATCCTGCGGTGGTAAAAAAATGTGTTAAGAAGGAACGTTGGTGTAACTACAGAATACAGGACCACATTTGCAGCAAATAAGTACTGGCTTGTTTTGCTTGGCAGTTTATCAAAGAATGAATCATAGCAATTTTGGGGTCTGTATTGTTTGGTGGCTTGTGTGGCTCGGCAGTGGCAACACAAAGAGCAAACAGGCCAATGAAGCTGGCACTTCAGTGGAGTCTTTAAAATGTGGCCTTGTATCCTGTAGTTTATCCAGAAGGTTCAAGAATAGTTACCAGATTTCCATACGTGAAACAGGTACGCTGAGATCTCATTTACACCCTGGGCAGCCTTCAGAGGGACCAAAATAAATCTTACTTAAGATTTATTGCTCAACAATGTCTGATTGAATTTGTGTGTGTTTGTCACTTCCAGCTAAACCAGCTAAGCGTCAGCCAGTTGCCCAAACTGCTCCTGTAGCTATGGCTCAGCCTGTGGTGGCACCAGTTGCACAAAATGGTAAAGTAGCCCAGTAACTAACCAAAACATCGTCTTCCCTTGTTACATTAATTTTTTAAACATAACATTGCTGTGTGATGTTCAATTTGGGATTCTGCACAATTACTCTAGTGGAGAGAAGTTCACAGTATAACTCAGATGTTATGTTCACATACAGAAAATGTTTAAAATGTAAATGCCTAATAACTTTCCTGTGCATTTACTTCTCCACTTGTTCTCAGCTGAGCTGTCTGCAAAAATTAATAGTAATGATAATGATAATAATTATTATTAACTTTTAATGCTCCAATATCAATATACATTTTCATCGCTGCATAATGTCAATGGACTTTTAATGTTAGCCTTTGAAATTCTTAAGTGTGAAGTACTTCTTAACTTTTAGAAGTTTGTTTTAGCTTTTATTTCCTCGAAATAATGGGAAAATCACAGTCATTCTTCCTAAAGAAAAACATCTTTGTGACATGTTGTGTGGTTTTTTGTTCCACAGTCATCCCAGCTGTAGTCCAGCCTGCTGTGGTCATGCCAGAGCTGCCTAACAGTATTCTCTTCCTTACAAACCTGCCCAACGAGACAACGGAGCTGATGTTGTCTATGTTATTCAACCAGTACCATTCACTGATTGCAGATTGCTACCACAAAACTTTGAATATCATTACTAATTTTGGGTCTCCTTTTCATTTGAAGCCTGGGTTTATGGTCATTAATTGTACAAAAATCTTTTTGTATGATAGGTTTGATGACAATACTTTTCTCCTTGTTTGTTTTTCGTATTTTACTCGTTATTGTTACAGATTTCCTGGATTCAAAGAGGTTCGTTTGGTACCTGGCCGTTCAGACATTGCCTTTGTGGAGTTCGAGAATGAAGTGCAATCTGGAACAGCCAAGGAAGCTTTGCAGGGTTTCAGAATAACACCATCTCATGCCATGAAAATCTCTTATGCCAAGAAATAATTTGATCAGTGTATTGATTTCATGTGATATCATTAATTTTGAAACAAGCAATATTATTGCATGTAAGCTTTTCTTACCCTGAATCTTACACATGCTGATTTGGCATCTTTCACAACTGTACTCTTTTACATTCAATGTTCCATATGCACTTTAGTTTTTAAATTGTTTTGCTCCAAGTTATTTGCTTTCTTGTCATGTTTTTTTTTGTCTGCAATTTGTTAATTGATTTTTTGACAGAAAGTGTCAGCATAAATGCGAGCATAAGAAATGCATGTCAAGTGAAAACAAACATAATGCAAGCAACAAGCAGAGATTGCAAGCATAATCACAAGGAAAAGGAAAAATTTTGATCCTTGGGCTTGTGCTTGCGCCTACTGTATGCTTATGAAGCTGTCGAACCCGTTTTCAAAGAAGCGGTCTTGTGCACATGCTTGCGCTTGCATGGCTAGTGAAAACCAGGCTATAGGGTTCTCTTAAATTTGAATCACAGCATTGACTGTTCCAAGAGATGGTTTTGTTTCAGATAGCGAACATTGATTATTTTAGTGGCATTGCACAGGGCCTCTGTTGTAATTAGCTGTAACAAAGTTTAGGAAACGGCATTGCACTTTTGCTGTCACCAGTGGAGAATTTGAGCACCAGATATGTATTGGTTTTATTTCTTATCAGCTTTAGTCTAAATCCAAGAGGCATGATGGTGTGATAGTCAAGTTTCCATATTTTTTGAAGTTATTTTAATTGATTGTTTAACATTTGTCTTTGTTTCCTCACTGGAGCATTGCAGCTGGCTTCCTGTGAGATCTCACTTGTAGCTTTGCACAGTGCTGTTATCTTTTAAAAAGATACTATAATTTCTTATTGAGCTGATACACTGTTAGCATTGCACGTAAGCTAAAGTGCAAGAACATGATCTTTTGCCCAGCATTGCACCAAGCTGGACCTGATCTATGATACTACACAGTTCTTTGAATTCCAAGTTAAGGGTCTTGTAGAAGCGATAAACGAGGAACATGTACATGAACTTCTGTAATAAAAGACTTGTGTAAATTTCTCCCTGAAATGCATGTAGTACTGGTCTTGATGCTTTGAGGGACCATGCAAAGCTCGTTGGTCTTAGCCCAGGTGGTGGGATTGAGGTAGTTCTAAGATAACCAGTTTAATGCTTATTCGGTGTTGCAATACAGGAATTTTTTTAAACATCTTTTTTACTAGCAGTTTTATTGGCTCAAGGGAACAACTGAGGGTGGTATCTGTGGTAAGGGTGGATAGAAAACTAAGACCTAAGACCCAAAAACTAAGACCCCCTCAAAATCACTTATAAATTTCTAGAAACGGGTATCTCAACCTTAGATGTGTAAGAGACAACATGTTCAATTATACAAAGTTTCGACCAGGGTCTTCGTTTTCTACACAATCCCCCCGGTGTGTAGAAAACAAAGACCCCCCTCAAAATCACTCAGAAACGACTGGAAACTGCTTTTAACGACTTCTAGACACTAAAGGAGTGTAAGAAACAACACGGCACCTGACGATTTCCAATTACACAAAATTTCAACCAGGGTCTTTGTTTTCTACACACAAAAAGTATTTTTAAACGCTTCGGTCCTACTAGGTAACACGGAGAAAATAGACCCTTCCAATCACTGATTTAACACGAGTCACCCTCAAAACCTTGCATTTCGAAACATTAAGACACAAGACCAGTCAAATAAGTTATTCAGGTCTTCTCGTAACCTGTCACCATCGTCCTGACACAACACTGCACGAAAACATTTAAGAGTCATCAGCGAAAAGAGGCAAAGATGTTTCCCTGGAAACCATGCTAGGCATGTCATTAATGAAAATTAAGAAAAGTAGAGGCCCTAGAATAGGTCCCTGGTTGACCCCCGATGTCACGGGAAGGTCAGACCCTTAGTTATTAATAACAACTTTATGTGACAGCAACACAATGCTGCTGTAATAAAGATCGAAATTTGAGGTCTATACCAAAAAATGATTGCTTTTCCGCAATTACCAATATTGTAGAGGTCTAAAGGACTTCAAAATCCTAGCATGTGGGACGGTAAGCGTTTTTCATGTATTCCTACCGAGTCCTTGCTGATCATTTTCAACATCTTTTTCAAAGTGATCAACAAACCAGCAGGTCTCAAGAGCAAGTCCAGGCCGGAATTTCGTACCACATAACTTTATCAGTTCCGCAAATATGGCCAAGCGATCTTTCTACCTCGATCATTATACGTGGAAAGCTGTGTGTAACCGTCTGTATTATCTGTGTATAGCGCTGTAAAGCTGTGTGTATGACACAGTGTACGGCCCTATATGTCCCTTTAAAGTTCGCTATAGCCTAGCATATCTTCGTGTAAATGTGTTTAGCTGTGGGTATCCCTGTGTAGCTGTGTATGTAGCCCAGTACAGCTGTGTACAGCCAAGAGCAGCTATGTACGGCCGTGTCACCTTTTTGCTCATTTCAAGATTTCGAGTGGTTGGCCAGCAATATTGCTTACAAAGGTGATCATGATATTTGCCTTCTCAGTGAAGGTGAGTTGTAGGTTTTGCACATTTGTTACAAACAGATAGTAACCTCCACAAAAAAACAAAGAAACTGAAAAACAACAACCAAACAGCTAACTTCAATGTTTTTATTTTCTTTTATTCTGAGACAGAAATTATTCATCCTGAGGGGAAAAGGAAACAAAAAAGGAAATTAATTACGTAATATCACTAAATTTAACAACAATAATCACTGCGTAACAGCCCAATTCCAATGCATAACATGTACTCTTAAAAAGGCACCAACTTAAGGCAATAGGGAAACACTCATACACCTATATACTGTTTTAACTAAGCTGAATTTAATACATGGAAATTGGGTGATTGCTAAATCAAGTTCACTCCTTCAGACTTCACCTTAAACAGAAAAAAACCTAGGAGGCTAGGCACTTATGTACAAAATCCTTACTTGTCTTTGTTCCAAGTTAACCTCAAGACCAATTAAATCAAAGAATGTTGTATTACCTGGTCCACAACTTATATTATCATGGTGTCTGCTTAAAGCCCTACGCAGTTTGTCAGAAAATTTGCTACACATCATATATAGCATACTAGCATGTGGATCAGTGATCATGAAAAATATATAATGGCACTCTTATTGGACTCAAAGAAAGATATGTAGCACAGGCTACCCATGCAAACTGTGTGGCCATTCATCTCTATATATTTCATATAGTATTGCTAAAATCCATGATAATATCATGTAATGATATAGGATTTATATAGTGCATTTTTCTATGGGGTATAAGTTCAAATGCACTTTACAACACTTTGTGGGGGACTTTGCCAGACTGCTTTATGGTGTAGTTCAGAACCTTAAATCCAAATAACCAGTACAATTCACAGGTGCCCCCAGAAAAGAATGAGTGATAGACCATCACACCAGGGACTACGTCAAACGGTGCATGGGTTCTTTAACATCCCACACAAGTGTTGTGAGATGGGACCGACAGTTTATCATCCTTATCTGAGAACACTAGAAAGTCTAAGACCCTAAGCGTTGGTCTGGCTGGGATCTGAACGCACGACCTCCCGCTCAGCAGACTGGCGCCTTATCCCATTGTGCTAACCTGACTGCTACTACAATCACATATTATTAGGCTTTCCACCCTTGTCTTTCTTTTATACGCTCGGGTAAACATCAAACAAAACCCCTCAAATCGCTGATATTCATTGTTTTCAGCCACAAGGACGACAATACACATCATTTCAGGTAAAAATACATTAATTTTATGATTGTAATTGCAGTAGATGGTATCATGGATTTTAGAAATATTATACGAAAGATCTAAGATCAATGTCCACATAGTTTGTATGATCACCTTGTGGATATACTACATAACCGCTACTTTCAAAATCAAATTCTAATGTCAATCTGAACTACAGTCATGCAAACTTACATCAGGAATTTCAATTTCATTGTCATTGATCTTGTCAATGATGTCATGAGGTGGTTGTCCCTCAACAGTGCAACCTACAGACTGCGCTGTTCCTAGGATCTCCTTTACAGTTCCCTCCAGCTTACGTGCCATAGACCTTGGCCGCATGGTTTTTGAGATCTCAATGATTTGATCCAGGGTTAGATTCCCACTATGTTTGACTGTTGACCAAAAAATCATTACAAGGCTCCAAATCAAATGTGTAAAACAAGTCAACTACCTAAACATTACTTAAATTAAAGAAGTTTCAAGTAGAGTTTGCTAGTTACAATAAATATTATTCCGATCTTAACTCTACCAATAGGGAAAAAGGCAACATTACCAATTTCATGACTTATGAAAACAATACTCACTGTTACTCATTGACCTGCTCTCAACTGTGTGGCTTCATAGCTCAGTTGGTAAGAGCACTGCACCGGCATCGCAGAGGTCGTGGGTTTGAATTCCGTTGGAGTCACTTGAATTTTTCAAGTGCATACATGAGACAATTGCTTAAATTGTCCAGAAAGTGTGAGGATCATTTCTTCAGTTCATTTCTAACCCGCACTTCATAATCATTTCATTCAATACTCACTGTTTTTGACCTTCTTGCGATCTCTTGGAGGTTCCTTCAGAGCTCTGATAATCAGTGAAGATGCACTGGGTACAACTGATACCTTAGCCTGTCTATTCTGGATAGTCAGCTGTACAGTGATGCGCAGACCCTTCCAGTCTTGTGTAGCCTTGGCAATGTCATCTCCAACTTTCTTGGGAGACTGATAGATATAAAAAATGCTCCAGTTTCAACAGATGAACATTGCTGAAATAGTTGGTTAAAATTTAAAAGGTCCTGTGTCACCATAACACGTATGTGTGGTGATTTGATTTCTCATGTGGTGGACCTTTTTCAAAGTTGCTTTCGGGAAGATAAACCCTTTTCCATTAACCTAATGAGGCTAGTGAAAGTTATAGATAATAATGGCATTGAAGATGTGGAAGATTTGAGCAGGTTATTGCGTAGGTACGAGTAAATAAACTGCGAGCAGTCTCTTTCTTTTCCTAGCATGTGACAGGGATAAAAGAATGTAGGGAGCGATGAAAACAAGTGGGGAAGCCCTGAGCCATGAGAAACGCGGGCTGTCTCGCTCCGTTCCCTTCTAATTTCTTTCCCTGATTTGCATAATTTTAACCTTTCCTGTTGCGCAATGGATTTCAGGAACAAAAACGGACTATTCGTAGTCTAGAGTAAATATTATTGAGAAATTTGATTCCCCAGAGAGGGGGGGACACGAAGCAGCTCAAGATGAATTTCGCTTTGCAGCCACCTTGTCTCAAAGGAAACTAAGAAAAACACGACAAAGAAAGGATAGGAGGATGAAATTTTGAGCTTTAATTAATACAAGCTGGAAAAAATAAGTGCATGTGTGTGCCTGGGGGTGCACATGCCCATCATGACACAGTCCCTTTAAACTGACACAGCTATCAAGAGCCCCCAATGCCACAGCCAGCCCCCCACCAACCCTCCAAAGGCACTACCCACCCACCCAACCCTATTTTGAGCATTAGTAGTACATAGTAGATTTTCTGTTCCAAGTATTGAACAGAATCTTCAAACGAAATATAATAATTACCTGTTCATATGCCCAGGGAATATAAGAGTTATGCAATTAGTCCCTGGAATTTCTTTTGCAAAAGTAATACAACAAAGTTCTGGAATTGCCAAGGCTAATGTAACCAAGTAAACAAGTTTCACCTCACGCTGCTGGCATTTCAAGTAGCTTGTACTGATTCATTGTATCACTGCACAGTAAATGCAATTAGGCAGTGCTTGATTTCATTGAGTCGACCAAGCACTATACCGCGTATTTCAAACCTCATCAACAAATTCTTGGCATGCCCTGTAACCTCAACTTTGCATGTAGTTACTCTTATAAAAAAAAGGAGAAAACTTTCATTTCTCACCAAACCAAGAGGACCAATCTTTGGGGCGAGCGCCGATGTCGCACCAACTTCACCACCAGTCGCCCTGAGATAAACTGATCAAGAAATGAGAAAATAAATTTAAAAGTTTTTCATGACGTTGGGAACGTGTGCCCGAAAATGTCCCCTAAACTCCCAATAACTTCACCTACCGATTTTAATCTCATTAGGATCGAACTTTGGAGGCATTTTGTTTACAGATTGAGGTGTGATTGACGTCTGATGGCTGTGTGGATGAGTTCTTTTTAACTCCACCAAATTCTCTCCGAGGAAGAATGTTGCACAGCCACCACGAAAGAGGAAGAGAGGGGAGCAACATCCGGGACATGGTGAATGCCGCGCGCAGAGAGAGCTGGGAATTGTTGACGCGGTCAGCGGCTAACCCCATTTGAAAGCTATATGTGTGGTGTATGGTGACATACATTGTACCGTCTTACCATTTGGCGTTTAGGATATAGCTTGTGCATGACTGCTCTGCGTACAGTCGGGTGTAATATTTTCCACCCTAAGTAACTTAGCACGCTGACCGTTTTCTTTATATTTTCCACTTAAGATAACAGTCACGGCCATCGAGACGTTTTGGAACGAGCGCTGGCTTTACTTTAAATCATAAGCTTATAAAATAGAGAAGGTAGGTGTGTTAATAATCCGCCAGCCACCATTAATATGCCGAAGTTGTGTTATGCTCTGTTATGTAGTATTTACAGGAAGGGCGTTCGTTTTTGCTTTTAGATTCTTGAAGAAGCTGTTTTGATTGAATACAATGATTTTGAGGCTTGGGAACTGGTTTGGTAAGATTGATTGCTTGCGAAAAAATATTAGTTCTTTAAGTGAACAACGTTCAGCTGTGAATGAAGCGTAATAAGTTATATGCATAAAGTGGAACGTGCTGTCTGTATTTTTCTTCTGCTCGTATGTTCACTTTTGCGTTAAGCTCTTATAATAGGTCGCTCAGCAACTAGAATTTCTAACTTTATTGCTTTTTGACAGGAATCCCATGCGATTAACAGTAAAATTTGCTACTATAATTATTATATACTGCTGTGCTCTAATTAATGAGTTTGACTGGTATAATGTTTTCTTGTTGTGAGAATCATGTAATTTTTTTCCATTTATTGTGTTAATACATGTGTCTTACACTGTTCCCTCATTCTAAGTTGATCTACATCACAAATGCACATAAACGAAAACAGACTATTCAATCTGTAAAGTTACCCCTATCAAAATGGCGTGAAAATTGTAAAGCATTGGAAGGAAACTTCGTGAACTGTGAAGTCAACAAAAGCTATTCATAATCCCTCATACATTTACTAATGCATTGTTATTTTAATTATGAATATTGTACAGTGGATGCAAATATCTTCTTTGCAGGCTTCCTTTTTTGTTGCATGCAGTTAACCAGCGCAGCTAATATCACTGCCGATGCTACAAGTGGAATATTTCTTCAAAAAGAACTCTCTGTTTCTGACTTTTTTCCAAGGGCATGTAAGTTATGCCAGTAGTCCTTTTTATTAAAAAATCTAATAATTTTATGTTATGATTTTAGGTAAACTTATCAGATTTACTTTCATTCAATTAAGAACCTGTTGTGTTTGGGTGATATAATTATGTGAAGCAGTCTTGTCCCAGTATAAAAAGGTATTGTGCCAAGGATTGCTCAATAATTACCATTTATATTTTTCCATGCTTAGCTTGTTAAATTAATTATTGTCTGCTAAAATTTCTGTAGCTGGCCAATCAGAGGTTAAGTTCATAGCATCTAAATTAGGCTCTCCGGACCTGCCTCCTTGGTTACGCCTTGAGCAGCGCGAGACAACTGACAGAGCCTTTATATATGGCACTCCGGGACAGGATGTCTCAAGTCAGGTTGCTCTGGAGGTAATTGTTTTACATTTATATGGGTAACATAATCCAAGCACCCCCCAAAATCCACAGTTTTGTCAAATACTGGTCATTTCAGGTATTTTGTCCTGAAACTGAAAAAAGTCAGGTTATGTTTTGATATAGTGAATTAAAGGTTAAATTTCTCAGTCTATAACTTAAGAGGTGAGACCACAGCTCTTTAATCTTTTGGCCTACATATTTTTCATTTTGCTAGAAAAAAAAGGTCTCATTTTATATTATACATTATATTATAACCCAAACCCTAACCTAACCCTAACCCTAAAAAATAATGGGAAGTGAAAATGGTGATCAAGCTAAAATGAAAAATCAGCTTCAAAATTTGATGCACCCTGTAATTTATGGCAGTATGCGTCAGCCCTTCAGCTGAAATAATCTCAATTTTCTCCTAGATCACAGCATGGAATAAAAAGGACTACTCGACAGAAAGAAGAAACATGGTTATCAACGTTGATAATTCCAAGGGTTTGTTCATTTGAATTAACTTCAGTGACCCACTGGACTTTCAAAAGAAGATACTGAAAATGCTTTTCTGAATGTAATAAATTTAGGCATTGAGACAGAAATTAATAGCAGTGTGGAGATGATCAATTGTCTTCATCCAATGTAATGATTCATGTAACATTGTTATCTCCTCTTTGAAGATATCTTGTGTTTAACTCTGTAGAAATTCCACGATATCAAGCAGAATTTCTCATAAAGAACAGTAGTATTGATGAGTTTTTGGAGGGTCAAGAGAGTGTGGGCTTTGTTGAAAAAGTAAAGGAATTTTGGCGGCCCACAGGAGGAGTAAAGGTCACCTTAGTGGAGTCAAATCTGGACAGGGATGGAAGGGTGCCAATTCCCCCACAGAAGGAGGGGTAAGTCTAGCCTCATAATAAAATATATAATATCTCTGAGTGGTTGGTGTTTTGTTGTAGAAAAAGATTACTGTATGTGAAACTTAGAGTATTGTTTATTTTAGTTACTAATACATGTACATACTATTAATCATGCAAGGAGGAAAAACAATGGTAATTATTGCACATGTATTTACATGTATTCAGCTACTCCAGATGTTGTCACTGAGGACTACACTCACCTATGTGATCTTATGTCATGAAGTTGTTGCAAAATGTGTATAAGTTATGTAGTATAAGACATTCATTCAGTGGATGTTTGCCTCATTATATTGCTCATTTCATCTTTTTTGTCAACAGAGTCTATATTACTGTTGGTGGAATGACAACCCATATAGTTTTACAAAATGATTACCGAGGTTGTGATGGACTGGGCCAGCAGGAAAACAAACAGTTCTCACCATATGACATTGACTGGTGCAAGTTCAGATTGGTGAGACTACATCTATTGTCAGAATGATTTCAAGCAGAATGTTAATCTGTCACTAATCTTTATTTGTGATCTCTCTACTAAATAAAATGATTGAAAACACAAGTGGGATAAATTTCATAAAAATAGGCATTTGTCATGAAATTATAGCTACTGTAAGTTATCCATTCATCTCATATAACTGTTACAATTGGATTAATTGTCATTTGCGGTTAAGTTAGGTTTTAGTTTAGACTCTGGGTTTATCCTGAGGTTATAGTGATTGCAATCTAGGTGAATCAAAAGAACATCCAATACTGGTTTGCAGATCCTGGTCAAAAATGGTATTTTCTTGCTTTGTAGATGGATAAAAGTCGAACAGCTGCTGTAGCCAATAATGTCACCAAGCCTGTACTCAGTGGGGAAGGGTTTGATGAGTCTACGTATGTTGCCCCTGTGTACGATTCTTCTGCTAGGGACTTTGGACAAGACTTTCTTTTGATACTGATTCTTCCACTCATCATAGTCCTTATCATTGCTATCATCTTGGCAATCATCATGTTTTGTTTCCGTGAAGGAAGGTTAGTATTTTGAACAGACGGCACATTTATTGCTAGATGCATTTCTATTCAACAGCCAGCGTTATGACTACCATCTGTGTTTCTGATATTTACTAAGCTAAGAGATTGGGAGCAAATCCTTCCTTATGATTTTAATGGCCACTTTCTGTCAAACAACAGAAAAAAAAATGGCTATACATGGTTGGTGGTCTTGTGCTAACAGTCTCAAATCATTAGTAATTAATGAGCCCAAAGAAATCACTACCGTGAAGGAAGTTTGGATATGTGATCTTAATTAGCATAACATTTTGGCAACTTTAAGCTCAAGTTGCTCTTAAAATACTGATTCCTTCGAGAAGCAATATCAAACACTCAAGAGCGTTCATCAGATATCGAAACACCTTGAAGTTGCTTCTTGGTGTTTGGATATCTGATGAAGCACTCTTTTGAGTGTTTGATACATTACATGAAACTTAAATACCAGCAATTTTCACTGTGAAATTCTCATCACTGTCATACACATGCTTGACTGTGTGATTTTTTTTTCATCATCAGGCCAAAGAGGGATTCTGTGACTGCAAGGTGTGTTCATAATTACTCAATATATTTCATGGAATACCGTTATCTTGTATTGTGTAGAAATTTGCTTTGCACACAATGGTACAGTCGTTTAATATATACAATTGGTCAGATTCATCATTTGTTTCCAGATCTCAGTTAACTCATCACGACAGCATTTTGCGAGCCACATTCCGTCTTCGTCAACTGTCTCGTCAGAATGGAGATACCACCCATGATGGGCCCCCCCACAGACCTGGAACACCCAAAGAAACTTCAACCCCATATAAACAGTAAGCTTTTGATCAAGGGTAGAGAACAAAAATGATGGGTGAACTGCCTGCAGCCTACAGCAGAAGTTTACTTTTAATCACTCCTGCCTCTAGACCTTTATTGATTGTGCCTTCAGGGTTAAGGCTTTTTTACCAAGATAAACAGGAAATGTGGACAAGCTATTTTTCTCTTTTAACTTTAGGGTGAAACAGGAAGTATACCAAACTCAGAAATAAAACCATGTATCTCTAAGTCTATCCCATCCCACCGGACCCCCCCAGTCATACTTACTGGTATTCAAACTCTGTCACAATCGTGCTGATAATAAGAATTACTTTCTCCTGAGGTCTCCCCCTCCTGGCCAACGCAACAAGGAGCCTGAACCTCCTATGGGAGCACCCCCTCCATACCGCCTCCCTCCTCAACCAAGTGTGAATGTATCATCACCTAATGGGAACAGCCAGTACTACCCTGGCACTGCTCAAGGTGACTGACAGCTTGGTGCCTTTGTGAGTAAGACTTTTTATTTGATATCAAGCTGTGCAGAGTGGAAAACAGGCTGGACATCACTAGAGGATCAACTGATCGTTCTCAGGTTGAAGGGGTGGGAGAATTTTTCAACGAAATATTGTTGTACTGTAATTTTCACAGTTCCTCAGTTTGCATTCGTTTAGAACACAGAGTTTGTCAGAAAATGACCATTGGAAAGTATGGTACACAATCCTTCATCCATGTTTCTGCCAACAAATATATAGTTTTCGTCACTGGTTAGCGAAATGATGTAGCCTGTGTGGAAGGCGTTGGATCAGTGGATTATTCAGGTGCATGACAGAGTTTGTTGTGACACCCTCATATCCCAGTATCCTCTGCACCAGACATTAGGATGTTGAGTGGACAAAAATTAATGTGGTTCAGTGCCAAATATAATTCATTAGTGACTAGCCAAAAGAACAATTCACTAGTTAAACGATGTACGTGCCCTTTCACAAGCACACATTATTACTTTATCATCATCATCATCATCATCAGCAGCAGCATCATCTTCCATGTGATCATCATGGTCATTCATCTCGGGTCTTCCTTGGCCATGCCAACCCACACTGTCCTAGCATGCAAGATCTGTATCTCCTCTGTGGTGGTAAGATTGTGTCCTTTTTGGGGACATCAATGTATGTTAAAGATTGGCCCTCTCTGGAAGGCTGTATCTCTATATTCTGATATGTTTGGCTTGCTGACCAGCATTCTCTTTATGCCTTACGTGATGGAGATGCCCAGGGGAGTCAACATTCCTGACACTGCCCCTCCATGTAACATTTATTCATAACCATCCTTAACATTTTGGTGTAATATCCACATGTCCTGTTCAGTTGCTAAATTATTTCCAACTTTAACACTTCCCTTTGAACAATGATTCAGTTCAAAAAATGATCTGTACTCTGGTTTTCTTAATTTTCTCTCAGCACACAACTGTGCCAGTGTTTACTCGTTGGCACTCTACCGGCAGGTATTCCTAGTATTAATTTTGTGTCTAACTCTTCCTCACCTCTAACAATATTGACTCCAATGTCAGGTGACCAAGTTTACTAACTTAGGTTTTTCTCATAATTTATTTAATGGACTGTTAGGCATTTTAACGTTCTGTTCCGCCTGTTTTCCTCTCATGCCATTCATTTTAAAACACAAGCACACGTCACATTAATTTATTGGGGAATATTAGTCTCAGTGAGCTTGAACTGTAGATATTAAAGGGTCTCTTTTGGCCTGCCTTGGTGGGGACCCTGAAAATGATATTTCTGACAGTTGTAGCCTGCGAAATTGGCAGAAATATTGGGTCCGGTCGTTGGGTGGGGACTATGGGTAATTTGTCGTTTAAGTAGTGAACCGTTAGGGTTTTGAATCAGTCTAGGTTCAGCTCGCTTCGCCAACTTTTTCCCTTAACCTCCATAGGGGGTGGGACTTGCATAGGGTTTGGAGAGTACGTTCCTTTTCCTACAGGGTTTTGGCTTTTCGTATCCGGCAGGTGCCCAGCGTAGCTTTCCTGTAATTAGTTTTTAGTACATCAGTACTATCAGGTATGCGATCCTACTGTTATGTGAGGGCAGAGTTTGTACGCTTATGGCAAACAGAATAAACTGGCTTGTGGCGCTTGCTGTCATACATGCCCAAGTATCTGCACAGTTGCGACGTGATTGAGCTAGTTGGGATGTGTCCGATTGGGTAGTGTAGTCAAAATTATTAGTTTCAAGTTGGTAGACTAAAATTAATACATTTCTATGGTCAGGTTCGACTAGGTAGGCAGGGTTATTTTATTGCACCTCGCAAAAATGTCATTCATTGTAGCTGGTCAAATTTCATCCAAGCATGGTCCCACACGCACACTTTTCTCCTTTAATCAGGTATTCACCATGAATATGAAGTAACTTTTCCCTTCCTCACAAGTCAACTCTGCTGACCATGTAGTTGGGAATAATTTTATTCCAGAATTTTCCCAATAAATTTAATGAGCGTCATGAACAAGGAGGCCAATCATTGGAAGCTAAGTGTTTTTTTCCATGCGTTTATTTGTTTAAATCATTTTATTTTTCAGGAAAACCAAAGTACCAACGTCCCCCTCCGTTCATGAATAGTGGTGATGTTCACTGACTACATGAAAAGTGTCTTGGTTTTAATTAGGTTTTATAATCAGGAAGAAGTAACATGGAGATGCAGAAGTAGTGATTAAATCTAAAGGAAAAAAGGAGTATTAATGGATCAAGTATGATGCCAGTAACCAGTGTAAATAGACACTAGCTTTTCTGACAGCCCCAATCACTTTTCAATCATGATTGTATGACTTTTTGCTTTGGTGAATCTAGCAATGTGGCTGCCTTGGAGATAAGTGGTGTATTCTTCAGTTTTCTAGAAACTGCTACAACACGGTTCTGCGTAACACACTATACCACCAGACAGCTTGGTAAAGATAATGGACACATGATTAGTGTCAGATTAGAATCCAAGCAGCAAATTTCTTCTTGTAAAAAGTTGTATTTTGAAAGTAATCATTTTTTAATCATTTACAAAATGTTCAATAAAAGGTTCTTGTTTGGTATAATTGTGCACGAGGTCCTAACTTTTGCACGGGAGCTCGCTCATCCAAGGCCCTTTTGGCACAGAGCTCTCTCAGGCAATTTTACAAAAGCTCGTTTTCCCTAGAATAGACTATGAGCATTGATACTGATTATAAAAAGTCATATTACAGTAGAAATGACTAGATGCTTAGTCAGACTCTGCTGGCTATCATGGACAAGTGTCCCTTTTACAGTGTATGCACTGGTTGCTTATTTTATTTCAGTGGCCCTGAGATCTGAAAAAGCACAGGGAAAAGTTGAAATAGGTTAAAGTGTCTATCACCTCAAAATACTTTTCCGTTACAATAATTCTCTGCACTTTTCCCAAACATATTTTGTTGCTCTACAACCTTTTTACTGAAGACTCACATTTTTTACTGGTTTCCAAAGGTGGAAAATCCGGACATGGTTTGATCCGCGACCGAGCAAGGAAGGGGAATAGGTTCAATACCGGGTTGATGTCACAAAACTACTTTGCATGGCTGTTTTCAATGAACAATCCCAATGCAAAGTACTTTGTGACGTCAACCCGGTATTGAACCCATTCCCCTTACTTGCTCGGTCGTAAATCAAATTACAGCTGGTTTTTCCAACTTTTGAGAGCGTTTAAATCAGCGGATCTGTAGGAAAACGTTTTTAAAGCAAAAAATATGTTTGTGACAATTGCAGAGAATTATTGTAACGGAAAAGTATTTTAAGGTGATAGGCACTTTAAGTAACTTTGTATTAAATATCAAGGAATACATGAAAGGCTTACATAAACAAGAAGTTGAATCTTAAGTTTCCACATGTATTTATGCAAGCCCTATACTGCACGTTCTCTGTTAAGATAACCACAGAAATCCATACTTGGTAGACCATAGTACACCTGTAGTGTACTCATGGAGAAGTTGCAAAAAGGGAGACTTTTGTTTCCACAACTGTTAATGGTTCACGTTAT
Organism: Astreopora myriophthalma; assembly: GCA_014634185.1. NCBI lineage: Eukaryota > Metazoa > Cnidaria > Anthozoa > Scleractinia > Acroporidae > Astreopora > Astreopora myriophthalma. The sequence goes on from BLFK01000028.1 coordinate 640,753, forward strand.
ATAAAAAGGTCATGTGTCTGGCTGTAACAGCAATCTTCATCGGACGGAGAAACTTATAAATCCTCTTCCACCCTTCCCCTGAAAACCTGCCCCACGCATTATTCCCCCACGGACCCCACCCCTTGCCCTGGGGCCTGGACCCCCACGGTTGGGTGCAATTGCCCCTCCACGCCCTCCCCCATCTCCCTTGTGTTTCCCTGTAGGAGATTTTGGTCTGAGAGTTTCAATTTCCTGTGTGCTGCCTACGATAAGGTCTTCAGGTGCTTTTGAAAAGTAGGAATTGTACAAGTCAGCTGAAAAATTTGAACTTGATAGGCTTGGTCCCACTGATAGCCAACCTTGGAGAAAGAAAAGCAAAATTTGCCAATGAACAAACTGTTTACACTGATGGTCCACTTGCAACAATGCATAAAAAATAAGCAGTGTAAACAAAGCATGTATACCCTTGGAAATGAACTGAACATAACAGAAGCACTCTTAATCTAGAGGGCTGACAACATATCAAATGTTTACTTTACCAGGTCGCAAAGTATCATCACTGGCAAACAAATGAAGGCGACGTCTTCCTAAACAGAAATGTTCCATAATGTGGAAAATTTCTGTTGGTTTTTCGGTGCTTCCAAGTGGTGCCTAAATGGGATTTTAAAAAGATACTCTGTTGGATGCTGTGAAATTTACTCTGTCCTGGTATTAAAAGCATTATCATTGATGTCGTTTTTAAATTAGTAAAGAGTGATGTTTCGTTTAGCAAATTACGTACAGTAAAGTTGAAACGGTGCTATACGGTGGCACCAAGTGCTGACCTGTCAGCGTTGGAACAGTACACGCTGTAGGTCAAGTGAACTTAAATTTAGATTGAAGTTGTTTAGCTGGTACTGAAGGTTTCACAATGCAAACAGGTCTATATATCAAGTGAATATGTGTAGTTCCTTATAACAGGTGAAGTGAAAGTTGCCCACCTCCTGAAAGTCTACATGTGGGTAGTAATTATTTTTTCGTGTGCACTCATGTTTAATAATCTCCAGTAGTCTCACTCATGGCCTATGGATGTATATTCACTTCACACTGGGTTGTTGTATGGACCAGTACATAAATTTATCAAGTATGGTCATCCACACATTAGGGCATTAGATCACCCACATTTGTGTTCTCACTGTGATAACAACAACTTTATTCACACTATTTAGGCAATAAAAATAGAGAAAGTTCAGAAAAAAATTACAGATCAAAAGAAAAGATTATATAACTGCGAAATACATATATATTAAATAAGTGTGCAACAGCCAAAGTAAAAAAGCTTTTGAGTTGGCTGCTGCTTATTCGCAAATAAGGAAAGGAAAGAGTGGAAAAGAACAAAAAAACAAAAAACAAAAAGAAAATATATATAATAAGCTACTGTGCAAACAAGCACCTGGACCCTTGGCCAGCCCTTTCACTTGAGAATGGTTCCAATCTGATCATCCCTTCATACTGAGCTCACAAAACAAACAAACAAAAAACCTGAAGAAGTTAATTTTGCTTATTTATCATTAAAAAGTTACCTCTTCAGTGATGATAAGGTCAATATCAACATTAGCATGAATAAAATCTCCATCAGTGCTCCTTCTTACAGTTCCCTTGATTCCCATCAGGCAATGTTCTTTCGTATGCTGAAATATGGCATCAGGCTCGAGGTATTTTGTGTTGCCAGGATTAGCCTTGTTTGTTTTGATCCAGCAGATGTCCTCACAGCGACGAAAGCCCCATTTCTTCAAGCACTGCACACCAATTCAAGCAAAGAAACCTTGTTGAACAGAATGTTTTCAAGCAAGATTTTCAGGGTTGAACATTTCAATACTCTTTACCTTTCTCCCTTCATTAAGTCCTTCATGTGAGCCACACCAAAGAAACAGAAATGAGCGCTGTGCAGCCACCTTTTCAATTTCAAGTTTCAGTATCTGCAAAATGAAGAATACAAATCATTTGATACTGTCAGTCAGCTGATTCATCAATTGAAACTAGTCAAAAAGGCGTTGCAAGCAAAGATAATAATGACATGCATAATTGTACCACTGTGACTAACCTCTTCCCAAGTCCATGGTTTCCAGCTGAAGGCTGTTCCAGAGGCACGCCGCTGATACTCCTCCAGTGGTGGGTCTATGTAGACCACGTCAAACTTGCACTCAAGATCATCCAAATCAAAGCCATCAAGGTCGCACTGAAGATACCTAGAAATAAACAGATAATCAGTTCCAAGCCAAATTAGAAATTCCTGACATGTTACTTTGCATCAAATCTTGATACATGGGCCATCCCTAAAGAGTACACAAAAGAAAATCAATAAAAGAAATTTTGACTAGCAATCATTTTCATTCTTGAAATGAATAATGAATTTCTTACATAGGGGGAGTTGCTCGTTGGGCAATGATCTCGTCCTGAAACAAGAAGAGGAAAAGGCGTAAAATGGAATTTTTAGTGATGCTAACACAGTTTTTGCAGTTGTGTGACCACTTGTAATTCTGTTCATCTTACAGATAATCAAAATTTCAACAGGACATGGAATCACCTTGAGTCTAATGAGTTCTCTCAGTTTTGGATATTCCTCAAATCTATCTGCAAGACCTGTCATAAAGAACAATGTTCAAAAGTAAATAAACCTGAAGTGTAAACTAGGTTCTAAATTAATTTCAAAAATTGGTTCTACGACCAACCTAGAGCCTTCATTAGTCACTTCAGTAGTCACTGGAAAGGTTACATATCAAGTTTCTACACACACAAAGAGTCCACTAATTTGCTGGAGGTTCACATGTACTTACCAACATCTCTGATGAAGTTGTGGGGTCTTTGCCCAGTGTCAACAAAATGTTGACAGTAGTCATTGTGAGGGTTGGCACTTTGTGTTCCCTGATAACAAAGTCACACACAAAAAGCAAACATCAAACAACAGGGCTCGAAAAATTTAGTCGCAATTTCGCAAATTTTAGTCGCAAAATCGCCGCGCGGCATTGTGTTGTCAGCGGTTTAGCAAAAAAAAATTAGCCCGCAATACTTGTGTGTATAAAGAAACCACTGAAAATGGCGAATGATCGTAGGACTGGAGCTGTGCACGTAACATCGCAGCTAAATTACTCTACAATTACGTTTTCTTCAGAGAAAATTTACAGCGAGAAACAAAATAATTTTGTCATTTATTTATTTTAGCAAAAGTAGCAGCAAAGAGGCAACTGCTAACCCTGTTGTTTCGAAAGAGTGAAGGTGACAACAAGACGCAAATTTGCGACTTCTCCAGATATTTTAGTCGCAAAGGGAAAAATTTAGTCGCAAATGCGACTGTATTGGTCGCAATTTCGAGCCCTGAACAAACAGCTCTCCTAACAGAAAACCACTTTAATATCAATAATAATAATAATAATAAAATATTATTGAAGAGCTGAGGGTAAACAAAGCCTCAGTAGCTAGCGCTTGAATGCAATGTTTTCGTGTTTTGTTAATTTGTGGACAAATTTCAAAGAACAGGCAGTCGAATGACCTGTCCAAATTTGTAGGAAGAAAATAACAAAAGCTGGGCACAAGAGAATGATAAGAGAAAAAAAATTGGCATCCTTTCATCCTGTTGCTCTAATTTCTGGTGTACAGGATAAAACAGTTAACTCTGTGGTTAGCTCCAAAATCCTCTTACTGTTTGGAAGAAAGTTCTTGTAACGACACGATTACTAGAAGATTGCGTGACATCAAAAAGAACGTTCTGGATTTGCGATATTTATAGAACATGATTGACTTGAAATGTTCGGGGGAATGACAAAAACGCAGAAAGTCCTGGGAAAAAAGGGCACTTGCTGATCAAGAGTTTTCAAGGTTAAAGCAGTATTTTTTTTTCGGTCGCGCTTTCCTTAGTTCCTTCGCAAGTTGTTAGGTGATCTGTTGTATGTTCGGTTCGAAGTTCAAGTTCGGTTTCATTTCTCAGTGATTTAGTGGAAAACGCCACAAAAACACTTACATATGCCCCTTTTTCCCCAAGCTCTTCAATTAATGCATTTAATACACAGGTAGCAACACTAAGGAACCATGGGGACAGTGCAATTGCTTACAAAATGTCCCATTGAACCACTCACGACCGACTGATTGAAAATGATCAATAAAACGATGATTACTCAATCAATCAATCAATCAAATATTAACTAAACCAATCAATGTCTATAAATTAGCTGCAGTAACAACAAAGACCCAAAAATGTAAATACCTTCAAGAAGTGACTGGAATCTTTATAAACGACTTCCTCAACATCCTCTTCCTCGTAATCTTTAGTCTTAAAAAAAAATACAATAAGTTCTTTGAGACAACCTATGTGTACAGATAATGATATTGTAAAAGATTCTCTTTAATTTGCCTTAATTGTCATTTATATAAACTGGAGTTGACATTATGTGTATGGGTAAGAAACATACAGTAGAATAATAACAAAAATAATACCCTATGAGTGGACAGGAGTGCGTAAAGCAGAACACAGATTATTGCAACTATAGGTGTGTATGGCAATCCATCCTACATCCACCCTGTACATGTAGTCAAAATTAACACTTACTCATACCTCACTCTCACAAAAATGCATTACACTACTGACTGTGAGAAAAGCCTGTCAAAAAACAACTATATTTACAGGAAACTTTTCACTTAAATATAAAGAGACCAACAACAATGACTCTGTTGAAGAACTATTATATTAATGATGATGATGATGATGATGATGATGATGATATTGTACACGTGGATTTTGTTGCTCACTTTATCTGTTTCCGGTTCATCAACTTGGGTGGCATGCTTCCCTTCTTTTTTCTCTTCTGAAATTAGCACCTGAAAATAATATTGTTAAAATCAAATGCTGTTGAAAAGTTTTCATTGAGTTGCTCACAGTATCATGAAATTGTTCACTAGAGATACATATAATTATCTGGATACTAATTATTAAGTTGTACTCTACTTTGATTTGAAATTTTCTTTGGCTGGTATCCTTTATTACATTGAATGAAACACATATAATTTCAAAATTCAAACCAGGCTGAAAATTTTGAACTGAAATTCATTTTAACCTGCAGCACATACATTTGTGCCAATTGAGATGGGAGTCACCATTAATATTATAGCTGCACAAAATT